>JBAIZL010000006.1:48257949-48380449 GCA_036971475.1 Prosapia bicincta
TAAATTAAAATACCACACAAGACTATACCCATTCAAACCATGCGCACCCAGTATTATCAGGGATACCTAAAATCCACAAACCCAACACACCATTTAGACCACTAATAAATTTCACAACAGCACCATCTTACATAATCGCAAAAATTCTAGACAAAAATCATAAGATCTAAAATACATATCAACAACATATGTAGTTAGTCATTGAATCGATATATTTGGTATTTTCTATTATTACTGGTGTATTTGTTTTATCTGATTTTAATATTAAGTAGTCGTTGTTTTTTAGTTTTTCTCTGAGTTTTATAATTTCTTTTTTATTAATATATTGTTCCGTTTTTTTTGTTTTTTCCCGTTTTTATTAGTAAAAATTATTAATAAAATAAAAACGATAAAAACAAACAGCAACACAAAAGTAATAAGTTATGACATAACTAACATGTACCCTAGCATCCCAATAGAAGAAACCATAGAAATAATAAAATAACAAACTGATACACAATAACGAAAAAAGAAACATAATAGATAGTATCATTACGCTAACCAAACACATATGTAACCAAAATTACTTCCAATTTAACAATAAATATTATAAACAAACAACAGGACTCCCCATGGGTTCACCCATATCATCTGTCATGTCAGAAATATATTTACAACACTTTGAACAAATAATAATTAAACCTATAATAAACATACACAATATCTCACTATGGACAAGGTATGTAGACGATATACTTGTAATATACCAACCTACCATTCACAACGAACACATCATAATATTAAACAAACTAAATACATACAACGAAAACATACAATTCACCGTTGAAACAGAAACAAATAGAACAATCAACTTCCCCGACATTACTTTAAATATAAATGATAATAAAATAGAAACTACAGTATACAGGAAACCTACTTCCAACAATACCACAATACACTACAAATCTAACCACCCCTGGACACACAAAATTAACACTTACAGTAACATGATAAATAAAGCAATAAAATACACACAGGATAACAAACAAAAATTAAATGAAGAATTAGATAACATTACAAAAATAGCAATAGAAAATGGATACAACAAACACATTATAAAAAATATATACAATAAATTCACAAAAAAACCTAACCTCAACACAACACTACAACCGGAACACGAAAATAATGAAAATAAAAAAATCTACCTAAAATATAAATACACCCATAACAAAATAGAAAAAATAACAAATATATACAACAAAGAATACTACACTCCAACTTACAAACCAAACAACAAAATAATAAAATATCTTAATAACACAAACCACAAAACAAATTCAGAAAAACATAACTTATCAGGAATTTACAAAATCACATGCAACAACTGTAACGCTTTTTACATAGGAAAAACAACCAGAACATTTAAAATAAGATTTGAAGAACATTATAGAGCATTCAAAAACAAAAATTCTAAAGTATCAAATGTTGCAGCACACCTAATATCCCATAAACACGAAATAACAAATTACGAAAATAACCTAACCATACTTGAAATAAATAACAACCCAATAGAACTAAACTCACTAGAAAAATACCAAATTTATAAAAACATACACAACAACTTAATGAATCTACAAACAACATATACAGAAGACATACTATATAGAAATATCATACACACAGATCAAGAAAAAGTGCGCGTAACGTCAACAAACACCAACTTCACAGACCGAACATCTACAACAGAAAAACATCAGTGATTCGACAATGGTCAATTGACCGAAAGGTGCCTAATCACTCAAGGTAAAATTATTGCCCTTAATGGTGGATAAAATTACTTACAATAGTAATATATTAACTTCATAAAGTCAGTGCAACGGAAAAACAATGGATAACGTTAAATATCAAGAATATATATATATATATATATATATGTTTGTGTGTGTGTGTGTATGTATATATATATATATTTATATATATATATATATATATATATATATATATATATATATATATATATACATATATATATATATATATATGTGTGTTTGTGTGTGTGTGCGTGTGTGTGTTTGTGTGTGTATGTACATATATATATATATATATATATATATATATATATATATATATATATATATATATATATATATATATATATGATGATGATGATACGTATTCCTTCACGGATGGGAAAATATGATGAATAGTTACTATCTGGAGTACATCCGGATACCTTTGAAGTTGTTGGTTTCACCTCGTCAATGCTGGATGAGATTCTGGAGAAACGTCGGAACAGCAAATTTATGGACTGCAGAATGAACGGATGTACTCCAGATTGTAACTATTCATCATATATATATATATATATATATATATATATATATATATATATATATATATATATATATATATAGTGGGCGACCCAATAAGAAACAACGTATATAGTGTGAATTGGCCAAACACTATACAATTTCATATTAGATTCTAGACTAAAAAATTTAGTGAGGAATGAATATTTTTTTTGATGAAGTAAATAAATAGCCGTCACTATGTATTTTACAATTTTGTATGGGGTTATATTGTATACCCTTTATTGGGTATTAGAATGTACAAATTATAGATAACCTAGATAATTCACTGTGTAAATATCTTATAGTTGGTACTTAGATTGTTTACCTTGAAATATTATTGAAATACGCTCTGAGTGTATGTAACCACTGCTTTTCTCAGGTGCCAAGTTGTAAAGTGTTAGGATCTAAATATCTTGCATGCTGGTGGAATTCAACTAAGGATACATTTTTGTAAGAAAAAAGAATGTTGAAGAAGTGACATCTAGACTGTAGCTTCCACCCCATCGTCGTAATAGCAAAGATATTGCTCACATCATGGTTCTGGAACCATCCAAAATTCCGTACGTGATACCATGCTTCTATGATACCAACATCACACTCGTGACTCCCGAGTCTAATTCGTCACTCGACTAGCATCAGGTCCCAGGACGCTTCGTTGTAATAAGACCGGAGGTAATATTCTGTAAGCGCCCAGATGTTTTACTGCAAGACCTAGACTTGTAGCCGGACCACCCCTGGGATACGGTTTCGTCAGATTATCGGAATTGGTTAGTCAGAGCTACTCGAGACCAATAGAACCTTCAAATCGGCAACGTCATTCATATCTTCAATACCCTGCCCGTTTGGTTCGATCCTGGTAGTGGAATCAGATTTTATCCACTCTCAGCTTTCTTACCTCACATGACTGAGGTACTGAAGAATAGAGAGATATTGTGTGAAGGTATTTACCTCACGATATACGTTCCAGAGACTTGCAAACATGACGTCATTACTTGACAAAAACTTACTTATATCGATAAAAATTAAAATAACAAACTATTCAGTTACAAAGTCCAGTATTTCTGACGTCATAATCATTGAAAGCCATTGTATGGCGTCCTTTTATAACATATATTGTCTTGTGCCCATGAAACATTTAAATAGCAAACTATAAAGTTACAAAGTCAAATATTTCTGACGTCATAATCATTGAAAGCCATGGCATGGCGTCCTTTTATAACATATATTGTCTTGTGCCCATGAAACATTTAAATAGCAAACTATAAAGTTACAAAGTCAAATATTTCTGACGTCATAGTCGTTGAAAGCAATAGTCTGACGTCCTTTTATAACATATATTGTCTTGTGCCCATGAAACATTTAAATAGCAAACTATAAAGTTACAAAGTCAAATATTTCTGACGTCATAGTCGTTGAAAGCAATAGTATGACGTCCTTTTATAACATATGTTGTCTTGTGCCCATGAAACATTTAAATAGCAAACTATAAAGTTACAAAGTCAAATATTTCTGACGTCATAATCATAGAAAGCCATGACATGACGTCAATATGGAAAATAGTATGACTTATGCCAATAAAACATTTAAATATTAAAATATAAGTTACAAGATAAAAAACTCCATATAACAATATAATAAAAAGTCCTAGCATGGGGTCTTTTATTACACTGGATTGACATAAGCCAATAAAATATTTTTCAAACAAAACAAACAGTTACAAGTTCAAACATTCTGACATCATCATCATAGAAATCCATGATATAACGTTATTTTTCATCATATATTGACGTATAACAAACAACATTTAAGTATCGAATTCTAAATTTACAAAATCAAATATTTTTACTTGAAACTGTTAACTTCACATACTTCAATTTCCTCATAGCTATAGTTAAATCTTTTTTCAAGCTTTATTTGAACATTAAATGTTTATTACTCAATTTACTGTCAACCTGATGAACTTGAAATATGAGAAACAAAGATTGCTAGTGAAATTTATTATCGTTTCACCCCAATACCTCTCAACCTACCAAAGGTAAAATCCTTTCGAAGATCACAAGATATAAAAATTTTTAATTTTTGTTCTTAAATAACTAGTATCCCAAATTTTCCATTACGAGCCTTTTTCATTGAAGGAGTTGAAATCCGAGTGAACATTTTCTCTAACTATAAGTTCCTAACGAGGCATTTTCACGACATCCTTACAAAAACTTGTTTCTTATTTTTGAACAAACTTATTGACGTCCAATCATCGCTCTCTATGATAATAACGTTAGAGTTATTATTTCTGTAAAATTTTACAAGTCGGGTCAAGCTACTTTACAAAATGACGTCATGGCCTTCTATCAGAATGACGTTGGAATTTGACTTTGTGTTTTAATAAAACGTTTAAATGTTTTCATGGTTTCTTGAAGTTTACAAATTTCTCAATCAAATTCAATGTAACTTTTCCCTTACGTGCAAAACATGATACGGAATGGCATTGCAATTAGGTTACTGTGCAGAAAATGACGGTTTTTAATTTAAGAAAGCTTGTTGCGCATGATAACTTTGTGAGTACGTGATAATAACAGTTTTTCACAATAGATATTTGGAATATAAAAAGAACCATAACACGCACGCACACGGTCAGGAACATAAAACTATATGACGTATTAGGATTTATCCACTCCCTTGTAAAAATAAACCTTAAATAACAAACAATACCATGTAACCCCAAAACTATTGAATGTAAAAGTTAGTTTAAACAAATGTGTAATATGTCCATAACCATTTTACGATACTTCGTGATCAAATAAATTATCCAAATATATTATCTAATAAAATAATATAAAAAAACATGGTCAAAAATAGACTCCATGCCCTTTTCAACTTGTTACTATTTCATGATTGTTTCATACCATTTTACATTAATTTGTTTCAAATCAACTCTCTAAAAACAAACACCTCTGTAAGGTAAAACAAATACCTCTGTAAGGTAAACATCTTGAACCATATTATAATAGTATTCACCTTTAAAATTTAAGAAGTATTTGTTATCACTGAGAGTGGTTATCGTTTGTTTATTAAATGAGGCTTTTAAGACCGTTTACTGAAATTATATTAATGGTGTTTGCACAAGCTTTCCTTTTAAAATTTAAGGGAGCGAAAACAAGAGCCTTTAAGGAACGATTCATTACAGCGGTTCCTAAGAGATTTCTACCTAGCACCGCCCATTGAATACTAATGGTTCACTAAATATATAGCAAACCCTTAAATGGTCTCAAAACATATGGAAAGAACATGACTTAATGGAAAACATTGAAATAAATGAAACTTGCGACATTCATTTTGGATATGAAGAGGATTTAAAAATATTTACGTGGTAATACAAGCAAAATAAGGAAATTAAACAAATATATATATATATATATATATATATATATATATATATTATAATAAATATGGTGATATGTTTTCTTGTAATGTAGTTAATACATTTAAAATATTTCAAAAACAAGAATACTTTTAATGAATATATTTATTCAAAGCTTTTCACCGATAAAATAGTATCAGCATCTTCAGGAAAATAATTATCTAATAAAATATGTTTACAAAATTAAATCATATGTGCTACAAACGACCATATGTTCGTGCTTATGAACATATGGTCGTTTGTAGTGCATATGATTTAATTTTGTAAACATATTTTATTAGATAATTATTTTCCTGAAGATGCTGATACTATTTTATCGGCGATAACCTTTGAATAAATATATTCATTAAACGTATTCTTGTTTTTGAAATATTTTAAATTTATAATATATATATATTTATATGTAAACAATATTTGCTTATTTTCGCACTCGAATTATTTTTTAAACAATGATAAACTGGTTAAATAACGAGTCAAAGACGTTTATTTAATTAGTGCAACGTGTTAGCAGCTAGAATATTGCCCTTTCAAGCTATAAGCAATATTAGATTACTTTTTAATACACATATAAAATACAAGTACACTCACTGCATAATTAAAACCTTTTAAAAAAATCAATACAATTTTAGTCATTAATTTAATAAATTTATTAAGTTTTTGACCAGAATTTTATTGAGTTTTTCAAAACATTTATTTATTTTATTGAGTATACGTGTATTTTATACGCGTATTTAAAAGCAATGTAATATCATTTACTGGCTTGATGAGAGCAACAATCTAGTTGCCCTAAATTCTAGTCTCCATTCGTGACTGCTCTATATGAACTGGCCAAACAACCTGTAAAATTGTTTATCAGATTCTAGACATAAACAAATTTATTGATGGAATATATTAGTATGTTTAATGAGGTAAACAGCATTCACAAACGTTGCCGTATCATTCAGATCCGAAAGGATCTTACAGTTTGTATATGGTTTCTTATTATAATTTCTTTAATAATTATTGCTTTCTAGAATGTGCAGATTGTAACTATCCTAGAGATTGTTCTGTGTAAATATATTTTAGTTGAAACTTATATTGTTTTATTTTCACTAAGACTGCAGTTACCTCTGAAAGAAGTAACATTTGTTCAGGTTTGGCAGTGTTGCTAACTAATTTTCACGCATGATGGTGGAAATTTAACTAAAGATAAATTTTCGCGGAAAAAAAGAATGTGCAAATTTCAACCCTTCCAACGTCGTAATGCGTAAAAATATTGCTTATATTTTCTGTAACTATCTAAAATTCCGACTCTAATTCGTCACTCGACTAGCATCAGGTCCGAGGAGGCTTGGTGGTAATAAGATCTTCGGTAATATTCTGTAAGCGCCCAGATGTCTTACTGCAAGACCTAGGCTTGTATCAGACCGCCCTGAGATATGGTTGGTTCGATCCTGGTAGTGGAATCAGATTGTATCCACTCTCAGCTTTCTTACCTCACATGACAGAAGCATTGAAGAATGAAGAAATATTGTATGCAGACACATACCTCACGAGATACTCTCCAGAGACTTGCAAACATACAATCGTATGGCCAAGCAAATTTTAATAGGAAAATATTTGCCACAAATCTTAGAAAGCTATTACCTACCACAGTTTCATTTGGGCCAATAAAAACACTTCATTAACAAGCTATGAAGTAAAAAAGAAAAATATTCCTGACATCATAAACACAGAAAGCTAAGATATGACGTCATTTTGTAATTTAGGTTCATTTCCGATAATAAAACGTTTTAATAATGAATTATAAAGCGGTAAAGTTAAATATTAATAGAAAGCCATCACATGTAGTCATTTCGTAACATAGATTGACTTGCGTCAATAAAACATTTTCAGTAACAATTATAAAGCTACATAGACAAATATTTCAAACGTCATAATCTTAAAAAGCCATGATGTGACGTCATTACCTAACATAGAATGGCTTGAAGTCATTATTAGTAGTGTGCTTCATTTTTTAAAATTCATGATTTAGAATTCACATAAAAATTGCTAATTCCTATACACATACATTCTATCATGTTTATGATTGGAAAGTTGTTTACGAAGCGTTTAGTTTAATAAGCTTTTGGTAATTAAATAACATAGTTTAATTCAATAATGTTGGTAAGTTCATTAAATTAACAATTTGTGTTTTATATGTCAAACACTATGGTTATATTTCGCTATGGTCAATGTGATGCGTGGTTTCTATTGCTTGAATGTAATATTAAACAAGCAGGGCCTACTACGGTAATCCTCACCCAAGAGAGTAGGCAGACTATGTATTAGCAAATTGATTTTATGCAAATCAGGTAACTTTACTTTTAGAAGAAGGCTTTTAGAAGCCTATTTGCACAAATTCTTTTAGTGGTCCACCCTCTACCGTCACAAAAACAAAATATCCAGGATCAATTGGTTACAGTTAATAAGTGTGACATTACGTGTAGGTATAGTAATTAATTCAACATTCATAACGTATGTAATCTGTATGAAGGAGTTCCTTTATTATGTCGCAACTATTACATTCACATAATATTAAATTAATAATTTGTTGGTCGTATGCAATAAACAATTAGTGAAACAAATTATTACAATAATGTAAACTACCTCTAAAAGAGGACTTTAAAAGTAAATACTTTAAATAATGTAAGCCGCTCTGAATGACAGGAATATTGATGCACTTACCAATACGTGTATAAGTACTATCCATATATAACACACACACACACACACATACACACATACACACATACAAACACACACACACACACACACACACACACACACACACACACACACACACACACACATACATACACACACACATTCACACACCTCACACACACACACACACACACACACACACACATACACACACACACACTCACTCACTCTCACACACAACACACACACACACACACACACAACACATACAAACACTCTCACACACAACACACACATATATACACAGACTCACACACACATACACACACACACACACACACCACATAGAAAGACTCTCACACACAACTCACACACACATATACACACACTCACACATACACACACACACACACACACACACACACAAATACTCTCTCACACACACACACAACACACACACACACACACACACACACACACACACACACACACACAAACACACACACACACACACTCACACACATACATACACACACATTTAAACACACGCCCCCCCACACACACACACATACACACACATTCACACACACATCTTCACCCTACACGTCTTGCAGTCTAGTCTTGTAATATTTCTAATATCCTATTTTGCTTAACGTCTAACAGACCTTAATAAGTTACCTATTAAAATCTAATATTAGGTTATTATGACGGATATTATGGTTTCGCTTTATTAGAATTACTTTAACTAATAATTTTCTATATATTAAAAGGCAATCAATAATTTGATTTAATTTAAACTGTCCTTGAAGTTGTGTTCATTTATATCGCACTCTTGTACGACCTTTGAAAACCTATTAAGGTTAAATGGTATTTTTGGGCTTTGTGTCATTCCAAATTGTTCCGAAATCCTGTTTAATTGACTCTGACAGCTAATTTATTATTTGGATATCTTTTTCAATTATACAGATATATACCTATTAACGTATTTTATTAGCCTACGTACACATTTATATACGTATATGCTTCAATAAACAAATAGATATTCATTATACACAATATATCTAAATAAGCCCACGTATAATATACACATACAGACTTAAATATACACATATATTCTTGATACAGACATATATACCTTAATAAACATAATACACATATACTTATAATTACATAAATCAACTGTATGTTTAATTTTAATATACAATTTACCAAAAATAACTTTTTCATTATTTAATACCTTAGTACACATGATATCTATGATATACACATCCCGGCAAGCTGGCCTGAGCAACCGGGCGGGTCCACAGGTGGCGGATAGTGGGACGGCCTACAGAAATGTAGGTTACCTGTGAATAAGGATTCCGGAAGGTTTCTGAATATGCAGGCCTGGACCAAGGCTATGGTTCAAAGGTGAGGAATTATCCCTCCTCGTCAGTCTACCGGTTGGGGGCGGTAGAAATAACTGCTCTGACTGGGGAGACTGGGGTAGTTGGGAATTAAGTCCTCACAATGCTACTCTCACCTCCCGGGTGAACCAAGGGCAATGCGACAGTGAAGTATGGGCGGGAAACTACCCTAACGACAAAATTGTAAAAAAGAGAGTAAAGCAGGCTGTTCGCTTCATGAGCAACAGTTAATAATGTCCTGAACTTGGGGTGCGATTCAAGGTCAGTGACTGAATACCCAATCCAAGGTGGAAGGCATCGTGCCGAAGGATGAATGGCTGCAGGGTATAAAATGCAGTTGCACACGATCCCCTTGAGGAACCAGACAAAACCTCATTGTATGTTGTCTTGCCAGGGCAGTGGGGGCTCTGCTCTGGTCGACCGTTATTTCCCCCATACTCGTGGGACTTTAATGGACCAAGTAAGTAAAAGAATTGATTTCGAGACTGCACAGACAGTGGGAGCCAATGAGACGGCAAACCGTGAGTCTGTAGCAGATGTGTCAACGGCAACCTTCACTGGGGGTGCGGGGGCGGCTGTCAAGCTGCCGACTGCAGAAACCGGTGAAGTGGCTGTAGAGTTGAGCACGCTTTCTAGTCCTGGGGCTGCTCTGCGGACCCAGGCGACTGCAAATTAAGCAGAACAATGATCAAGATCCTCCAAGTGAACCTACAGCATAGCAGGGCGGCGAGTGCTGTCGTGTGTAGGATGCTGGACAGGGGAGAGGTGGACTTGGTTCTCATCCAGGAGCCATGGATTTCTGGAGGACGAATATGCGGGATGGCGACATCTGGAGGTAAGTTGTTGTACGATAAGGACTCCGGTGTTCCCAGGACGTGTATCCTGGTTAGGAGGGGGTTGAGTGCTTTTGTACTAACGGACTTCTGCTGCAGGGACTTAATAGCAGTGACGGTGGAGCTGCGGGCGGAGGGGAGGATGAAGAGGCTGAACCTTGCCACGGCATATCTCCCCTTTGACTACGCGGGGGCTCTACCAACACAAGAGCTGAGGAGGCTGGTCGAGCACTGCGGGGCTGTGGATGAGGAGCTGCTGGTGGGGATGGATGCTAACTCCCATCACACTTCGTGGGGAAGTACAGGTACCAACACTAGAGGTGAGGAACTTTTAGCTTATCTTAGCTCTAAGAATTTACTAGTCTTAAATCAGGGGGAAGAGCCGACGTTTGTCACTAGGGCCAGACAGGAGGTCCTGGACATTACGGTGGCATCGAACCAGACGGCTAGGTATGTACTAAACTGGCATGTGTCGGATGAACCATCTTCTTCTGACCACAGACATATTAGGTGTGATATCTCTCTAAATCCAGCCATGCTTCGGCCAACCAGGGATCCAAGAAGAACAGACTGGGACTCCTACAGGAGAGACCTGGGAGTTCGGATTGAGGAGGCTGGATTGGAGTATGGTGGGAGGAGAGAGCTAGAAGACTCTGCCACATTGGTTGGCGAGGCTATAGTAGAATCCTTTACTGATAACTGCCCTCTTAGTGAGGGGAGAAAAGTAGGGGATCCGTCATGGTGGAGCAAGAAGCTAGCCAAACTTCGGAAGACCACCAGGAGACTCTTTAATAGAGCAAAAAAGAACGGGGAGTGGGACCAGTATAGAAAAACACTAACCGAATACAACAGGGCAATTAGAGAAGCACGCAGGAAGTCCTGGAAGGAGTTTTGTCAAGAGATTGACAAAACTCGGGAAGGGGCACGACTGCATAAAGTGCTATCTAAGGACCCAGATAACCCGGTGGGGATGCTAAGAACCCCACTGGGAAATATAACAAAAACTGCAGGGGAAACTGTGGAAGAATTAATCAGAACACATTTCCCTTCCAGTACCCTGAGGAAACTTGTGGGAACAGACACTGAACCAGTTGCCAAACTCTCCACAAGACGTGGTAAGAGGGAGGACTGGGAAGTGGCAAGGAGGATAGTAACTCCACAAAGGGTAAGATGGGCTATTGGCACATTTAAACCCTACAAATCTCCAGGTCCAGATGGGATCTATCCTGTGCTGCTGCAGCAGGGAATGGATTTGCTGGTACTGGTACTTACTAAATTATACAGGCTAAGCATTGCTTTAGGGCATGTGCCGGCAGCCTGGAAAGCTAGTAAGGTGGTCTTTATACCTGAGCCCACCGGTAACCAATCGGAAGGGAAAGGATACAGACCTATTACACTCATGTCCTTTGTTCTTAAGGGACTTGAAAAACTGGTTGATAGGCATATTAGGGGGAGTGCTTTGGCCATAAAACCACTGCATTGGAACCAGTATGCTTATCAACCGGGGAAATCCTGCGAGAGAGCTCTCCATCAAGTGGTTGGTAGGATTGAGCAAATGATCGCCAAGAAAGGTTGTGTCATAGGTGCCTTCCTCGACATTGAAGGGGCTTTCAATAACCCCTCAGTGGAGACGATGGTAAGTGGTGCAAGACGTCATGGAGTGGATGCAACCACTTGTGGTTGGATAAGTTCCATGTTAACAAACAGAAGCATTTCTGTAGAGGTGGCAGGGGAGGTCAGAAGGGCGAAGACAAGTCTGGGCTGTGCACAGGGGGGGGGGGTTCTCTCTCCTCTGTTGTGGTGCCTAGTAGTTGACAACCTTATTGAACTCCTGAATGAACAGGGGTACTTCTGTCTAGGATATGTGGACGACATAGTTGTTTTGATCCTGGGCAGATTCCCTGATACAGTCCTTGATGTAATCAGAAATCCTCTATGACTGATTGAAGAGTGGTGTAAAAAGGAGAACCTTAGGTTAAATCCAAAAAAGACTGCTCTCATTAACTTCACCAGACAGCGAAAAGATCTGACGACCAGAATGCCCCGCTTGTTTGGTGAATACCTTGAGTTTGTGGGGGAGGTGAAGTACCTGGGAGTTACTCTGGACAGGAAACTCACCTGGAACCCACATCTTGAGAGGACAGTTAACAAGGCCAAAAGGGCACTGATGACTGTGAGAAGAATGGTGGGTGAGAAATGGGGACTGAAGCCATCAATGATGCACTGGATGTATCTGAGGGTGATAAGACCTATGATTACCTATGGAGCTCTGGTGTGGTATACAAAGGCCAACCAGGCACAGACAAGAGCTAAACTGAGCTCTATCCAGAGGTTGGCTTGTCTGTGCACACTGGGAGCGATGTCAACTACACCAGGTGCAGCAATGGAAGTAATGCTTAACCTCCCTCCCCTTGAGCTTGTCCTTAGGGGAGAGGCGAGGCTGGCGGCATGGAGATTGCGCAACTCGAGCAACTGGGCTAACCTCCCAGATGTCTCGGGACATATGAGTATCGAGTGCGTGGTCAAAGAACCCGTCTTGGAAATGGGCAGCGACCACATTACTCGAATGTTTGCACCTGACCAGGTCCACCAACCTATGATGGAATGGTCAGGGACACTAACATCGGAAGCTCAGATCTGGTACACAGATGGCTCCAGGATGGACTTCGGCACTGGAGCGGGGGTGTATTGTAAAAACCCAAGGGTAGAACTAGTTTTTTCCTTGGGGAGGCATACCTCTGTCTTTCAGGCCGAAGTATATGCTATAAATGCCTGTCTGGGAGAGATAGCGAGAAGGGAAACACACGGGACCCGGATTGCTATTTTCTCCGACAGTCAGGCAGCAATTAAGGCACTAAACGGACACGTGGTCACTTCGGCCATAGTCAGGGAGTGCCTAATTAACCTACAAGCTCTGGCAAGGCACAATCAAATCATGATAGGTTGGGTGCCAGGGCATAGGGGAATACTTGGAAATGAAGCCGCAGATGCACTGGCCAGGGAGGGGTCTTCGACTCCCCTGATTGGACCGGAGCCTGCGGTAGGTATTTCCAAATCCATGGTCAAGATGGCAGTGCGGAGGTGGATGGCTGAAAGACACTGTGAGCACTGGATCAGGGCCGAAGGGATGAGACACAGTAAGCTAACCCTTAGGAAACCTTCCTTGGGGCTGCAGAAGAGTCTCATCTATCTGTCTAGGCAGGAATTGAGGATAGCCACAGGTCTACTCACGGGACACTGTGGACTAAGGAAACATTTGCATAAAATGGGTATCTACAAAGATGAACCAGTGTGCAGATTATGCGGGCAGGAACTGGAGACTGCCACACACATTATTTACAGATGTGAAGTACTTGCTGAGAGGCACTTCAACCTCTTTGGTGATGGAACGGCTTTGGTGGATGCTGAAGGTAAAACTCTAGTCAGGAAACTCCTAAACCTGGTAAGAGGGAAGGGGCTATTTGACTAGATCAGGGAGGTAAGTACAATATACCTTAAGGTAGCAGTGCTTCGGGCAATTCAAACCCGCTCCCAAGTTAAAAAAAAAAAAAAAAAATGATATACACATGTGTAATCTTTGATAGTGTAAATATTGATACACATATGTGTTCTTTATATACACACACAGACTTAAATCTACCCATACAGACCTTAATTTATATAATGTGAATTAAATAAAACTCATGGTTTTCATTAGTCCACTATTTGAATATTAGTGCAATGAAAGGTTCCACTTCTCTATCAAATGACGCAGGAGGCCTTGAGGTTTCATTTGCTGTCGCGCACGTGTCCACTGATTGCGCAGTTGGAATTGTGAGTTGCAGTTTTTTATTGTCGTTTGCTCGAGTCAGTTTATTTCTCTTTCATTCAGGTTTCGATTGTTCGAATCAGTTTACGAATCGAATCAAATTGTCTCGTCATTTACATTACGTTTGATCGAGTCACACGTTACAGCAACGTATATGTCTTGTTAAATATTGGATAATCTGTCATAA
This sequence comes from Prosapia bicincta, assembly GCA_036971475.1. NCBI lineage: Eukaryota > Metazoa > Arthropoda > Insecta > Hemiptera > Cercopidae > Prosapia > Prosapia bicincta. Next base: position 48,272,617 of record JBAIZL010000006.1, read on the forward strand.
CCGCACGAAGAGCATACCAGAGGGAATTTGGTGCTCAACAGCATCTCGTCGAAACAATAACGCTATACTGCAAATGGTACACCAGTTGGAAACAACAGGACATCTTGTGAGTGTAACTGGCAAGAACCTGGCTGATCCAAGAGCGCAAAACTTCCAGGAATTTGTGGCCTCTAGGATCACCGGACTTGAACACACCAGACTTCTTTCTGTGTGGTTATCTAAAGGGAAAATCTTACGCTACGGGGACTACGACTTTGACTGATCTGATAAACAATATTACACGCGAAATCAACATTGACAACGCAACTGCCAAAAGCATGAAACGATGTGTTCAGCTGTGCCTAGAGGGAGAGGGGCACCTTTTCAACCAAACCTTTAACGACCAACTAAACTCCCAGATATGCTGTACATGTAGACCAAAATAACACGTTATCTGTATATTCTTTTAAAAATAAACATAAAATAAATATCATAAGGTTTATATCACCCTATACTTAAATTTACACATGTATACTTTTATATACATATATACTTTAATATACACATATATACCTAATAAACGTATTACATACTTATTTATACACATATATACCTAAATATACAAGTAAATACTCAAACTTTGTATGATAGGTACCATATTTTCCCGAAAATCCTAATTTCAATTACTTTAAACAATTTTATATTCTGTCTCTCTTTCACTTTTATTATAAAAATTGTTCTACTTATGTCATTATTAAAAATACGTTATTTATTAACGTAATATACTAACAGGTGCTCCTTAAGTACTGAAACATTCAATAATTGTTGCCAGTTTTAATTGTTTTTATAATGATTTTGTTCATCTGAAAGAATGAGTAAAAACACTACTCTTCACATTACCCGATCAGGTAAGACAGTTTGCCTGCCCGTTGCCATGGTTCCCATATTCCTAGCCCCAAAGGATAACATGTTATGTGCTTACCATAGGGCTAATATCATTAACCCCTCCTTATCCTTTTTATTACACGGAAATGCTAATTAAGGGTAGACTCTTCATTAACATCTACAAGACTCTGCTCGCCTGTGAGTTCTGTGTAAGTTAATGCTGCTTGAATTCATATTTTCCCTCCTTCAAAGGTGGAGTAAATTAAATTATAATTAGTAGTCATACTAAGCTCCTTAATACTACTTAAAAACGACCAAAGGTTTAATGAAACGCAATTAACTGGACTATCTGTAATACTCAAACGTAAGAATTGACAAAAAACTAATTGGAATCACTATTACTTGCGTACTAAAAGTTCCACTCTGGCTCGGCCGCTACTACCCAGTCTGCGTACTACGACTCTCGCCTTCCTCCCGCCGCTTCTTCAGGCTGTGCTGTCTGACTCTACACCAAACGTTAGCAATACATCTACGGCTGTATGTTTTGTAATTGCGCTTCACCAAGCGTTACTCTGTATGTATGTGATTTCTATAAAGAATTAATATGTCCTATTTACCTCCTACACTCACCATTCAATTTTCTACAAAATGTACTACAATAACAGGGAAAAAGCGTGGTGTTCTAGAGAACTATTTGACAAAACCTTATAGCCTTAAAGGAGTTAAAACTTTTTTTTTTCAATTCTTTAGAAAAATTTAATTAAATTTGTTCATTAGCACCACCCGGGAGTTTTTTATGTTTTATTGTACTCACTACAAAATGCATCATCGCACACGACAGTAACAACAGTTACACTTGAGTATTTATATACTTAAGAACATTAGCTAGACAAGGAACTTGACAATGGGCAGTGATAGACTGATTAGAATAGCCTAACCAAAACCAAGTCCCATTAGAACGGTTAGAGTTACAAAAAACAATGTTTGCAGAAAAGCATTGATTCTTTCCCCCTCGCCTCCTCTCTCGCCACTCGAAGGTCAGAGCGAAACCTATAGTGCACCAGTTATACACATGTAGATTATTCCTACAAAGAAAATAATCCTAAGCATGGTTTACCAGCGTTGCCAGATGACGTTGTTAATTTTTAAACTGAATTTCAAACGCCAAATATTGATTTCGCAATAGAAGTCCACCAATGTGAATCTCTTACCATAAAGATTACACATTTGGTAATGGATAACTACATAACTAATAGAGAACATTTGACGTAAAGATTACGATCTTCAAAATTTCATCAAAGTCGTTACATATAGATTGAATCCCTATTACAGCTATAGCTTTTGTTATTGCTAGCTACTCAATCGCTACCCTACCTCAAGCTATTAGGTTAGTTAGAGCTTAGCTAGTGAGAACAACTCATAACAGTAAAAATAGGAAAACGTATACTCTAAATTTCACTATACACTAGTTAACTAAAACAAACACTAATTTGTTTCTAACTACCACTGATAAAATAGTAGCCAAGCACTGAAGAAGGTTACATCGTCGTCGAAACTACTCCGTTTGTTTTGAAAAAACTAATAACTAGTGATATTTAAAGTAAACTGTTTTAAGTTTCACCGTTGTCTCTTAATTCAAGTTTACCCCTCTATATGTACAACATGGTATGTAAGTCATTTGTTATCGTTATACAATATTAATATGTTCCTTTAATTAAATTACGAAAGTTTATTATAAATTCAACCTATATTAAACTTATATAAGTTGAAACTTATATGATAAATTGACTTTAAATTAAATTTCTTCAAACTTGTATTAAATTCGATGCTTCTTTATTAGAAAAACTTTTATAATTAATGAAAGTGACACATTCTTTACAGCGATACATTTCATGTTAACCAGTTGAAGTTCAGTGGAAATGGGAAATAAATACAGTGGAAAAATGGGAGAATTCTCAATTAGTTTAATTGAAAATATCTTTATAAATTGAAGTTTATTTTTACAATAGCAATTTTGTTATATCAAAGTTTTGAATAGAACAAGGAATAAAAACATTTAGTTTTTATTAAAACGTTATGGACAAAAATGTTATTTTTTGGACATACCTCTTTTTTATTTTAAGCCTAACTAAAAACAATTTGATCTTTCAGATGGGCGCTACATAATTTTATTTTTCTCCTAAGAATAACCTATTGTTATAGTAAAATGCGAGTGCCCCTGAACGCCATATAGTCTCACACACACATAGGCAGAGGATTAGGACGGGCTGCATCACTTCAGGCGCTCTGTTTATTAGTCACCTCGTGGTGTTTCCTTGATCAAACTCTAATTTTTGTAATTTTATTACACAGCTCAGAAAGTAAAGCATAAAATTAATTCTGCATCGTTACAAGAAAATTGATACAAAAAAAGTAAAATTTATTGTCTCTATTCATGTGGGGATAACATGAAATAAAAACATTGTAAAAACGCTAAAGGAAAACACTGTGCTTAATACGTTAAAGTGACTAATAACTACTAACGTAAATCTTGGGTTTTTGGTGTCATTTTTCTTTTAATTTTAGGAATAATCAATATTCACTAAATATTATTAGTTAAAATTATAAATTAAAAAGTTAGATTTTGGCTAGAAGATACCAATTGAGCGGAAATACGGCCGGTCTCGGGTATATCCTAATCCTCTGCGCCGGTAAGGGCGAGTGTGCGTGCGTGCGTAAGACTGACCTGGTTTCCAGAAGCATTCGCATTTTGATATTGCTATACATGCTTTCTAGCTTTGCATATATTTCAAACAAGAACAAGACAGTAATGTTATTAATCACTGTTTTTCTTAGAAATATTTATTATAAAGAATTCTATTTGCAAAGGTATTTGAATACTGTCTGCGCAAATATTTCTACCGTTCACAGGGAACGGAACTTTAATAACAACAATAGGGCACAGACGCAACGGTTAAATAGATTTTTCCAGAACTATATAACAAGGTTTCAATTTTGATTAAATAATTTTGTAATCCAATACCTCTTAACTCTTTCAGGCACGGGGTTGCCCATTACTTTGCAACATCTAGGATCAAAAGAGTTTTTATAGTTTTTATTATTTACTGTTTAAATCACTTGTATTTAGCCAACAATGATTTTAATTTACGAGGGGAATTAAAGAAAAAGTTTTTTCTGTGCTGGTTTTTCATTGTTAAGGAGGTTCAACTTTTAGACCACCATGCCTGAATATATATTTATTATAAATAAGGGATAGATATAAAAGCAATGCTTTTAAATAGCTTTATACAAACAATTTATGTATTAATGCTTTTAACTGTATGATAATGCTGAAAATATAATTTCTTTTTTCCTAGACATAATGAGAAATTGCATACTGTACAAGCCACGGGAGGGGGATGATTAAAGAATACGTTTATTCTGTGCTGTTTTATCATTGTTAAGGAGGTTCAACTTTTATACCACTATGCTTGTACATATATATGTTGTAGGATTATTTATGAACGCAATGCTACGAAGTATTATTTTAAATAGCTTTACACAAAGAATTTATGTATTAATGCTTTTAACTGTATGATAATGCTGAAAATATAATTTCTTTTTTCCTAGACATAATGAGAAATTGCATACTGTACAAGCCACGGGAGGGGGGTGATTAAAGAATACGTTTATTCTGTGCTGTTTTATCATTGTTAAGGAGGTTCAACTTTTATACCACTATGCTTGTACATATATATGTTGTAGGATTATTTATGAACGCAATGCTACGAAGTATTATTTTAAATAGCTTTACACAAAGAATTTATCAATTAATGCTTTTAATTGTATGATAGTGCTGAAAACATACTTTGTTTTTTCCTAGACATAATGCGAAATTGCATACTGTACAAGCTACGGGGGGGAATTAAAGAAAATGTTTATTTTGTGCTGTTTTTTCATTGTTAAGGTGGTTCAACTTTTAGACCACTATGCCGGTACATATATATATTGTAGCTAAGGATTATTTATGAAAGTAATGCTACCAAGTATTATTTAAAAAAAAACTTTATACAAAGAATGTATGTAATAATGTTTTTAATTGTATGATAGTGCTGAAAACATACTTTGTTTTTTCCTAGACATAATGAGAAATTGCATACTGTACAAGCCACGGGAGAGGGGGGGGAGGTGATTAAAGAATACGTTTATTCTGTGCTGTTTTATCATTGTTAAGGAGGTTCAACTTTTATACCACTATGCTTGTACATATATATGTTGTAGGATTATTTATGAACGCAATGCTGCGAAGTATTATTTTAAATAGCTTTACACAAAGAATGTATGTAATAATGTTTTTAATTGTATGATAGTGCTGAAAACATAATTTGTTTTTTCCTAGACATAATGAGAAATTGCATACTGTACAAGCCACGGGAGAGGGGGGGGTGATTAAAGAATACGTTTATTCTGTGCTGTTTTATCATTGTTAAGGAGGTTCAACTTTTATACCACTATGCTTGTACATATATATGTTGTAGGATTATTTATGAACGCAATGCTACGAAGTATTATTTTAAATAGCTTTACACAAAGAATTTATGTATTAATACTTTGAATTGTATGATAGTGCTGAAAACATACTTTGTTTTTTCCTTGACATAATGAGAAATTGCATACTGTACAAGCCACGGGAGAGGGGGGGGGTGATTAAAGAATACGTTTATTCTGTGCTGGTTTTTCATTGTTAAGGAGGTTCAACTTTAGAACACTATGCTTGTACATATATATGTTGTAGCTAAGGATTATTTATGAAAACAATGCTACCAAGTATTATTTAAAAAAAAAATTATACAAAGAATATATGTAATAATGTTTTTAATTGTATGATAGTGCTGAAAACATAATTTGTTTTTTCCTAGACATAATGCAACCTTGAATACTGTAGAAGCCCAGTCTGAATGTATGAGTTTCTTTTTTGTGCTCCATAGTGCACAGCGCTCCCTTGTGGTCCGTTGAGGTTGATGAGCAGAAGATGTTGGCCTGACATCCATTGCGACAGTAGGTTTCCTTTGTTTTTAAAGTTACAGATCATGTACTCTCTGTGGGACGTCTTTTGGTTGCTGCGACTAATTGCTTAGAGAATAGTCTATCAATAATTTCCCTTCGAAACGTTTGCAATGACATTTCTGGCTTTTGTAAATAATGAAGCGATTGACAACTGAAGCATCCAGAAAGTGGAAACATATCCTAGGCCACCATTTGTGACTTTTTCTATCAATTTCATCATTAAAAATTGATACTACCTGTGATGTGTCATTGGTGGTTTTCCACCCGTCCGCTGAACCTGATTGGGAAATTGCATTAACATTGTCACATTCAGAAACTTTGGAAGCATCTCCAACAACGATACAATGCATTGAAGTACCCACATCGTTTTTATTCACCTTTAAATGACCTTGATCTAGAACATCATTGTTACTTTCATCGTCTATATTGGCATTAGCAATTTCCAAATTACTTTTGTCCCCTGTAACTTCATCATCATTTAATCATAAGTTAATGACTTACATTCTGAAGGAATATCCTCTAGTAATATTTTGTTTAACATACTGGTACTTAGGCTTCATTGTCTTTACTGAAAATCATTTGAAAAGAGACAGATAAATACTCCAATAAGAACAATGACACATTCACAACATAACCCAACGGCATCGTGGTATATATTCTGGGCGCTGCAAGAAATGTCATGCATTTAAAATTAATAAACGACAAAAAATAATAGCTTACATGTCACACAATATTCCAATTTACAATATAAATTTAGAAATCAGCGTTCAACGCATTTGAGTTGTACACAAAACCGTTACAAAAATTATAACCTGAAAAATCCACTTGTCAGCAAGGAAAGCTCACATCAACTAAGATGGGGTCCTAGCATACAACAGTGGTGCACTCTGTGGTATCAATTGTAACTTTTTTTTTACCTTTTACAATGGGTGGTTCATAGATTAAGCTTTTGTACTGATATGGAGAAGCTGTCTTACAGGTGGTTCATTTCATAGACGACTGTGCTTTTACAGCATTAAATTTAGTGGTTCAAACTACAATCCGCTAGGCTTGGAAATAAAATAATAACAACCATAACAAACGGATTACGTGACAAGCAATACTAGGTACTCGTTACCGTTTGACATAGTGTTTCACTGTTGTAGCTATAAGGTTATGTATATAATTGCATAGTTCCAATGTGAATTTTCTCCAGTGGATTACGTTGTCGTCAAACTGGAGCTTAACCCAATTAAATTATCATTCCAAAGGTACTATCTATTTGCTAACCCACGCAAAGGGGGAAAGATTAATTTCCGTCATAAAGCTCGAATATTGGAAGATAAGCTTCCTGTTGATCTCTCTGATATTTTATACTTTATAAGGATTTAATATCCTTTGTTAATTTCACCTTTGTTTCAATGAAAAATACAACTATTTAGGAAGCATATTTCTACAGAATATAAAACAGTAATATAAAAAAAATTACTTTAAAGTCAATTTCTACAAGTGTACAAAAAAAATTTTTAGTTTATTTTTATTTTATAATAACAATTAACATAAACATGTATATATTATACATACGTCTATACATGTGTTAGAATAACAATATTAAGTGATATATTTCCTTGCTATTTTTCATTTTTCATTTTTTCATTTTCCTTTCATGTATGCTGTTGGACTATTATTATTGATTTTTACTATTTATACCCTTTCATTTTTTCATAGCTTGCATTATGTTGTAGTTTCTTTTCGCTTTTCTTTTGCATTGACCGTTTTTGAATCAAAGAACATTACTGTTAATCCAGTTATTATGTTTGGTTTATTCTTTTCATGTATTTTTAATACTAGACCATTATTTATGTTGTGCAGTAACCATGGCAACTATTTAAGGTTGTACGACGGAGGTATTGACGACAACCAGATGGGGGAAAAAATTAATATACATCTTTGAATAATAAAATTATAGCTATGGAAAAATTGCCGCATTGAAAAACTAGACTTTGAATATGAAAATACTCAGTTCGAATTCGATCTAAATCCCCCATTTTTATATAATTTAATGATGAATAAAAAAAATTAAAAGAGAGTATGAGGGTAAAGGCTATCAAAATAATTGGCGGAAGATTATTTATACAGTATTTAAAAGTTGGACAGTTTTATTCAAATTGCACGCTAACGTAAAATCAAACGTTTAAACTGATTTGTATGTTAAAGAGAATGGTGTAAATATTCTCTTTGAGAGAATAACACTTTGAGCGTTCTTTATATTGTTAGTTGGTAGTCTTAGTAACACGATCCGCCGCTAGTTAGAATGAGTGCGCTGCTCAACTGTTCGTATGTTTGTCAACATCAATTAGTTGGAGAGGAATCACGAGACATATCAATTCTTTTGTTTGCTAGTGCACTACTTCTTGCATAGCGTCTTGAATCTGTGATGTTTACTATAGTGTTTTTATGGTAATTCAGTGAATCGGCTTCGAAACAGAAACATACTTCGGTTACACTAGACAAACTTGAAGTGTTCAATTGCTTGGACAATGAAAATGCGCCAAAATTGGCCGTTTAGTTTGGAATTTTACGATCACCGACTGAAGAAAAACTGGTCAAATATAGAAAGGTTTTGTATTTCTTCAACAAGTAAGTGTACTGAATCCTGTCAAACAGTGAATACCTCACCATTGGAAAAGCTTGGCAGTGCTGTTTGTTTTTTTTTTTTCAATAGAGATAAGAAGGTCTCGCGATAAGTGAACCCTGGCTTGAAGAAATAGCTCTACAATTAAATAATTAATTAACAAGTGTTTTTCTGCCAGCACAGGCTTGAACCCTGGCTTGAAGAAATAGCTCTACAATTAAATAATTAATTAACAAGTGTTTTTCTGCCAGCACAGGCTGGTTTAATTAAGAAGCATCGCGGCATATGTCATTTAGTCATTACCGGGGAACGGCTATCGTATAATAAAGCTGCTAAGACTGAATTTGTAAATGCATTTGCTGAACTAATTAATGCAGGTAACTATTCTCCGCGGCAAATACATAATGTGGCTGAGACTGGCCTTAACTTTATAGCATTGCAAAAAATAGTTTGGCTGCTAAGGAAAAAATGCACCAGGCTTGAAAATAGCTAGGAAAAGTTAACGGTTTAAGCCTGTAGTAGTCCTACATTACCAGTTACCTACAACAACTCCAACAAATACATGGATACCCTCAAAATATTTAAGGGATGGTTGGTTTTGTTCCCGAAGTCATTCAAATTTTGTAAGCAAAATTGCTTATCAATTGCGAATCTTACTTTTTCCATGCAGTGTTACTTCACATCTTTCACACGACGAGTTAGTTGTGATATGTAAAGGCCGTCTTCCTACCACCTTGCATGACTAATTTCATCCTGTTCATATATCAACTTGTACTATAGTATCTCACAGGATCTCGTCTAGGAAAACGTTATTGGGTAAAATACTCGAATAATAATAATAAATACTCGTTTATTCAAAAGCAAAGTATTAAAGATCTATTTTATTAGGCAGCAGAATTATGGGACTCTACAAGTGAACATCCGTTGAACAAATCCTAGAATAAACTTTGGCCAAGCCTAACTGTTGAAGAAAACTCGAAGCAATATGCAGACTGAAACAATGTTGTACAGGTGTAGGAGCTATACAAAATACTCCTGGCTGTGATGACACAAACACAAATGATGTGGATGAGTGGTTACAATCTGACGACAACGATCATGAAATTTTAAACGATCAGCAGATCATTGAAATGGTTGTAAAAGAACCGGACATTATCTCAGACGAGAATGAAGGTGAGGGAGATGACGTCAGCGAGGAGAGGATATCCCGCTCGGAAACTTTTGATATAGCACTGTGCTACGTAGATACAACAGTTCATCTCGACCCCAGCGGATACGATGTTTCCAAAGAAACACATTTATAAAAGTATTGTTCAATGCGTTACACTCTAAGGTCCAGATGTATGGGATTTTACCAAAGCTAATAATAACAAATTAATTACGATGGAAAGGACTATTTACGACGAAGCTGCGGTAAATCAAGATCTGAAAGGGTCAGAAATGGAGAAATTTTAACGAAATAGTAACGGATAAAATTATAAGGGATGAGATATAGAGGAGACATTTGCCATATATTGGACATGTAAAGAGGATGGTAAAAGATAGGTAATCCAAAATGGTACTAAAGTGAATTCCTCCAGAGAAAAGAAAGAGAAGTTGGCGTGGTGGCATCGGCGAAGCAATGACTGCAAGAAAGCCAAATAAGGCGTTATCGTACGACAGAAGAAATTGGAGATTAAGGACGAAGAGGCGGCGAGAGTGTAATATATCCGTTAAAAACATATCTATTAGCCTACAAATCTCAATACAATTAACTCAATATAACAAAAAAATAACTTATGTATTTATAATCCAATTTTTTAAATGAAAACATTCTTAGGCACACCTGATATACTAAAAGAAGTGAATTTGTTTAAAAAATTGTATTCAGTTGGTTTTTATTCAATGTTTTTTGATACCTACATAATTTAATTATTATTTAAAATAAATGTTAGTCATTATTAGATAGATTCCCCAATAATGATATAAAAAATATTGAAAAATGTATAAATTCATATTTTCTGCGATTTTGGTTGAAAACGTTGCGAAACCATTATCTCCAATTTGTTATTTGTTTTGCTGTGTACACGTTTTGTTTTACTGTATTGTTGGTTTTATTGCAACAAATGTCTAGGTGTGGTTCACTCGTAAACTGACGCGCGTTCGATCTATAGAAAACAAATAGCTAGCCCTAGTCAATAACATTGGTTTTTGTAGTGCGTGTTGCATCAAAGACCATCGCTAAGAAATTGCAGGCGTTGCGGTCACTTAGAAAACTGATATGGGTAAATTTGTTCAAAACTGAATAATAATATGGAAATACAAATCAAATGATATTTATAGTGGTCTTTCGGTTTTGTCAAATCGTAATACAAATAGTATACCGCATATAGTAATGTCTTTGGAATGGCCTTTTGCTTCTTCTACCCTTCTACCCGCCTTTGCTTGCAAGACCTCGAAGATGAGGTCACGTGCCAGCTTACGTGTGAACAGCTTATAATTTCTCACTGCGTGAAATTTGTTCTTCTTCCTAATTCAAAATTTTTGTAGACGTTACTATAAAAGTTTTCACTTCTCTCGGCACCCTCGATATTTTTTTATTTCTAAAGCCTAATCATAATTGCACTATTCTTTTGCTTTAAGACCATTCCCGGAAAAAAGAGTCTAATAAACAGTAATACAACCTCCATTTTTGTCAGCAGGTAATATTTGTTTTTGAGAGTGATATACTTTGGTCACGTACATAAGCAAGGGCAATCGATGCCAATAATTAATTTAATTGGCTTTATATATAAGGGATTAATATATTTGAATGATCCAATATAAACTACTATTACAAAAGCCAAGGGTTCGATCCCAAATACAGGCAAAGAATTTTTATGTATTTACCGCCTCCAAGTCGACTGTGGTTGTGGAAATTAGTACCTACAGCAATAATAAACGGTTGAAGCTTAATTCTGTCCGTTATAATTAATTATCTCACTATAGTAAGTAAAGGCCTAAAGAGAGTATGAGAAATTCTGAATTTCCTAAATAAACTGAACTAGATACAAGCAATATCAAATTGTTTGTACTTTATTTTATCCAACGCCCGTCTGTGGCAGTTGGGCCATTTGACGCCGAGCCTCCCAGTACCGAGCAGTGATGTCGTCAAGAACATGGTTGAGTTTGGGGCAGATGAGCAGGTGACTTGCCACCATAATTTCCGTGGAACAGAGTGGACACACGTCCGATTCGGCCATGCCACGCCGGTGTAGGTGAGCCTGCAGATATTCGTGACCGGTTTCCAGGTGGAACCTTGCAAAAGCTTCACTTCTCTCCAGATGACCAGGTATGTGGCATGGGATCGCTAAGTTTGCCCATATTTTGCCCGTGGATGCGTTTCTTAGTAGGTTCTTAGTGAGCCTGGATATGGTAGAGTCAATATGGAATTTTGCCGCTTCAAGGGTTTGGAGAGTTTCAGGTTGCTCCTTCTCTGCTCCTTTTTTCGTTATTTCATCATCCTTTTCGATTCCTGGAAGGCCCACGTGACTGGGGACCCACTGTAGGCTGACCCTCCATCTCCTGGTAATAAGGTTGTCTAATTTCTTACGGCAGTTTAAGGCATTCAGGCTTTCAGTGGGTTTGTTGTTGCTGAGGGCAGAGATTGCAGCCTATGAGTGTATAAGAAACACAACACTGCTTGGTTGTAAGTTTAGCGCCTCCATGCTATTGGCCGCCTCAGTGACGGCACATATTTCTCCCTCGAAGTTACTAGGGTTCCTGCCAACAGCTGAAGGTTGCTAGAAAACACTGCAGTAGGATCCTGCCCCAGCAGAATTAGTTTCAGTTATGTAAGAACCTTCTGTATAGACATGAAGCCACTCGTTACTCGGGTAAAGATTATGAATGGTTTCGAGAGCGTTTTTCCTTAGTTCTGTTGGGTTGGTCTCCTGTTTACTGCATAAAGGGTTTAGCGGCTAAAGGTTTACTTTGGCAGAGCGTCGACTACTTCAGTGAAACTTTGTAGTGATACTGGGCTCGGGGTGGAGGTGTTATACATCGCTCTTAGTGCTTCGGCGTGCACTAGGAGGGTGATTTGTGTTTTCAACCTCTGAGTTGCTGATCTGTACCTACTCCAGTGACTGGAGTCTATTCCCCTAGCTCTTTCCCAAAATTTTAAAGTGCTTTTTCCCCTTCAGGATTCCAGGGGATCTATATTTGCTTGTAACTGCATCGCCACTATGGGGGTGGACTTGGCACCTCCAGTGATCGTCCTTAGGGCATTGTTTTGGACCACGTCATATTTAGATAGAGTACTGTTAGAGGAGAGAGACACAACTTCGCTCCCATACTCCATCACTGGACGGACGTATGTTTTGTAGGAAATTGTTTGTAAAAAGTAAATTTCTATTTAGATCACAAAGAAACATTTTATACTATTTTTACGCTTTATTTTTCTTTGTCGCTTGCATTGTGTTATAGTGTCTTTTTGCTTTGCTTTTCCATTGTGTGTTTGTGAAGCAAGGTTCGATACCGTTAATCCAGTTGTTTATTTTATTCTTTTTATTCATTTTTTATTCTAGAGCATTATTTATGAAACTGTGCGGTAACCATGAAAACAATTTGTGCATTGGAGGTTTCGAAAACCACCTGAAGGGGGTAAATGAAAAATTTATAAACATCTTTGAGAAGTATATTTCCAGCTATAGAAAGTGGGCTCAGTGCCAGAGCGATAGGCTTCGAGCAATACGTTTACACAGTTCGAACCCGACTTGAACCCCCAAACTTTTATAATTTAATATTGAATAAATATATGAAAAACGTTTTGTCAATAATATATATATATATATATATATATATATATATATATATATATATATATATATATATATATATATATATATATATATAACACCATGTCATCCACTACAGGTTAAAAAATATATTCTTTATTATATTAAAAATTTAATTAAAAACATTATTTTATTAAAAATTCATAATTATCTGTGAGAAGTATATTTCCAGCTATGGAAACTTGGTTCAGTGCCAGAGCGCTAGGCTTCGAGCAAGACGTTACTCAGTTCGAATCCGACCTACACCACACAAATTTTCATAATTTAGTTATTAAATAAATGTATGAAAAAACTGATGTCAATAATATATAACATCAATTTTCATCCAATACAGCTTAAAAATGTATTTTAACGTGATTGGATGAATAAAAATCTACTTTATTATCGACTGAAAGTTTGTACAAAATATGTATAGGAAGAGTGAGAGCTAGTAGGGAGAACTTAAGAAGGAGTTACTTTAGTTGTTGAGTTCGTTAGAAATACACTTTTTGTCATCTACATCATCATTGTTCCAAATCACTGGGACTTTGTCTTCCATCCTCGCCAAGTACTGCCTTAGCCCCATTGCTCTTTAGTCTCCTTAATAAAGTAGATCTTTCACTTGTATTTAATGAAAAACAAATTTACATTTACTCATATCCACTACGTAACACTGCTATTACAAAATAGGATATTAGAAATATTGTTTAAATACAAAATCTGTTATTTTTTTCAAACGATAATTTAATATTTCAAAGACGTCATCATAAAGTTCGTAACGGTAGTAACAAAATTAATGTCACTTAATTTCCGATTTCGTCTAGCTACTATCGCGTCTGCTATGATTATATATTAACACAATCGGAAGCATTAATTTACACGGATGGAAACTCTGTATGTGACCTTTATTACAATATGATTATCTGTAAAGGATGTAATTATTTAGCAGAAATTGCGGCTCAGAGGATTCTTAACACTAACTTAAATCAATCAATGAATGTTTTAATCTTGTTTAACAAGTTGATTCCGACTCTGTAAAACATTAAATCGGTTCTAGGAAATGAAATAAATTATGCGATACAAAATTAATAATATTATCCAAATAATATTACGTAAATCATTCCCCATTTGTGTCGTCAAAATATGCTTATTGAAGTGGAAGGCTCCTGTTACTTCACCAGAAATAAATTGATATTTTGTCAAGCCATAATAAGATCTATCGCATTTCTCACTCAAGAAATGGTTATAAATAATAAATATAATGGACAAAACTGCAAAATATGTACAATTGGCCATTACTTATATATTTTAGCTTTGAAATTTGTTACCGCATTTTGCAGCAAATACTGATGGTTTCTCTGTACAACTATAACACTCAAAAATGCTTTGTTTATTTTTATAATAAAGTTATATATATATAGGTTTTAAGTTTTGTAAATAAAACCTATCTTTTGCATTTTGTCAGAAATTTCCGTACATTGCGGTCAAGACATTGGTTCAAGACTTAAACCATGAGCTTGGGAGACTGAACCTCTTCAGTTGGCTGTAATCTAAAGTTGTGCACAAATAACCTTGGTTTTCCATTTTCAACCAATGAAGCTGTTTAGCATGGAACCATTTATGAGATCATATTGTCAATGGGATTAAACATTTGTTTATAGAACCATGTTTCTTTCACGAGGTTCTACTTTAGTTGAGCACGTGTGTCAGTACCTTTCCTACTTCAATTGTATTGTACCAGAGGAAAGCTCTGATTACTCATTAAAAACGAAAAATGGAAAAACGGGAGTAAAGCACAAAACATACCGCTTTACAAAAACAGCACCAGAACTAACAGTTACATTGAACAATTACTATAAACAAAGTGTTTACAAAGTAAATTGCCTGCTTTAGATCAAACAAAATTTACGTTAGTTACTTCTTATTACATAATTACAATTATTATAAATAAAGTAACACATTCTATGCTACTATATATATATATATATATATATATATATATATATATATATATATATATATAACCATAAAACCTATAACACAAAATCAGCGGTTTTATGAAATCATATGTTATTACATATTTCAAGCCAAATGGGACTAAATAAACTATATTGCATACCGTGTCCCTTCCGCGAAACGTTTTTCTCCTATGTAAAACTAAAATTAATTAATTAATTAATCAATTATTTAAATTATTGAATTAAAATTTGAACATTCTGTAATAACATCACGTGTAATCCACTACAAGTTTAGAAAAATGTATTTAAACTTAAGTGGATGAAAAGTACTTAAATAACGATTCTAAATCTAAACAAGATATATGTAAGGATAGTGCGTGCTAATGAAAGGGAGTAAATAAACAAATAAATAGAGTAAATAAATTAATTACTGAACTGAAATTCCACGGGTGTGTCGAATCTGTTAATCAAGTGATTTATTTTACTTTTATAATTGTTCCTAATTTTCATTAATGAATCCGTTCATCTATAGATTATGCCTAAAGTGATTTTGTTTTAGCCCTAAAGTGATTTTGTTTGTAAATATAAATTATATCTTAGTATAAAGTTACATAGTAGTAAATATTTTTTTTTAATATTTTTTTTTTCAATTTATTTATTATAAACTCCAACTAAGAAAAATCCTATCTAGCAGCTTGCTTTCTGTTGGAGATTACAATGTTCGTCTTGTTCCAGTGAACAGGTCATTTTGCAATAAATATAATTGTAGTTTCAACGTTTCGCTAGAATCTTATCTAGCATTGACGAGGTGAACCCATCAACAGTTGAAGAGCGAATATAAATGTATATATCTTGTTCGTATTTTTAATCGTTAATAAATTTTTTTTATTCATTCACTCAGGTCAAATACTTTAACTTAAAACTTGTTGAGAATGGCCCTTCATGTAATACATTTTTTTTAACTATTAATTAAATAATTAAATTTAATAATGAATTTAATTTTATTTTATTAGGGAGAAAACCTTTTACAATAGAGGCAAGGTATGCAAGATAGTTATTTCGTCGCATTTTGCCTACAATAAGTAATAACATATGATTTCATAAGACAGTTGATTTTATATTTTAGGTTATGTGGTAGAACAACAGTTTTAATGCACAGGTTATGTTATTTTGTTTATATTATTTGTAATTATTTAATAAAAAGTAACTAAAATAAGACTATAAATGATACTAACTAAGTGAATACGTACGAAGAGTAGGACTTTCGTAAAAGGAACAATAGTTTCGAAACGCGTCAGCAAGTAAGCCCTACTTATTCTCTTAGTTAAGTATCATTTAAACTATAAATTAATCAATGAATTCAAGATGATTACAACAATCAACTTTTAAATAAAACTTCTTTCGTTGACCTAAGGAGTATAGTTTATGAATTTTTTGTTTATATTACTTGTAAAAATGCAACATTTATATGGTAGATTCTTCATACCCCTCTTCTACCCCTCTTCCACCCGTCTTCAGATGAAAATAAGATGGCTTACTTGTGGCAAGGGACCAAGTTCCTACGATGTCATACTTTCCCCAAAAGAAAAGCCATACTGCTTTTAATAAAACATATTCACCACCTTTCCGCAATACATACCTTCATCCTGTATTCCTTATCATATTTCTTAAGGAAAAGGATACCTCTTTTTAATCTTGATATATTAAAATGAAAAACACGAAGATGTGCTCAAATGATCCTCCATATATTAACTTCCACACACTTTTAATTCGCAACTCAATACTACCTACTCAAAGTATTTTTCATTTCCATAGGAAACAATAGTCATACGATCGCCTTATATTATAAACATTAAAAATAATTTTAATTTCCTAATATTATAGACAATTTAAAATATTTATCAGAATAATGTTATCCAATGATTTATAAAACTTACATAGGAGTATGTACTTTTAAATTAGGGTTTTTCGATAGTGAAAATATGTGAATAATATTTTTTTTAAATACATTTTAAACGATAAATTTACTAATATAAAAGAAATGATAAAATTATTTTCATTTTATTTTAATCTTCAGCGTTAGTAATCTAAAACTTCGGAATACCATCTTTACCTGAAAAATGTACCCTTCAATTTATGAAACGAACAA
The DNA here is from genome assembly GCA_036971475.1 of Prosapia bicincta. Taxonomy (NCBI): domain Eukaryota; kingdom Metazoa; phylum Arthropoda; class Insecta; order Hemiptera; family Cercopidae; genus Prosapia; species Prosapia bicincta. The sequence goes on from JBAIZL010000006.1 coordinate 48,290,041, forward strand.
AAAATTTACCTTACATTTTAAGGTCTTAAGGACAGAACTAAAATCTTTTAGTACAATTAATTACTATTTTCATGTTGAAAACAAAGGAATTTTTATCTGAACCAAAACCACTCCAATTAAGTATTCAAACGACGGAGCTCCGGCTTGAAACCGTAATCGCTATAAAAATACACGTGTGAGTCTCGGCCGTAAAGGGGGAATAAATTTTATGCCGAAGTGCTTGTCGCATTAGGGAAATATATTTTATTTGCTAAAAGAGATAAAAATGTTATAGTTAGGTTTCAGAATTTCTTTTGATTAAATTAAAGATTTATTTCCTTATGTAAGCTTAAAACGTTTAGGTAATTGTCATTCTCCTTTCACTCTTGAAGCTATGATTTTATACATTTTATTGTTAGAATCTACACGTACAGCAATATTGATGAAAGCAAGAAACTTAATTTTGTTATAGGTTAATAATTTTTAGAAATACCTCATGTATCATAAGAACATAACATAAGCAATTGTATTATAAACAGTGCAACTCACGTGAGTCCAATTGAATGCCCGTAGGACTGACGCTACAGACTTTGATATCTGGGTGTCGGGAGGCCTAGTGCGAGCAAATGTCGGAAAGTTGCGTTTGTCCGTCGCCTCGTAATCAGTACAGAACTAGAATCACAGATTAGAACATTAAAAGTTAGGTTAGGAAATGCATACCTCAGCTTAATAAACAAATGGAAACATTAGAATTCGTAAACTCTAGAAAGGTAAACATTGAATTCACCCAATGCAATTAAAATGAACCCTATGTTTTATAGAATCTGCAACATCTTTACTATATTGAAAAATGTTATAGTTTTTTTGTTATTAGGTAATTGAGACGCTAATCAGCAACTAGCATGCAATGAAACAACTTATGTTTCTGTTGCAAAACATGTAATGATATCATTTGTTTCCTTCTTAAACTAGAGCTACAAGTATACATTTATACGTGAGCTATAGTATATATTTATACGTGAGCTGTAGTATACATTTATACGTGAGCTATAGTATACATTTATACGTGAGATGTAGTATACATTTATATATTTTTTAATGTATAAAAACATTTGATGTCGACCTGAAGGATGGGTGCTTCTCCGATTCCGGTAACTGACAAAATATTCTTGAAGGTACTCGATAATTATTTAGTCAAATAATTCTCTTCAAGACAAATATGCGGAGTAAATTGCACTTCCAAATGTGCCAGCTAAGACTTCGGCGATAGCCCTATGCACACACACACACACATCCACGCACACAAACTCTCACAAACACACACACACACACACACACATCTATATATATAAATAAATAAATAAATATATACATACATATATATATATATATATATATATATATATATATATATATATATATATATATATATATACATATATATATATATCCGTCAAATTTACTCTCTGTGCATATGTGTGTGTGTGTGTGTGTGTGTGTGTGTGTGTGTGTGTGTGTGTGTGTGTATGTGTGGGTGTGTGCGTGTGTGTGTTTGTGTATATAGTATACAGGCCTATATCGCCAAAGTCTTTGAGAGAGAGAGGCACTGTGTCTGTAAGTCTATGGGACCGAGGTAAAAATTATTTAGGTGTTTAATCTATCGATTGAAACATAATTTACTAATTATGCTTTTTACCCTAATTTAACCCGAATTTAGGTCTACGGCTACGCACAAGAGGCACTCCAAGAGAGAGAGAGAGAAAGAGAGCGAGAGAGAGAGAGAGAGAGAGGTGGAGCACGTTAGTGTACAAGCTTGTGTAACCAGTCTAAAGCGATATTAATATTTGGTTAGTCTGCCAGCTACATGCCCAACCAGATACATCCACCAAATATTCAAATCAGTAGAGACCTTCTTTACACACTGTCATCCCTCATGTGCAGCGTTGGTGTAAGAACCAACATGTAGGACTTTAAAACAGGGCTTCACTGTTATCCTACAGAAAGTTCAAATACTTTCTAAGAAACATAGGTGACTAAAATATTCTAGATTTATTTTATATATTCCATTATTAGCTTAATATATCAAGAAAACATTGATTTTGTTGCCATACAAACGGAATAGTAATTCTGTCAGATCAGAATAATAAGGAAATAAAATTTAAAAAATTCTCTGAAAGACGTTAGAAATAAGAAAGATAAAAATAACTCTTCGAAGAAGACAATTATTCATTATTTCAAAATTAGGCTACAAAAACTAAATAAGTACAAAGATTAGTACAAATAAAAGTCATATACAAAACTCACAAACTAAACATTTATTAACTCAGCCGCGTTTCAACGACAAAGTCACCATCATCAGTGAGTGTTGCTATTACAAACTCTAACTTACAACTGCTGATCTTATAACTGACTGGAAGCGGTAAGGTGTGTAATTACATATTCATTGTTTGACCTCGCCTTTTCCTTAAACTGATAGTATACACTACATTGTTTATAATCGGTTTGACCCTACTATAAAATAACTGACACCATTAATCACATTTGTATAAACGAATAATCGAAGAAATGCTAGTTCTTAACTCCTGACACAACAGACTGTTAGGCACTTAATGGTTTTATAGTAGCGTGCATAGATCGATTATGCCAAAGGAACCCACCACATATTTTTCATTTCTAACAATTGTCGATTGTCGCTGTTCCACAATCTCTCTCTGTCCCCCCCCCCCCTACTCCCTTCAGATACACACTTTGTGAGCTTTTATAATCCGGCGTTGACTTCTAATACAAGTCACTTAAAAGTTAGTGTTTACATAAGGTAGTAACTGTTTTTTACCCTTTCGCACACGGTCTTTACAAAATGCATCTGGTGCTATTACATTACGAGATGTATTTTCTTTTGGCATATAATTTCAACTATTCCTTTATTGAATCGCTTTAAAATTATTATATTAAAAGAAAAGGTTTGGTTTACATATTTTATATGATTGTAGTCATGGATGTTTTATTTTATCAACAACAAAGGGTAATTAAATATAATTGTGTTATTAGTTTTATTACATTTTTAGTTTTATTTAGTTTTATTTATGAGAATTGGACATCACGTAAAATGAGCTTGTAAAAGTAATTGGGTTATATTTGGTAAAGAAAAGTTAAATTTTTGAATAATTTTAGAGAATAATATTTAAAACGCTTTTTTAAAGTTTATTTTCAAAATATCATAAGACAAAGATAAAAAGGGCATACAATGGGAGGTTACAAATTAATGTATCCGACGATCCTATAACATTTTCAGTTACACTCAAACTCTGGTCTCTAAACGGGTGTTGGAAATCAAAATATTTTCTTTAATGTATTGCATTTACACTTGAAATATAACAATTGTTTTAAAATATTACAGTTTGTTACGTATTATTCGCAGTAACTGAATGTAAGTGCTTCAGAAAGGGCTTGATCTTATAGGGCGATACTTGTCCTTTACAAGATTTGACAGTCAGTTATACGCAAGACTTGGACATAGTAGCAACTCCCTCCCGTTGCGTTCTGGGTAACGTAGTTTTCTGTCGTAGTTTTTCATTTTTCCAGGTATTATCCAAGTTTCTCCCGTCGTGTGGCGAAGACATCATTGGACAAACCGACATATTATGTTTTGTAGTTATTAGTATATGATAGAGACTATTTTGATTTATGTGTACTTTTTCCTTGTAGTTATGTAATATGGAGTGCGCAAACTGGGGGCACCCAAAACTAGTCATCATTAATCTAGAAGACAATAATGAATGGGACATTTCATGGTTCAAGTATGTTTCTGTAATTTTAGTAAAGTATGTAATTTTTATGTTTACCGTTTATTGTATATAACATAAATAAACGAAACCTCAACACCACAAAAAAAACTTTCTTCTTTTATTTAAAACCTTATGTACATTTCGATTGCATAGCAATCATCTTCAAAAGTAATTTACAATAAACATTTTTTTTAAATAATTTTTTAAATTTATATATATATATATATATATATATTTTATTGTTCTTTCTTTATTTCTTTATTATTCTTTTTGTTGTAAATTACCTCTGAGGTTGATTGCTATGCAATCGAAATGTGCATAAGGATTTAAATAAAAGAAGAAAGTTATTTGTGGTTGAGAGATTTCATTTATTTATGTTAAATATTATGTCACAGTTGTTTTGTACAGTTATTTATTGTGTATGTAAACCATATATGGCATCATTTGTGTTCTTGCCGCTAGCAGAAGTTTAGTATGATTTTATCTCAATGGCCTTCTGTACAATCTAATAGAATCATACAACACGATACATTTTTCATTCCGCCCTGCCGAATTACGATACACAGTATGAAATAAAATACTTCAAACAAAAATGCTAATATTTGACACAGATTCGACTCTGATATTTTATGTTACTCGATAACACTCTGAGCTAGAGTAAAATCATTTTAAAAGGCGCGAAACATAAACAACGGCTATATTTGCATTATTTATCGTTCTAAAAACACAGTTCCTTTACGAACAGCTCTAAGCTACCCTACGAAAAGTAGTACGAAATAGTTCAAAATATGAACTTTTAGTACATTATATATATATATATATATATATACTGTTATATGAACATCTAACATGTAATGGTGTCTGTCCGTGATGTGTGTGTGTTACTCAATTACGTATAAACTACTGAGCCCTTTGAGATGAAATTTTACATGTGAACATTCATAGGATCCCTGGTTAACACAGAGCCCTAATTATATTTAGAAATTTCATCAGGGCTCCGCTCCACTGACCTTGAAAACTCCCACAACATTTACTCATCTATACTCTATTATATACTTGGCTTAGTCAGCTGATAGTAAGTATAATTATAATATAAAAATCACTTTTAAACACATTTAAACAGGCGATAGTAAATGTTTATTGTTATTCATCATTGTTATACTTTACAAATATCATGTTACAAGCAAAAGGTTTTCTTCTCTTGGTTTTTCAAAACAGTGTTCTGTATGTTTATAAACTGTAGTTATTATATATATTTTTTGGGATTTATTTTCATCAAATTAAATTCATCTCAAATATATATCAAATTAATAGAAATATACGTCAATCCCGTTTTAAAGACGGGTAAATGTATGTAGGTTAAGAAAACTGTTAGTAAATTATTTGAACTTGTGGGATATACTTAGCTAGCGCTTGTCTATTGTCACATCTATCGTCCGAAATAAGTTACTGCACAGACTTGTAAGTCATAAATATTAAAATAATTCGAAAGGGGTTCATTGTAAGTAAACCAAGGCGTGCCTCGTTCATGGGAGAGAAGCTTTACCTAGACAACCACGGACCAGGGAGATTTATGACTAGGAATCTCTGAGAATACAGAAAAACACCTGTACCTGTGGGAAAGTTCGACAAATTCCCACCAAGCCAATCGAAAGTGAAAGAAGCGTCAATTTTCATAGGTTAGCCACAGTTTGAGCGCCATAAGGGAGCCAATCAAATTTGAACAGGGGATGAAACCCATACGGATACAATCCAAGAGACACAGGAACAAGACAGTCAATTTTCAGGACTCAAGGAGTCAATTTTCAGTACTCGAAAGGGTTAAGTCGTAGGACTCGAGGAGTCATAATGCAGGATTCGAGGGAGAAGTAAAGTTCAGTTTTAGTAAGAAATATTAAATTCAAACAAAGTAACGTAGCAATTTAAAGTAAGGAAGATTAATAAGTTAGATTATTAAAAAGAAAGTGATGTAAAAGAGGGAGATTAAAGGGTAACAAGTGAGATTAAGTAAGGGAGATTATTAGGTAATGAGGGAGATGAGAAAGAAGTACGAGAAATTGTATAAGGGAGATAACTAAATAGTAAGTGGAATTAAAAAGTGAGTGATTAATAAAGTCAGTTACGGCCTAGAAGCATTTCGAGAGATTGAAAAAAGTGAAATTTATAGGAAAATATTAATAAGTGAATTTGTGTCAAGTGAAGTGAAACAAGGAACCACGCAAATACTAATTAATAATTTATTTAAATTTAAAGCCAACTCTTTAAAGTAACAAACAATAAGAATCTTTTAAACTTTAGAAATTCCTTAAAAAATCATAATTAATTGAAATATAAAATTTATCAAACCAAATGCAGTAACTTATACACGCCTTTAGATCGCTAAAGAAAGCAAAATTAGAATTGTTTAAAATTAATAGTCAAATAAGAGTCTTGATGCCTATCGGCAAATATTAGAGTTAGTAAAACGAATTATATGAACTACCTATAAATGCAATATTGAACTCAGGATAAAATAAATTTGTTATTATAAAAACAAGAAGCTGGGTTATTAATTAAATTTCCTAAGAGTCAAAATATCCTGTAGACAATCATAAGTGAAAGTACATTATAATATATATATATATATATATATATATATATATATATATATATATATATATATATAAATATATATATATATATATATATAAATGTATATATATATATATATATATATATATATATATATATGTATATATATATATATATATATATATATATATATATATATATATATCACTTTCACTTATGTACTTGAACAAGAATCTTATTTGGTATTAAGTACATAAGTGAAAGTGATAATGTATACAAGAAAAAAAGTGTTGCATAATCTATAAATAAATATATAAATATATATATATATATATATATATATATATATATATATATATATAGTCTATATATATATATATACATATATATATATATATATACATATATATATATATATATATATATATATTTAGGTTAGTTTTGGTTGGTAAAGATTATTTAGATTTTTTGGACTAGGAGACTGACGGACTTACCTTGGTAAGAGTCCACACTGTAGTCTTGAAATAGAAACACATAAAAGCACTTAAACAATGATATATTTCAACCACACAGTGGTCTTTGTCAATCGAAGAGAAAACACAAAAAGAAATATGAGAGAATGAAATAAAATAAAATATTTATTTCTAAGATATTTATTTTATTTCATTCTCTCATATTTCTTTTTGTGTTTTCTCTTCGATTGACAAAGACCACTGTGTGGTTGAAATATATCATTGTTTAAGTGCTTATATGTGTTTCTATTTCAAGACTACAGTGTGGACTCTTACCAAGGTAAGTCTGTCAGTCTCCTAGTCCAAAAAATCTATATATATATATATATATATATATATATATATATATATATATATATATAGTTTATATATTTATGGAAAATAGTTGATAGTTAGTAAAACATTAATGATTTACCACCATCTATTGAAACAAATAACTATCCGCTATCGTTACTACATTCATGCTGTTTGTTTCTTCGGTTCATTGATTACGTCTTTATTATTATATATGAACATTCATCACTCTTAGCAAAATAAATATTCTTGTTCCTGTACACACGTCTCAAATGTATTTCACTTACATAAGAAATCATCGCCAGGTTAAAAGCAGCTGCCATCCGACCTTCATGTATACACGTTTCTTGTGGCCCAATGTAAGCAGAGACATTTCTTGTCCACAGTGCAGCTATCTGTCGGATACTGGTCGTCTCTTCTCCGTACGTTTCTGACACCACAAACGACAAAGTGTGTCCTTTATCGGCAAAAATGCCGGCGTTTAGTTCGTCCACAGCTAGGGTGATGGCTCCACTTATAGTCAAACCAGGGCGTGAATATTCCAAGTCCCCTGGACGTCTTTGGGATCCGGTTATGTACCCTATGGTAAACTCTTCACAAGGTACACACTGGATGCATATCGTGAGGAACACCGCAAATCCAGGTACCGATTTTATCAGCTTCATGGTTTCTGAAAAAAAAGCAGAATAATAACATATTTACTACATATTAAATACACACACACACACACACACACACAGCCACATACACACACACACACACACACACACACATACACATGGATAGATAGATAGAGAGAGAGAGAGAGAGAGAGAGAGAGAGAGAGAGAGAGAGAGAGACTGATAGACCTGAAAACTGTTTTTGTACGGTCAGCCCTGAAATTATGAATGACGTAAATTTATGTATATATTAGAACTAGTTTATTGAAATTATAGCAAAATATATATATTTAAACACAATAATTTTATGTTTTTCATCTTAATTTCATCCACCTATAAACAATCCTATATCCCTGAAAAGAAATGTATTTTCTTTATAATAATACTTAATAATAAATGATAATTCAACTTTCTGGGTTTAGCGAGATGTAAAACGACATGCCTGACTGGAAGCAATATAGTATTGTGGTTTAGAGACATCACATACCGCAGCATGCACTGGAGCTTAAATGATTCAAAGCTTCAACGATTTGCATAAAGCATTCCCATGGAATAATATTAAATATTTGACTGTAATGCTATAATACGAGATAAAAATAAATACCTTTGCAAGATTTTATTTTTATTTTTTGAGATTGTTATAGATTTACTAAAAATATTAAAGAAATATTATATTATTTATTGATCGATAAGATATTAAAATTTTAAAGAAATTAATAAAAACATAGAAAGAATATACTTATTGTCATACGCGTTTCAATGACTTTTGTAATCACAATAAATAACACCATTACAAATTTAGAACTGCAACTTAGCCACAGTTGCAGCCGTTGCAGTTTGTACATTTGTACTAGTGTGACACTGATGATGACGTAAGTTGTTGAAACGCGTATGACAATAAAATATATTTGTTGTATGTGAAGTATTGTATTGTAAGTCCGTGTTGAGTTTTTTATCTATTTATAACCTTAACTCACAAGCCAGCTTAATTATTACTTATAAAGATAAACGTCTTATACGTTGACATTTAAACTACGTAAATATGTTTTGATCAACATTTTACATAGGCCAGTAGAGATGGAAATATTCATACTCTATTAGCAACTTTTACAAAACATAACGTATTATAATGTACTTAGATAAAACTCCAAATAAATACTTTTACTATTTAAATGTTTCAGAAGATTAGCAACCAACATTCACTGTACAAAATAGGTGCTTTTGTTAGTACAGCAATCTAAAATCTAGACTGCATTAAAAGATGCATTACCAATATTTTTGTAATAGCAAATATAAAATACTACTATACATTCAAACTTAATGTAACTTATTAAAGATTAATATCACTATAATGCAACGAATTTGAACCCCAAACACAGGTCAGCAGACATCTTCATAATATGCATAAAATGGTTTCCCTTATATAATAAGATATTCCAATATTACAAACAGAAACACTCTAAAATAGAGACTGAGCTAATACATTTTCAGTTAGCTTTTCTTCTATGCCTCTGGGGTATATATTTTGTAATAGTTTTCGAGCTATCTTCCTACTTATATAGATTTTGGAATCTTTACCCATAGCTAAGGCTCGTATGTAATTTTGTTCTGATATTTTTTGTTGTCTAAGGGTTGTGTATAATTGCATACACTGTTTCTTTTCAATTATTCCCATACTTTGTTATCATATCAAAGACGTAAATATTCAAAAGTGTTTAAAGGATGTATATAATATTTATGTCGGTATTTATATGAGAAAAGTTAAATTAGAACAGTCACACGTTTTAAAAGATAGTGACGTTATTAACCCATCCGACGGTTTTCTCTGTGTTTCTAAAAACGTGTCGAATAATATTAGTAGCGCACGATCGGCATTCACTAAACTCGGTATAATTAACAAGGCCCACTAATTAGGAACACTAACACCTCACTAATTTTACAAGTTGTTACTAAGTTTCTGCTGGACAGTGATTGGTAAAACAGCTCGGAGAATTCGTTCGCTTGCCTCCTTTCCCGTTACGAATTTCGTAATTTATTATTACAGTGTTTATACGTAAAGTGATATAATTATAAATTACGTATTGATGTAACATTTCTAGATATTAAAACATATTTCAGTGTATATTTATGTTAACATGTATCTAAAATAAAAAGAAAGGATAAATAGGTTACTGTTTATTGAGGAACGATAGACGTTTGAAGTTCTTAGGGAGTCCGGTTCATTAGCAAGACGACTTATTTTTGGTAACAGTTATATAGAAGAAAATATAGACGTAGATGTTGACAATGACGATGGTTTGGTATGTTTCAAGGGAGTATAAGTTACGAAAGAGAGGATCGGGGGTATAGGTAAGATATTATAAGTTGGCACTTGGGGGTTTGCGGACCTAAGTTAGAGGCCGAAAACGAGGGGAGGGTGGAGGTGCTAACAGGTCATTTTCAAAAACATTGACCCTTAGAATTCCGCTGACTCATTGTGTTGACTTATATTTTGGTACTTATAAATACTTTTTAATATTTAGTAAAAATATCATCAACTGTAAATAGGGCCTGATAATAGGACTGTATAAGGGTATGATTTATGGCCCCGATGAGCGATAATGACAGTGCCTTATTCCACCTATGACTCAAATACAAGCTTATAAAATTTGATCTAATAGTCAAATGCCAAGAAGCTATTGATCAAGTCTCGGAACATCTGTTTTTACTGAGCGACTTTGACAACATTCAAGAAATTCCTTTGGCAGAGAAAATAAACAGTGCAATCGTTACACGAAACAATGGAAGAAAGGCTTGTATAAGCAAAGTAAAAAATACACTTTAGGACTTACAACCGCGACTATCTCAAGCTAGGTTTATAGACAATATTGTTGTTTTTTTGGATATTCGTAGTTAATTAGATAAAGAAAGCAATTTTAGGCTTATATGGTAAATATAGAACTATAAAATGTACCTAATTTGTTATTGTGTCTATTTTTTTGTGAACCTGGAGGAATACTCTTTGTGCCACCTCTCGCGTTATAAAATCAGTGTCATCTCTTTTAAACATGTTTAAATAATAATTATCTCATTCCTACTGTAAATGTTCTGATATATTAGTGTCGGAGGAAAGAAGACATTATACTACTAAGAAGACTAAACAAGTGCGACAAAAAAAGCTCTAGTTTTCTGCAATACAAAGCAATTAAGTAGCCTACAACAGCAACTGATAAATGGTCTAATAAATTATCACTAAACACTGTGGCCAAATAAACCTGTCTAATTATCAGATAAGTTCTGAGAACTTGACATTTCAGTGTTTAATGAGTTCGATATGGAACTATTATTCTCATATGTCATTTGGTTTGTTTGTTTTACCAGTAATTATGTAACTGTACTTATATACAATTATAGGCATCGGTTTGTATAGATTTATATTTAATATCTGTTACATTTTTTTAACATAGGCGTTATTACGAAATTGTAAATCTACTACAATAGAAAAAACTAATATCAACAAAGATTTATTAAGGTAGCATAAGTATTTACCTAATTATGTATGTATGTCTCTTATGTTTTCCTAAACCTTTCATCCGATCGATAAGAAACTTTGGGAAGTAAATGAACGCACGTCTGAAAAGGTTCTGGCAAATTTGTAGCCTGATTGGGGGCATAAAAATTGATATTTACTAAAAATGCGACCGCCTTAATATTCTGACCGATCATTTACTCACATTGAAATTAGGAATTAATAATATAGATGCAACTAATAGTCAATAGACGGCTGTAATAACGTTATGACCTATACAGCTGATGCTTAAATTAAGTGAAAATAAGATTTCATACAACAATTTGTATATGTGTTTAGGTTATTTAACACAACAGATAGTTTGTTTTAATGCATTCTCATGTTTGTCCTTAGGCCTTCCTAAACCGTTCATCCGACTGACCTGAACATGAACTTTTGGAAACTATTGAACATACACCTGGATAGATTTTGGCATATAAAAACCCCGTTTTGGGACTCTTAAGTCGTAGTATATCAGATAAAAACGACTATTTTTCTCAATGATCATTGAGTATCTTATAGTGAAATTGAGAGGGTTAATAATATAGATGCAATTAATAATCAATAGATGGCGGTAATTGTGTTATAACGTACAGCTGACTAAGTGAAAAGTTTAGGTTAGTTTGAGTAACAGCTGTTTTAACGTTTAAGGGTTATGTTAAATTATTTACTGTAAAATATTGAGTTGAAGCGATATTGAATTAAAAACATCTGTAATTCTTTTGGTGTCAGCACCAGGAAGAAAAACAAAAACGTTTGTATCCAAATCCTCCTAAATAGCGTTCAATATAATATATATATATATATATACATGTATATATATATATATATATATATATATATATATATATATATATATATATTAAATATGGTGATATGTTTTTTTGTAATATAGTTAATAAATTAAAAATATTTCAAAAAAAAGAATATTTGTAATGAATATATTTACTCAAAAAATAATATACATTATACATTTATACATTATATATATTCATTAAAAGTATTCTTGTTTTTGAAATATTTTTAATGTATTATATATATATATATATATATATATATATATATATATATATATATATATATTTATATTAAAGAATAATAACTTCAAAAAGTATAAAATATCTCTTAGTTGTTTTTCTGTCAAATGGAAAGTAACCGTGAAAAAATTTAAATACTGCTAAAGAAACTATTTTGTTCTTAGTTAGAAAACAAAGAATGAATGAATAGGAAATCATTATTTATGAACAATCACTCACCTGTAGCCACTTAGAAGCATAAGCCGTATTAGGTCGGACTTGTTTATCAGCGCTATGAAAGCGATAGTTGAGGTTAGGGAACCTTTGACAATCTACCTACAAAGTCAAGGCGCGAAAAGAAGGAAGAGGTGTTGTGACATTCGAGATAAAACATTATCTCGGTTGCTCTGTCTACAAAACCTTTATGTACTTAGTCGTGCCTCTATTTGGATTAGTAAAAACGATTTTATATTGACATCAAAGATAAAAGTACATCACAAAATTTTTTCACCTTAAAACAACAAATATTACAAATATTTGCATTTCTGATTCATTAGAGATTAAACACTGACAAAACGAAATTAATGATTCATGTGTTTTAGATTTTCTTTTGACCCAATTAGTTTATTACGTAGTCAACGTGATCATGTGACTTTTTTTAATGATTGTGTTCTCTACATATTCTTGTAAAGATTCTTTAATTTGATTTAAAACCTGTTGTACAACCCATTCGTTTGTTACATTGTGTGTTTATTGTAAATAAAATGTGTTTAACATTATTTTTAAAATACATTTTAAATATTTGTGTTTCACTATTTAATTAAAACGCAGTCATCGTAATTGTTATTTCTCTTTCTAATAGCAAGATTCGAAACTAATAAGAGATTTTTTTCAAGCTAAAGAAGTATGGGATATTGCAATGTTTAACACATTAAAAAAAAACAATATCTGGGTAAATGAAAAAAAATAAATTGGAGTAGTATAATTTAAGATGCATAGGCAATCAAGTGACAAAATATATAAATAGGTAACCTAGAGATTTCTCAATAGGTTAACCTATAGATACTTTTGAGTGCTCACAGATGCGGCGTTAGGCAAGCAAGCAAAGTCACAGACGCATAAACTAGCAATATCAGACAACATTAAAGGTATATAATTCTCGTGATGTCTAAATATTTAGTGAATAACACTCTGATAGAAGGGAAAGTAAGAGGAATAACAAGTAAATTATTTAAACAAATTAGGAACAGATAAGTCGTAACTATATAAATCAACTATGGCGTAATGTTTAATTTAATTAAACAAAATCTCTACATCTCTATGAGGATGACTGCCGTGCAACCGAAATGTACATAAGGTTTGCAGTTTTTGTGTTGTACATCTTGATGTTTTTTGTATGAATTACACTTTTATGTATTTACTTAGCATAAAAACCACGACTTAATGATTTATTCAGCAGACGCGTTTTACGCTAGATCAGCACATTTTTCAATGCTGTGAATTACTAACACGACTATTGCTCAGGTGTTGTGTTGGTGTGAGTGTGGGGTGTATTTCTGTTCTAGGGTGTGTTGTTCATAGAGTAGTTCTTAAATATGTGCTCAAATACAGTATTTTATTGTGAATGTGTTTTGTTATTTAGAATGTGTTGTGGATAGTATTCATTGTGTTTATATCCGTCTTTTATACTGTGTTAGATATGATGCTTTTTTTGATGGAGTGTAGGATTTTTAGGTTGGTGTTTATGTCACTCTGTGAGTGTATTTTGTTTGTGTGTATGGTGAAATTTGATTTAGGTTGTGTCTTTCTTATCTATTCTGTTCTTTGTATCTTATGTTAAAGATCTTTAAATCTTGTGTTAAATGAATAAATAGTTATTTGTGGTATAAAGGCTTTATTTATTTTAATTAAGGATCAAGTTGTTATGTTAAAGATCTTTAAATCTTGTGTTAAATGAATAAATAGTTATTTGTGGTATAAAGGCTTTATTTATTTTAATTAAGGATCAAGTTGTTAAGACGCACTGTTTAACAAACTAATTTCCTGTATCCAAAGTTCTAAGAAACGTTTATCATATTGCCAAACAACATTTACCTTACTATGTATTCTGATTTATAGTGAAATTATTGTTTTATAGTGTTTTACAATAAGGTAAAACAATATTTGTACAGCCAAGATTAATAGAAGGAAGCCTTGAGGCTCGATAGGGTTGGTTTTGCCAATTTAGGAATTGTAACGTTTTTTTATATTACCGCCAAACCTTGATCTCAGTAAATAAAATATAGTAAATAGTTCCAATGGTCGCCACGAGAGACCGGTACTCATCGGACCGATATTAAACAGTCGATAGTGCAAAAGTTGTATTTTTCGGTCCCTTTCTAAATTAATATAACCAAGTAAGGAAAAGTAGCATTCTGATAGAGAGAGTCCAAGAGAGCTTCCTGGTGACCGAGGGAGCTCTTTCCGCGGCATGCCGTCTTCTCGAAGGAACCAGGAAGCAGACTGAGGTAACTTATAGACTTAAGGACAATCCTCAACAGGTAAACTATTTAAATCTCTTTCTAATATATTTATTTACATTAAATTGTATATACGCGCAGCGTCAACGGCTCGAGGAGGATTATTTGTCGTATTTGATTTGATGGGGAATATTCTAAATTCAATTTCATTAATATTATCTCGTTTTTTTCAAAACTCCGACGGCGGTATACGTCAGAATATAAACCTATTCTAAAGAACAATACTATCTGATTAATAATACTTCAAAGTATGCTGATACGAAGGGCAATGTTAGGGTAAGAAATTACTTTACGTTAATTAATACCATAACTATTCTATAATTTGTACCCTGTACCCACCCCTTTTCAAAGCGTTTGTAAAAAATTGTTGATTGAATGCAATTGAAACTTTTATTCAAAAATATGTCTTTAAAATTTTGTCAAAGCAATAAATTTAAATTATTTTCCTCTAATTTTAAGTTGTTTTTGCTCTTATCAGATGTAATGACAGTATTTATCTAAGAGTTAGATGTATGCATTCATACAAAATAATTTCGTTCAGCAAAAATTGAATTAAAGGGTGTTTACAAGAAATACATATTCACGATGTCAAGTAATATTAAAGGTAATAACTTTTGATTATTTGCTTTTCTTTTATATATATATAATTGAATTATTTTCCTGAAGATGCTGATACTATTTTATCGGCGAAAAGCTTTGAATAAATATATTCATTAAAAGTATTCTTGTTTATGAAATATTTTTAATTTATTAACTATATTACAAGAAAACATATCACCATATTTAATATATATATATATATATATATATATATATATTATTAAGTTTGCAACACTGTTTTCTTGTATTCTCTTATCACTTTCACTAATCGTACTTAAACAAGAATCTTACTTGGTATTTATGCAAGTTAACTTTCAAAGGTTGATAGTATCTCCATTATCGAGCATCTCTGACCGGGATTGCAGTAGACTGCCAAGTGTAGTATTTCCATTATCACGTGGTGTACCGTTATTGTTTTATTTTCGGATTCACTGCACTGTGGGAGTCTTTTAAGTCTGTCTTGGGGTTAATTTTGTCTATTAGGTTGAATAATTTATCGTTTTGATATTATTTGTTCGTTTATGATATTTTTTTTATGTTTATAAATTTGTAGTTGTTCCCACATTGTGATTTTGTACTTTGCATTTTTGTACTTTTTTTATTAGGTGTATGTTTTCTAATGTGTGGAATGTGTGTTTGTTTTGAATGGCGTGTGTAGCTAAGTTTGAGTTGTAAGTTTGAGGTTTGATGTATGCATTGAGGTGTTCTTGATATATGTCTTTTAATTTCTTTTTAGTTTTGGCCTATGTATATTTTATTACAGTTTAGGCATTCGATTTTATATATTCCGTTATTAAGTGTGGGGCATATTTTTTCCGGTTGGTTTATTTTATTGATTATGTTAATTGTGTTTTTGTACGCTATTTTATTATTATTATTTTTTAGTATTTTAGTTATTCCTTTTATGTTGTACCCTGTGATGTGAATGTGACAGATTTTATTGTTGTTTCTAGTTCGATTTTAGGTTGTTTTAATTTATTTATTATTTTAAATTGTAATTTATTTATAGTTTCTTTATTGTATCCATATTTTGGGCTATTTGATATATTACTTGTTTTTCTTTGGCTTTTTCTTAATTTTTTAAAGGTAGTTTTAGCATTCTGCATAAGAGTGAGTAGTAAGCAGCCATTTTATGTTGTGGGGGATGGTTAGAGTAGTTTGGTATTGTATTATTGGTTTGTGTGGGTTTCCTGAAAATTGAGTGTTCAATGTTGATTGTATTTCGGGTTAGGTCTAGATAGTTTATTTTAATGTTTATTTCTTCTTCCATGGTGAAAATTATATTAGGGTGTAAGTTGTTGATTTCTTTTCGAATGATATATTATTTTGTGAGATGTATAATCCATCGTCAACATATCGTATCCAATGTCCGTTTGGGGGTCGTGTATTTTTATGGTCTGTGTGATTAATTCGTCAAGGTTTTGGAGATAAATTCCTGATATTATACTTGAGAGGGGTGATACCATTTCCAAGCCAGTTTATATATCTTATTAATAAATATGTAATAGTTTTGGTTTAGTATGATCTGTAGGCATTTTGTAATTTGGTTTGTGTATTTGGGAAAAAAGTGAATATTTTTAATAGTTAATGAAGGTGAAATTTATTCTATCTAGAGTGTACTATATATATATATATATATATATATATATATATATATATATATATATATATATATATCGAAATCATGAAAATTCGTTGATATTTGTATTTATCTATATATTTATGCATGTATATATATATATGTGTATATATATATATATATATATATATATATATATATATATATATATTTATTCTTGATATTTAACGTTATCCATTGTTTTTCCGTTGCACTGACTTTATGAAGTTAATATATTACTATGTAAGTAATTTAATCCACCATTATATATATATCCATTATTAATATATAATAAGAAATAATTTTGTACCTAATAAGAGAGAAAATATTTGGACAACTTTTACATTCATACAAAATATAGACATTGATATAGATAAGATTATTAAAACATATGATCTAAATGGACACTGGTTTAGATATGTAGATGATGGATTATACATATCAAATAATAATGGTTCAAATATTGACAAAATAATAAAATGTATAAATAATATACACGAAAAAATAAAATTTACTCATGAATTTGAATTAAAAAATAAACTAAATTATTTAGATATTACAATTGCTAGAAATAAAGAATCATTTGAATATAATATATATAGAAAACCAACGCAGACAAATCAAATAATACCTAATTATTCAAACCATCCATACAACCAAAAAGTGGCAGCGCTTTATAATTTACTACATAGAATGCACAAAATACCAATGAACTTAAATGATCAAATAAAAGAGAAAAATATAATATATCAAATTGGTTTAGAAAATGGATATAAAAGAAAAACTATAGATAAATTTAATAATAATATAATAAGAAAACAGAAACTTGAAAATAATTTTGTACCTAATAAGAGAGAAAATATTTGGACAACTTTTACATTCACTGGTAACGAAATAAATAAAATTACAAGATTATTTAAAGAAACAAATTTAGAAATTACATATAAAACTGATAATAAAATTAAAAATTTAATAAACAATAACAAAAATCAAAATAATATGCACGAAAGAAATGGAATATATAATATAAAATGTCAAACTTGTAATAAATTATATGTAGGACAAACAAAAAAGAAATTAAAAGAAAGATACAAAGAACATTTAAACGCTTATATCAAACTAAACATATAACAATTTAGCTACGCATTGTATTAATAATGGGCATGAGTTTCCGGAAATAGAATATATGAAATTAATAAAAGAATTAAATAAAGGATTAAAAATTAATATATTTGAAACATTGGAAATTTATAAGCATAAAGTTAAAGACAAATTAATTGATGAACAAATTCAAGTGAGATCAAGGCACCAAACTATTTATAAAGTCATTGATGTTACAGAAAAATTTACATAAAGTGCAATACTTATAAACATATGATTCTTTGTAGTACATATGATTTAATTTTGTAAAAGTATTTTATTAGATAATTTTTTTCCTGAAGATGCTGATACTATTTTATCGGCGAAAAGCTTTGAATAAATATATTCATTGAAAGTATTCTTGTTTTTGAAATATTTTTAATTTATTAACTATATATACAAGAAAACATATCACCATATTTTATATATATATATATATAAATAAATCACACATACTATCCGATCACATCACTTCTATCTATAAGAAGTCGTAAGACGAAAACGTGTCCTTCAAGTGTAAGTTACCAAGTTGTTTACAAAAAGTCTGCTCGCAAGTAATATGTGTAATAGGTATATATATATATATATATATATATATATATATATATATATATATATATATATATATATATATAACAACGTTACTAGTTATGTTATTTATTTTGATGATTTAGTCTTTATATTGTCTAATAATAGTTGGACACCAGTTTAGCTACTGTTCGATTAATTTACCTATCATTTATTGAAATGTTAGTTATATTATCTTACATTTATAACCTATCATAAGCGCAATCATCTTTTTATTCCTTTCTTTATAAAAATGACAAAGTAATAACAATTAATACCAATAAAGAAACCAAATGTTGCGACTTTCTTATATTATTCAGGTACAGTGAAACCTGTCTTAGACGGACCCTGTGTTAGGCGGAATCCCGTCTATCGCAAAAAACTTTAAACGTCTCGACTGTTGCCCATTTAATTTACCTGGTTAATAACCTTCATAAGCCGGAAAATGTCTAACGCGGAAGCGGAATAACCAAAAGGATGAGTGATACATATATACTACGTCTTACTTCTGCATAAGCCAGAAAGTCTGATCATATACATGCTGTAAAATATAAAGTTACAATGACTTCCATTTAGATAAAATACAGTTTATAATATATTTTCTTACCATAACAAAATTCACAGATAGGTCTGCTTAATTGTAACGGTTCGTATTTATTTCTGAGAATTCTGTAACAACGTTAAGGATTGCTGATATGGACAAGATAACGCAACGGTATACAAACATCCATAATTTAGGATAGGCTAAGTGTCAGCACTCGTTTCCTTCAAGATAACGTAATGTACGGTTTACAAATAATCACTACCGAACATATTGATGTCCGAGTCAGCAGTCGTTTCTTCCGGTTTTGTTACAGCGTCCAGCGTACGTACAGTAGCGTCAGTAGCTAGCCTACTGTACATCGTCCTTATTACGTATTTTTTTGGTGACTGTGTTATTTTTTGTTTGTTTAGTGTTTTATCAACTCTAACAGAAACAGGACATTCTACTTTATCTACTGAAGAATACGAAAGTTTTGACAATGAACTGGCAACAGAAGAAGTCCAAAATCTCTGGTCGAAATTATTGAAATGGAGACTAATGAGATTATAGAAACTGAAGAAGAAATTGAAGACAGACCAGTCGTAGAAAACAAAATAAAAACATTTGGCGAGGCTTTAATGAAATTTGAGAGTTAAAAGATTTCGCGGTACGTATTAACCGCCCGGAAATGCGTCACCAATTGTTACAATTAAAAACAATAACTGAAACACAAGCAAGTAAAACTAACCTTTTAAAACAAAAGTCAATGCTAGATTTTTTAAGCCTAATTGATTTTCTTTTATTTTTACGTAAGCCTACTATATACAGTATTTAGCCTAAATGCAGTAAGAGGAAAAATATAGTTTCTAATAAATTGCATCATTAATTCATAAATTTTGTTGACATATAGCTAAGAATTACGACGGCCTACCCTCACCCCAACGATATAAATAGACTCGGCAAACGTTTCGTGATGTTACTATCATACCTGTCTTAGACGGAAAAAAATGCCGGTCCCAATGGATTCGGGCTTAAACAGGTTTCACTGTATAATAATAATTCATTGATTTAAATAATAAACAAAGAAGTAATTTTACCATCTTAAATATAACGTTTATAATTAGGTTTATTATTATTATAACAAACAACTCTTATTTGGTAAATAATATATGACTTGTTTTTAATAGAAGTTCCTTTTAAGATCCCATTACCTAATTTCTCACGGAAGTTTTTGCCTTTTGAAATTGCAATATAGATATATAAATAATCAATGCCCTTGTTTATATTTCACTATTGCCGATATTAAAATGAATTTATTATGGAAATTATTATTTGAAAGGTGTTTCTATTGACCATATAATTATTTTTAATGAAATTGTGCCTTCAAGTTTATTCCTTTAGGTGTGTGTTTTAACTAATAACTAGTGCTTAGTTCGATGCTTCTCCTTCTCTGGCACTTTACACTGAAGCTTGTATCCTGCACTCTAGCTGAAATCTACTATTCTTAACTCTTGTAAAAATAATTAATTTTTACAAATATGCCATTAAAACTAAACTTTCTTTCACAAAACTAAAAACCCATTCCGAGATTATTATTTTTTTTATTCCACTTTGGAATCTCTGATAACCACGACACTTTTGTTTTATTTTTTATGAACCTGATTCGACTACACGTTTGTTTTCTTTTTCGGCGAAGGAAAAGTACTGTAAACTCCCCTGCATTTAGGTCTCTCTAGCGTATAAGTTCGAGTATTTTCACTAGCCGTAGTTTAGCAAGAAAACTGGGTCATAAGTTATTATTATTTTTTCCTATTGAATCTAGTAGTACATTACGTTAGGTTAATCGTAATTAATCTCTTTAAAATTAGTCTATGACTATCCGAACTTTAAATTTTGAAAACTTGTAAAAACTTTCTGAGACAGAACGTTTTCGATCGCTATGTGCCGATCTTCATCAGTGTCTTCTACTTGGAGTTATTAGGCTAAGTGGTGACGGTTTTAAAGGCATGTTTTCGATAGTATCAAAGAGTATGTGTGATTTAAATTGAATGGTGACCACATCTCAACACTCTAGAACAATATGAAATTTACAGACACACAAAAACACAAAGTACAAACATATTAAACGAAGAAACCCAATACAAATCACACATATTCTTTTATACTATTGAAGACTTGCTTTTTAAACTGTCACCGCTTAACCTAACCACTCCAAGCACAACACACTGATGAAGATCGCAACATAGCGATCGAAAATGTTTTGTCTCAGGATTCAACCTCGTTTACTTTTTATTTCTTTGTGGGCCTTTTTAAAATAACTCAACACTTAGCTTGGCTTCCTTATGCAAAAATGTAGCATATATTTAACATTATAATATATATATATATATATATAAATAAATATACCCGTATATATATATATATATATATATATATATTTATTTATTTATATATATATATATATATATATATATATATATATGGGTATATTTATTTATATATATATATATATATATATATATATATATATATATATATATATAGAGAGAGAGAGAGAGAGAGAGAGAGAGAGAGAGAGAGTAGAGGAGGGTATTATGGAATACCACTTTCATTTCAAAAAATAACTTCCCTGGCTTTTGAATAAAATCTCCAAAATTATAAGGAGTACATACTATAACTAATTGTAATAAACTGTCAGTTGTTAAAAAAAATCCAATAGTTTTTAATTATGAAAAAATGTATTTTAAACAAATTTTACAAATGGAGGATAATATGAAATAGTCGTGTAATATGGAATAGGTGGTTTAATTAATGAGAAACTATTTAAGACACAATAAAACATTTATTTTCAATTATAGAAACTACATTTACAAAAGTCGCATAAATAATCTTCTTTTTCTGTTCCTGTGCACTCAAGGTGTGCCCACAGAGAACAGCCAAAACACTGGATCCAAATCTCCCCTTGTTGATCGTCTGAGAATTTTCCTTCACAGAAGATACATTCAGCATCTTTGTTTTCTGGATCTTTATTGGGCATAAAATCCATAACATAAGATACGTCAGAATGAAACGATTCGTCGCTGCTAACACTGGAGTCATCTCTAGCAGGTTTAGGTCTAGATGATCGGTCAAAGTTTAATTTCGTAACGTGGGGTCTTTTAATTTTGTTTTTCTTTTGTTGTTTTGAAGCTTCTGGTTTTCGTTTCTTGTCTTTTACCTTCATTGTAGCCTCTAAATCTTGTTTGTATGGGGAGTAGGTTATTATAGAAGAGAATCCAGCTTTCCTGCCTCTATTTGACGTCTGTTTTTTTGGAGGTGGTGGTGATATTTCTATTGGTAGAACAAGATTTGTTGACTTGGATGTATCACGGAAAAATACATCGGGTTTCTTAGAATAACAGGGTTGGGATGAATAAAAGCTTTTATATGAACATGGAAGGGTCTCTTGAGACCTAGGAACAGTGAGTGTAGATGGAATAAAATCTTCACTGCTAAAGACATTTCTATTGACAGGATAAATACCACTCACTTTGAAGCCATTGACTGCAATGTCTCCACGTTGTATTTTAAGGTAGGCCCTGCCAAAAAGTTCCATAATGTCGAAAATACTTAAGGGTCTTGAGCTATGCCTTAAAAAAGACCTAACTTCCTCACTATAGTGAGACTTTAATGGACCCATGAAAGTTTTATCCAAGGGTTGGATTTTAAGGGAACAGTGGGGAGGTAGACATATTATCGTAATATAATTTTCCCTTGATAAATTAATTACATCAATGTTACGCTTGTGGGTTGTGTGTCCGTCAAGAAAAAGAAGGACAGGTGACTCAGCAGAGGGTTTTGTTACATCAATGAAATGTTTAAACCATTTAGTAAAAATGTTCGTCTGTATCCAACCAGACGGATGGCACGATGCTATGGTCCCTGGTGGAGCACCTCTAAGAAGCTGTTCGCTCATGTTTTTCCTAGGGAATATCACAAGTGGCGGGACAAAGTCACCCCCTGCACTCATACAGGGCACGATGGTAACGAGAGAACCTCTTTCAGCTGAAGTAAGGGACCCTATTTGTCTTTTTCCTTTTAGGCCCACAACATGTGGAACTTTACTTTGATTCACCGACAAACCAGTTTCGTCAACATTAAAAATCCTATTTGGAGGATAGTTGTGTTTCTTAAAACAACATCTATCAAATCAAAAAACTTGTCTATTTCTCCTTTATTAAATCCCCTGGCTCTAGCAAAAGATGTGCCCATGGGTTTACGAACTGCAAGTCTCGGGTTCCTTTTCATAAAAGCGTAGAACCAGTCTTTGCCAGCAGCTTCATCCTTAAATGGATGGGATATGTTATTGCGAACCGCAAGTTGATAGGCAAGACTGCAGACATCTCTTTTTGTGAGCCCATAAAACATAACCTCCATTTCAATTAAATATTTTTGTAATTCATCTTCTAACTCTTTAGGAAAGACTGGCTTACGGCCAAGAGTGGTTGAGGCTGCAATATTTACATTCTTCTCCTTACTGTTGACAAGGCGGAAGAGAGACGCTCTGGGAACCTGGAATTCCTTGGACGCCTTAAGGTACCCCATCTTCTTCTCCCGCACAGCTTCTATAGCCTTAGCCATTTGTGTCGGACACCAAAGCTTTCGCTTCTTTTCCCCAATTTTCTTCTTACTAGGCATATCTGTGAAAAAAAGATTATCTAAAACCCTTGAAACTAAGGAGGTTGAGGTTTAAACAAACACATTTGAAAACAAATTTTTAGCTTTTAAATGGATTTAGCTTTTAAAAATGGGCTTTGGATTTAAATTTGGGTCTATTATTATTTATATAATTATTGTTACTTATCAAAATGACTGTTTATACTTTATTTGTATTCATTAAAATTTGTCGGGTTATATGGAATACTATAATTTTACGTCGGGTATTATGAAATACCAAGTATTCCATTTTACCCGACACGCCATCTTGAAAAATGAACTTTTATATTAATGTACAAAACATTACTAGCCAAAATTCCACAACAGCATAACAAACTATAATTATTTTACTGTACATTATGGCTATCAACAATGTTCAAGTCACATGTATTTAACAAGGTAAAAATGTTTGAAAACTTACCTGCAAAAACTTTTGAAAATCACAAAACAAACTTTATTCTCCTAGAGATACAACAACAAGAAGTGGTAAACTCTCACTGCACGGTTACAAAGGAGCCCTACTTGAGTAGTTTTTTTGTTTTCCCACATGATAGCAGCACCAAACATAGCCGAAACATCGGTATTCCATATTTCCCGACTATTCCATAATACCCTCCTCTCCTCTATATATATCTATATTAAATATGGTAATATGTTTTCTTGTAATATAGTTAATAGATTTAAAATATTTCAAAAACAAGAATACTTTTAATGAATATATTTATTCATTAAAAGTATTCTTGTTTTTGAAATATTTTAAATTTATTATATATATATATATATATATATATATATATATACATCGCTCTTCTACTGTTGTTGGGTTCACCTCGTCAAATGCTGGATGAGATTCTAGCGAAACGTCTGAACTGCGAATTTATGGACTGCAGAATGAACGGATGTACTCCAGATAGTAACTATTCACCATATTTTTCCATCAGTGAAGGAATACGTATCAGCATATATATATATACCAATGATATGGCACCGTTTTCGTCGTTAGTCCTTTGTTTCTTTGTTACTATTGAGTTGCACGTATCAACCAATGAAGCACCACTCACTCAAACCTTATTTAGTTACTTACTGTGACAGACAAGTATACTTCCATATTATGATGGTTAAATGAAAATTAAAGTGATGGCGATATTTCAGATTGAAAAACACTTTTATTAAAATCAAATATAATCTATTTATACAATGTAGCTTACGTTTTATATTGTCTATAATAAAATTACACAACACAGTAAAATAATACAAAAAATTACATTTTACAGTTAGATGTAGGTTTTTACTTTTACTAAAAATAAAACGTTATTTCCAGATCAAAAAGTACGAAGGGATATTTGGTAACATACTTCGACTCGACCATGCGTGAAACATGACACGACGTGTATGACGTCCGAGGAGAAACATGTCAGAATTATCTGACTTTCGTTTTAGACGTTGAAGTTCGTATTAACACAACAAATAATCCATCACATCAATGATAATTAGAACTTAACATTTATTTATGTAAAACATTAGCAAATTGTAAATATGTTTTTCCAAAATATCGGTTTTGTGGATAATGTGAATGATTACCAGTAATATATAAACAAGATGTAGGTTTCAATCAGAAATAGGTCAACAACGGATTTACGTTTTTAGACATCCCTATAAACATGTTATAAACAGCTGATAGCGTCAGCTGTGCGTACAATTTTGTCGTCGTGTAAACAATCATTCTCTTTCTACAAATAGTGCATGTTGTGTTCGTTTTACAGTGTAATAATGTTTCTTTAGGCGTTGTGCGATTTTATGTGTGTAAAGTCATTGCTTCTATGCACCTCTCTCTTAGTAATAAGTTCATGGTCCCTCGAATGGATACATCCTCGTACATCTGACGCGCTATGAGAGAGGTGCTTAGAAGCAATGGCTATAAGGATTATGCCATTAATAAAGCGTTAAACCGTCAAAGTGTCCTTGCAGTTGACGTGGACGAGAAAGATACTGGGGAAACTGGTACTGTTTTCCTGTCATTGATTAAAGGAACCACTGATAGGATTGGCAGACTCTTTAGGAGGCATGGTATACGTTCTGTTTACAAACCTAACATTACCATCAAGCAGGTTTTTGGTAACGCCAAAGATAAGATCTTCTTGGAAACCCAAGGCGTTTACAGCATTTCTTGTGGAGTTTGTAAGAAATAGTACATTGGCCAAATGAACATTCGTATTTCAGCTAGGATTGAGGAGCACAAACTTGGCCCTAAAAACAAGCAGAAAACGTCAGCTCTGTACAGGCACCACTGCGATACAGAGCATACCATTGATTTCCAATCTTGCTGACAAATTGCTCAAGCGGAAAACTATAGGACTAGAGTTATTCGTGAGACTGTCGAAATATAGAAGCAAGGTAGTCTTAACAAACGCGATGATACTTTGAATTTGCCCGCTGTGTGGAAGTGTGTCATCGATAGATTTTATCGGAAGAAGGGTGAACAAAAGGAAAGGATTGTGAGTAATTGTCTGGCTTAGGTGTATGTGGATTGACGTCAATGTGTGAATTGACGTCAATGGGCGTGATTTCATTCCTCTATATATAGAAGCTGCGTTCTTCACTCGCTCTTCAACTGTTGTTGGATTCACCTCGTCAATGCTAGATGAGATTGTACGTTTTTCTTCAAGTTTTAGAGGCAGTTTTAGCATTCTGTATAAGAGTGAGTTGTAAGCAGCCATTTTATGCTGTGGGGGATGATTAGAGTAGTTCGGTATTGTATTCATGGTTTGTGTGGGTTTCCTATAAATTGAGTATTCAATGTTACTTGTATTTCTGGTTATTGTTACTTCTACTAGGTTTGTTTGCTTCGAGAGAGTTTATTTTCTTAATACTTCTCGAACTAGACTAGACATTTGTGCTTTCTATGGGATTTTTGTCGACTGTTATAAACTACAGCGTAAATAAAGAAAGATATTTAAACCCCATCGACTTTCTGTAAGACATCTAAACATAACTATGTTTTGATAAGGACAATCAAACGCAACTGATAAAGTTGGGTAATACACCAATCTGTAGAACTAGTGAACTGAATACAACGGAATGAACAATAGTAAGGAAACGAAGAAAAATACTGTATCGAGACAAATATTGCTTGGACGCCCGACTCATTTCCTTTCAAATAGATTAAAAAAGGTTGAAATAGAAAAAGGCTTGAATTTTATGAAAGCTCGGAAAATCGGGACTCGGATTTTCGAGATTATTGTATAAATATATATATATATATATATATATATATATATATATATATATATATATATTTATACTGTATTTATGTATGCTCTAATTTTTTTTTTTTGTAAATGGTCAATTAAATATAAGAAGTATTTAAACTTACTAACAAAATGAAGCCGTTTGTTAAAGCATTGTACTTGACCTGAACTTAGTTCATTGGTTTGGCAATATGAGGAGAGAATGCTGACCTAAATGTTTCAAACTCTTGTCTTGAAGTATGGACACATATATAAAGAAATACAAAATAACAAATTCTCTGTAATCTTCAGAAAAGCCATACTTCATATACTGGTTAAATTTGAATCTACACATGAGAGGGGTACGTGCAGTTATTTCCAATATTTACCAAATAAATAAAAAGTCCCTATTATAAGGCTGAAAGAAGAAACTCTTTTGGTACCCTGTCACACAACAACACACATGAAGTCTAAAACAATATCTGACAGGACAACAGCAATACGGCTCTGTTTCACCTAACCAAAGATTAGGTGCTCGTGACCTTACCTCTCACATCTGTGATCAATGTTTTATTCTTAAATCCTTCGCCTTATACTCCTGTTTACACTTTGGAAGATTGCCCTTTTAAATACTGCAATTATACTGCAGAATAATATAAAATACAATTTTCAAGACAATAAAATAGGTCAGATAATTTCAGCCTCTAAAAATACAGCGATAAAGAGTGAATTAATATTAAGTGACTAGAATATTTGCCGGAAGCGTAATATCGAAGCTAGAAATCAAAACCGTTTGGAAAGTAATACAATATTCCAGGAATATTTATTTTAAGGGATCCTACAAACTGCTAAGTCATTAGGGCTAATTGAAAATTCAAGTCAACTAAAATGCGTTTCCCTTTTACTAATAAACATTTTGTAGGTCTTATGTTTCATTTTTCTAATTTTATTATATGAGAACGATTTTATGTTAGCACAGTACAAAGCAACAGAAATAAGTTGAATTAATATAATAGTATGAAACAAGTCGTGGTCATAAATTAAATATTTTGCTAGTTGTAAACAAAAAGAAGTTGAATTAATATAATAGTGTGAAACAAGTCTTGGTCATAAATTAAATATTTTGCTAGTTGTAAACAAAAAGAAGTTGAATTAATATAATAGTATGAAACAAGTCGTGGTCATAAATTAAGTATTTTGCTAGTTGTAAACAAAAAGAAGTTGAATTAATATAATAGTGTGAAACAAGTCTTGGTCATAAATTAAATATTTTGCTAGTTGTAAACAAAAAGACGTTGAATTAATATAATAGTGTGAAACAAGTCTTGGTCATAAATTAAATATTTTGCTAGTTGTAAACAAAAAGAAGTTGAATTAATATAATACTGTGAAACAAGTCTTGGTCATAAATTAAATATTTTGCTAGTTGTAAACAAAAAGAAGTTGAATTAATATAATAGTGTGAAACAAGTCTTGGTCATAAATTAAATGTTTTGCTAGTTGTAAACAAAAAGCCGTTGACTGATTATAATGACTTGAACCAAAATCGTAGTCAGTCGTTACTTCAATGTTTTGCTAGTAGTAAATATGAGGAAAATAATTGATTCTATAATTATTTGACTCAATATAGAGGACTATTAAAATTGCGTATATTAGTTATAATTATTATAAATAAAATAGTTAAATTTAAAAGAGACATATTCTATACTTTTAAACTTCAGTGAGAACAGGAAGATAAATTATAATTCACATTTATGTATTAATATAGAAAAATCCTGAAATAAGACAAATTAGAAATTAAATATAAATTAATTTTTTTCCAAATTACTATCCAATTAGCTTTGAGTTTTATTTTACATAAAGTAAGTTTAACTTACTTTCAATATAGTCTAGTTAAAAGTCTCTTTAAAAGCATCCATAACCCGATAAAAGTCTAAAAGGCCTATAGGTGACTAATGGGTTTTTTGTTAGAAATTCAGGAGTTGGTTCTTCTGAAAGGTTTAATCCTCGAGCTACAGGTTTCGGGCCAGAGTAATAAACTATTACTATCCTGAGGATAAAGAGTGGCATGAGATATCAGGGGAAGAGAAGTGTTGGAGATGAGTTGGCCGGAGTTACAGAAGTGGTAAAAGAGTTGAGTTAAATGGAAAGGTCCGTAGGAGGTGTGTGTTTGTGTGTGTGTGTGTGTGTTTGTGTGTGTGTGTGTGTGTGTGTGTGAGTGTGTGTGTGTGTGTGTGTGTGTGCGCGCGCGCGCGCGTGTGTGTGTGTGTGTGTGTATATGTGCACAAGTGTGTCTGTGTGTGTATGTGTGTGTGTGTGTGTGTGTGTGTGTGTGTGTGTGTGTGTGTGTGTATGTGTGTTTCTTAAATAGTTGCCGTGGTCTTTGTAAAAGTCAGTGCTTCTCTACGTATTTAACAGTTTCGAGAAAGTGACAAGTTAGCATGGGTGGAGTTAATGGGCCTAAGGACGGGCATTGTCCCATAACTTTCTGAACACTAGTATTTTTGTTTTATAATAAAAATCTGACAATGAACTAAATTAAATACTACAGAAATAATAGTAGTGCTGACATGACTTATACTTGGCAGTATCAGTTGCTATTTTGATCATATGCGAGCTATTTTCTAAGTATTAGTGTAGGTTCAAAGAAAAATATGAATTTTATTTTAAACCTACATGTCATGATGTTTAAAGTGAAATTCTAGGAATAGTTTCTGAAGAAGTTCGGTAATTAACATTATGTTTCTCATAAAAATATAATCAAGATTATTTTTGGACATAAAACTTTGCAAAATTCGATGAAAATTTGAAAAACTTTAATTTTTGCAAAGCTGTGAATGTAAAAGCCTCCGATTTGTGCTCTATGAGAAACATACTGTCAAATACCATACCCTAACTTAACAATAAAACAGTAATTTAAAACACGTATTTTATATTGTAACTAATTTTACACTACTTAACTAAGTAAATACGTAATTGCTTACTTGCTGACGCGTTTCAAAACGATCGTTTCTTTTTCGAAGCTAACCTTCTACTAGCGGCTTCTGGCTCATTACAAACGGTATGACAGGGTTGGATTTATGACATTGGGAGAGGTGTCGGCGTCTTGTGTGATGTATTTGAAAAGACTTTGGGCTTCGAAGTGTGTGTGGTCATTAAGTATATTTTCCCTGTCTGTTGCGTAGTGTTTGTAGATTTCATATTTTTCTAAGTTTGTTAGTTTTTTACTCTGTTTTAATGTGTGTATAATATTTAAATTACTTTGCACGTCGGTATGTGTGTGTTGGGCGTTTTTTAGGTGTTTTGGGTAGCTGAATTTAGGGTTTGTTTGTTTTGTTTGGGTAATGTGTTCATCGAAGCGTGTGTAGAATGACCTGCCGGTTTGACCGATGTAATAGTTGGGACTATCGTTGCAAGTTAATTTGTAAATACCTGAGTGTTTGTATATGTCAGTTTCTTTTTGAAAAGGTTGTATATGTTTTCTTAGCGTGTTGTTTTGTAGGATATTTCGTAATGAAGTTTTTTAAATGTGGAGGCTATTTTGTGTGTGTTTTTATTGTGGTAGGTGAGGGATATGTATTTGTTATTTTTTGTGTGGTTTGTTTGTGTGGCTGTTAGATGGTGTTTATGTTTTATTTTCCTGAGAATGTTGTCTATGAGTGTGTGTTGGTAGCAGTTTTGTTGAACGATGTATTTTATGGTATTAAGTTCTTCGTCGTAGTCTTTCTGTAGCATTGGTATGTTTATTAGACGGTGTAACATATGATTAAAGGCAGCGTGTTTGTGTTGTGTGGGGTGATTAGATGTATTATGTATGACCATATCTCTAGTTGTTGGTTTTCTGTATATTTTGAAATTATGTCTAGTGTTGTGTTTGGTGATAGTAAGATCTAGAAAGTTTATTCTATTGTTTTCTCCTAACTCGAGAGTGAATGTGAGGTTTTCGTGTATGGTATTAATGTAATTATGTAGTTGTTTGATTTGCCTTTTGTTGCCTTTGTATAATATTAAAATGTCATCTACATATCTATGGTAGTAAATTATTTTATGTATGTGGTTATTGTTCTGTAGAATATATTGTTGTTCGATGTGGTGTAGGAATATTTATGCTAGGATGCCTGAGATAGGGGAACCCATTGGGAAGCCATCTTTCTGTGTGTAGTATTTGTGTTGGTATGTGAAGTAGTTTTGTGATGTGATGAGTGTGATTATTTCATGTGTGAGTTTATGTGGCGTTTTGTTTGCTGTGAACATATTTTGTAGTATGTTCAGTGTTTGTTCTATTAGCACATTAGTGTAAAGGTTTTTATGTCGAATGAGGCTATGGTGGAGTTATGTGGTATGTGGATGTCTTGTATTTTGTGCACGAGGTCTATGTAATTGTGTATGGATGTGTGATTGTGAAAGTTTATGTTGTCTCTGATAAGTTGTCTGTTTATGTATTTGGCTAATTTATGTGATGGTGAATGTTTGTGATTGATTAGTGGACGGATGGGTGT
This sequence comes from Prosapia bicincta, assembly GCA_036971475.1. Classification (NCBI taxonomy): domain Eukaryota; kingdom Metazoa; phylum Arthropoda; class Insecta; order Hemiptera; family Cercopidae; genus Prosapia; species Prosapia bicincta. The sequence continues at coordinate 48,321,792 of JBAIZL010000006.1, forward strand.
GTTTTCCTTGTGGATTTTAGGTAATGCATTAATTATGGGGGCTTGGGGTTTTATTTGTTTATAATATTTCTTTTGTTCACTTTTCATGATTTCGGTGCATTTGTTTAAAAGATTTTTAATTTTTGTTTGGAATTTAGGTGTGGGGTCTGATCGGAGTTCGGTTATTTTCTTTTCAGTAATGAAGCTGTTGACTTTCATGTCGATGTCTTGTTGGTGCATAATTACGATGGAGTTACCTTTGTCTGCTTTTAGGAAATTTAGGTTATGTTTGTCGAGTTTTTGTATGAATAATTTAAGGGTTGAATGTTCGTTACTTATGATAGGTTTATTGTTTAAGTTGTTTATGTTGGGTATTTTATGTTTAATGTCATGTCTAATGTATTCGTGGTGTGTGGGATTGTGTATTGTATTGCAGTTTCAGTGTCTAAAAAGATGTTTGACATTTGTTTGGGGTTGTATTTTTTGGGGTGTAGGTTGTGTTTTAGGCCTTTGTTTGATAGTGTTAGTTCATTTGTGCTGAAGTTGATGTTTGTAGTGTTAATGGTGCGTGGGTGGAAATGGTGATCGGTGTAGATTGTGATGTTGTTTTGGGTTGCGAGGTTGTGTAGTTTTTTATTCTGTTTGTTTCTAAGGAACTGTATTTGTTTATGTGTGTAGTCATTAGTGTATTGAATTATTTCTTCGAGTTCCGTGTAGTGTAGCATTGTGGTGAGGGTTTGGTGTAATGTGTATAAGTTATGATTAAGTGTGTCTTTTTTAGCATATAGTTGTTTGATGCTGTTTTTGATAAATATTTTCTGTGTTTGTGTTGTTGTTTTTTGTGAAGCAGGTGTTTTATTATTTATTGCAATTTTAGCGTATTTAGGTGTTAGGTTATGTTTGAGGCATTGAGTGTTAAAGGAAATGTGGAGGGAAGTTTTGCATATCTTGAGCTTTGTCCGTCGGTAGAGGTTGATTACTGATGACAGTTAGTTGATATTGAAGTTTCTTGATTTTTTATATTGTAAGTTTTTGGTTCAATGTCAACTAGCTTTTAAATTTTTCTATTTTGGGGGAAGTACTTCCGGACCCTATTTGATACCCCCAAGGGTAATCTTGCGCTCCCTTAGACCAAAACTTGTAACTCCGCCCATACAAGTTACCCATTTCATAAAATTCGATCTGAAATCGCTTTGTTTACCATAGCCTAGTTATTAAAATTTGGCAATATATAAATTACAATTATTGATAATTTTGTCCAAAAAATTAAAATTAATAAAAACAAGACTATTTGTAACATTTATTATAGTACACAAAGCATTTTCAATAATGCGACACATATTCTAAAAATAATAAACTGTTCCAACATTTAATCTACCAAACAATATTGCAGTGTTTACAAAGCTGAAATTAAACAAATAATGAGTAAAACGTATTTCATTTAGAACTCTGACAAAGGACAAACACACGCTGTCAACATTATCAATCACTGGACGTAAATACAGGTATTGCCGCGCAATCATTTAATACAGATGTTTCGGTCAGTAATGTTTGAAATAAACACGATTTATAGAATATTGCAGAACAATAGGCAATTACCTGTTTCTAAATTATATTGAAAATAGTTTTAATATATATGTTCAGTAAATTTTCCCTTTTAACGGTTTCCCCGTATAAGCGTCGGGTTAAAGTAGGGAGTTAAATTTGTTTGTAATTAAATGCTTTTGTGACTCGACTAAATTATATTTTTGCAAAACGTTACTATTTAAAAAACTATACATAGTATTTGGTAGTGTCAAATATAACCTTTCTTTTATAGGGAATAATAGATTTATTATTTTCAAAACGCTTCAAACTGAACCAAACAAAAAGACTGACTTCAAGAAAACACCAAAACCTACCTAGACCTGCAAATGTTGAGTACAGATCCAAAGAAATCCATACTGACCTAACCCATTCTTTCTCAGCGTTAACATCGCATTACGTACAAAATTTACAGCAGCTACATGACATTTCTCTGGCTTATTTCACGGAGTCCAATTTCAGGCAGCTATAAAGTGTGGTTGTTGTTTCTCCGACATGATTTTACTTGTTTTCAATATAAGGAGAAAAAAGTGAATAGTTTTATTGACGGATGAAAACAATAAGCTGTATCCTAACAAGAATAGTCTTAAGTAGTCCACAAGAAATATATTATTTTTCCATTAAAATAACCGTTTTACATATACTATATTCATATAATATATACACACACAGACACAGACACACACACACACACACACACACACACACACACACACACACACACACACACACACACACACACACACACACACACACACACACACACACACACACACACACACACACACACACACACACACACACACACACACACACACACACACACACACACACACACACACATATATTAAAACAACCTAACTTATTCAAATACAAGAATATTTATTATTTTATATCCAAAGATTTTCGTTGGTAAACAGTACCAACATCATCAGGAATCCTGATGATGTTGGTACTGTTTACCAACGAAAAGCTTTGGATATATATTAATAAATATTCTTGTATTTTAATAATCTATGTTATTTTAAGTTACGAAAAATGAAAACGTATTATATATATATATATATATATATATATATATATATATATATATATATATATATATATATATATAGTCTTTCTCTCTCTCTCTCTCTCTCTCTCTATATATATATATATATATATATATATATATATATATATATATATATATATGTGTGTGTGTGTGTGTGTGTGTGTGTGTGTGTGTGTGTGTGTGTGTGTGTGTGGGTGTGTGTGTGGGTGTATGTGTGTACGCGTGTATGTGTATTGTATGTGTGTGTGTGTGTGTGTGTGTGTGTGTGTGTGTGTGTGTGTGTGTGTGTGTGTGTGTGTGTGTGTGTGTGTGTGTGTGTGTGTGCGTGAGTGTGTGTGTGTGCGCGCGCGGGTGTGTTTGTGTGTGTGTGCGCGCGTATGTGTGTGTGTGTGTGTGTGTGCGTGCGTGTATGTGTGCGCGCACGCGATACTTCCACAAAGCTAGCGTTGACTGACTTATAACAACTAAGCCCGGTGCGGATTTATAACTCATGCAACTTATCAAGCCATTACATATTCCTGTGGGAACCATCTTTTACCTAGTGCAAGACAAGCACTTCTGTTCCCTGGATATGAATGAGGTATCCATATCGACTGAATGTGACCCCAATTATACAATCTTGTCCAACAGTTTTACATACAAAGGAGCTGATAACCTTATAACGTTGAGTAAAATGTAATCAGTATCTAAACACACCAGTCGGCGTTTGTATCAAAGTTACTTAATCATTACTGACTTTAAAACACTTTAAAAACTATTTCCTTTTAGTAAATATTTATTAAAATTTGTCTATTTCTAAAATTGACAACACGGCATAATAACATTAATTTATTCCTGCTTGTAATTTTCCTATAAGTAAATTATCTATGTTCACGCAATGTCGCTATGTTTATTTACATTTAAAATACAGAAATATTATTTTTCTATTGATATAGATTATTACTTCTTATTAAAAACAAAGGTGTTTAAGGCATTTCTTATCAGTATGATAGCCACGTTTTGCTTTTTAAAGGATTTATCGCTTATTTTCTAGTTGATGTAAATTATTGTATTAATAATGAATATCATAACCTATTTTAATCAAATTCAACTAAACGTAAACTAAATTTACCCAAGCTGCAAAATCTATCTAATCTAAGGCCATAGCCTTCATTGACGTTTAGTGAAATGATTTCTAAAAATTACATTAAAAGAATATTCAATTAAAATATAACAACAATGTAATAAAATATCAACAATGTATTTAAAACTTTTGTTAAATTAAAATTCAACATTATATTATTTTATTTGTTTCGTTTTTATCATCAAAACTTAAAAATGTGACGTAACAATTTCTGTCGTAGTGTTATCTTATAATTTTATATTTATTATTGTTACTAAGATTTCTTGAAATTATTATATTTATAAGAAGCACAAAAGGGGAGAAGAGGAAAGGTTTTGCTTACTGTTTACCTTCTAATTTAACAACAATAATCACAGATTAAAGGAATATAAAATGTTTTCTATTCATATTAAATAGATACTATATCATATATATATATATATATATATATATATATATATATATATATATATATATATATATATATATATAATAAAGTAACATATCATTAAAATGTTTTACCTTTAGATTATATAATAATTACCTTACTTTTCTACTGTCACACCTTCAGGTTCATAAATAATTACCAATCATATAAATTTAACATCACCTACATATCTTCATCTGACATCCAATTATTATAAATTATACAAAATTACAATAATACGATGCAGTGACAAAGATTTGATTGCCTAACTAATATTACAATTACTAAAAAGGTGGACTCTTGAGGCTTTAAGTTTTTAATACAATAAAGTTAATAAATACAGTGCCAGATTGCTGTTTCTCTATGGAAGTTATAACGGGATCTACTATAAATTAGAAAGTGGTGAAAAAAATACAATAATTTTTATAAAGCTAATGAATTGAAATCGATTCTGAATGTACTAATTTAGAAATCTCAGTTGGCTAAATCTAATGTAAGAAAGATTTTACTTATTGTTTAGGTTCCAGGAATCCTTAAATCTTTAGTCGGTTAACTGCTTCACTGCCAGTTTACACATAAATAACTTACTTCCCTAATTTCTTTACTATCTACCTAATTCATTCAAGTCGCACTTTTTATTTTTTACACATAAATAACTAACAATTCCCTTAACTTTTCTAAACCAATTCATCCATTTTTAAATATTGCACATTTTAAAACTTTGTCCCCACACCCAATACGTCCCCCATTGCCCGATGGTTAGGTTTTAAGAACACGCATAATACCCCCCCCCCTTACGTATTTCAGTTATTTCGGTGGTTCTCACGCATCTTTACAAATTGTTTTCCCACACGGTATAGGTGATACTTTCTCATGATATTCTTGGTTTCAGAAATACTCAACCCTTAGATATATCTGCAGTCTTCTTTTCTTAATCCGTTCCCACCGTTGTACTGGTTTATGACTACCTCGAAATAGAACAATGGTTAAGCCCACTTCGTCGGTACTTTAATAAACTTTTCTTGGTCACTACTTTCCTTATTATTCAACAGATTTTAATTTTGAATAGTAACTAAATTATACTATATGCCTCATATGTTTGTTGTGTTATATATATGTAGAATATCAAATATGTTTTCCTGTTAGAATTATTTTTAAGATTAAATAATATACACTAATTACAGGAAAATTTATTGAATAATACACTCAAAGCTTTTCGTTGGTTGACATTACCAACATCCTCAGGAATTACAATACTAAGAATCAAGTATTGTAATTCTTAGTATTGTAATTCCTGAGGATGTAGGTAGTGTCAACCAACGAAAAGCTTTGAGTGTATTATTCAATAAGTTAGTCCTGTAATTAGTGTATGATATTTAATCTTAATATATATATATATATATATATATATATATATATATATATATATATATATATATAACATTTGTAATAAATGTAATTATTAAAGTCTTACATATGAAAAGTGATATTACTAGATTTCTAATAAATTTCAAAGCATAAGATCTTTTTAATATTCTTTTTATTCTATGAAGTTTATAGCCTCATGTCCCTTATAAACATTTATTGTAGGAACGAGGATTTAATAAAATTCATTGCAATATAAGTTTACAAACGTAACTTCGCATAAGTTATATAAAATTTGTTGTTGTGATTACTTTAATCTCAATCATTATACAATTCCCTTAACTTTTAAAAGTTATTTATAACATTTTTCAGATTGTTTATTTATAAATTTGCATGTTTCTTAAATTCTTAGTAAGATTAGTAAAATATGTATGAAATATTAATATCGTTTTATTTTGTGTTACAACAATGAGATTAGCTGGTCATTAAAATATCAACATATGCCATGTGTAAGAAACCTATCGTATATATATATATATATATATATATATATATATATATACTCGTATATCAAGATTTCTAATTTAACATATGTTTTAGGCCTATAGCTTACATTAATGTAATTTTCATTCCTGATGATGTTGGTACTGTTTACCAACGAAAAGCTTTGAATATAAATTAATAAATATTCTTGTATTTGAATAACCTATGTTGTTTTAAAATATATATATATATATATATGTATATATATATATATATATATATATATCATTTCAGAAAAAAGCGTTTCATGTTAATGACTCTTTGTTATTAAATTTTACCAAAATAATTTCAGGCAATTAGAGTTTTACTATTTTTTAATATTTGAATGACAATAATAAGAAATCTAGTATTCTTTAAGAAGGAATATCCACCAGCCTTGTTTTATAGATAATGGAATAATGATGACAAATGTATGGTATTTCCAGGACGTTAGTTGACGGATAAATAGATATACAGTAATCATAATAATGTGCAAATATATCAGGTTCATAGTTACTAAATAAATTTTCAATCAGTATGTTTAGGACTTGGGTGTAAAAATAATACTTTATTCGTATTTTTCTCAAAACAATTTATTATGATCCTATATATATTAGATTCAAATAATAGGTAAAAAAAAAAATTAGAATCTATATTCAATGTATTAACTTAATGTAGTTTTATAAAAATATATATTCACTAATTTATAAATTAAAGAAGTTTTCAATTCAATAACATTTTAATTAACAATTTTGTACAGTAAACAAAGTAATATAATGCGTTAAACAGCTGTTGTGCAATATAACCTAAACACATATAGACATTGTTGTATGAAATCCTATTTTCACTTAATTTATTCATTATTAGCTGCATCTATATTCTTAATTCTAATGTAAATGATTGAATGCTCGGTCACAAAGGTAAGGCGGTTGCATTTTTAATTATTTTTTTAGTCAATAATTGACTTAGGCACCTCAAATCGACTTAAAAAAGATATGCCAAAACCGTCCCAGGAGTTTATTCAATAATTTCACCAAATTTCATATCGATGGGGTGAATTGTCTAGGAAGCCGTAAGAGATGCACACACATTTATGTTTATTTATATAGATAGATTTTATGGTTTCAAGTGCTGTATATTGAAGCTTGAAGGCGGTTTGTTATTAAATTGTATTCTTGATTGTAATAACTAAGGTTTGGTACTTGAAAAGTATAATAACACTTAACTAGTCTGGCGGAGTCAGTTGTGATTCCAGGGAGTTTATTCCTGGTTTTAACACCCTTTCTGCACCAGCCATCGTACTTCAGTACAGGTATTCCTAGTAAACTCCAGTGTTTTCAAGGTCTAACGGGGTGGGTTATGCCCCCCTAGGACCAAGTCCCTGGTCTGGAGGTCGGGCCTTTAGGTAAGGTCAACCGAAAGGGGAGAAATCAGTGATAAGCTTCAATGTATGTAGAAAACTAAAATAAAACATTCTTATTTGTGAAAATGTCATTTAATTGTATATATATATATTTGCTTTTCAGGTAGACAGCAGTCATCGAGAGTAAGAAATTTCGAGAGAACATAGCTTGTAACTGAAGTTTTAGGAAAATTTGTTTACTTACATAATAATAGAGAGGCTTGGATTCTGTAAGAGTTTTCTGTATTTTTTATTATTTTATGTAATAGTAAAAAGTTGTTTCATTGCCACAAATGGGTTTGGAATAACCATAAATACTTGAAAATAAAATATAATTGTTCTGATTTAATGGGTTTTTTGTCCTAAAATTACTTTGGGATCAGTTTTAACCCCACCAGAGCAGTTGAGCAACTAATTTTGTCCACAACAGTTAAGGATTAAAGCAAAATATATTATTTGCTGAAGGTCAAGTATTATTGCAAATATACGAAACACGCAATAGAGAATATATCTTCTAGGTAACCAGCTTCTTTATCTGTGACTTATTTCGTACTCATAGATAGTTCGTTATGTTGTAAGTAAACTTGGATTCTCAAGGCGAGATTTGACTGAAGAGTGCAATGACTTATGAAAAATGAGAGTGCAATGAGTGCAAAAATAGAACCTGTGGGCTGGACGTCCGAAGCGGAAAGTAAACACGCTGCACTTGTGCAAGTCGTAAACCATTGGTTTTATCACGTCTCGCAGGAGGCGTAATAAAGGAGAAACTCCGTTCGTGTGGAAATTGTAAATGTGTGGTCTTTGAACATTACGAGATAAAGTTAGGAATTCGTTTGCGAAAATTAAGTTTTACAATTATAATATAGGTCATGATGCACACAAAAGTAAGCAAAATAGATTCACCTTTCGCTTAGAAAAGTACAAAAACGTTAAACTGTTATAAACGTGTTTTTATCTACAATACTTAGTCGTAGAATGGCTTTTTATGACTACATACAAACAAAGAACAGAATCAAAATTGCAAGCTGTTGCACAACAAGCAACAAGACGTTTCACGTTATAAGTATAAAGAAAATGAAAAAAAGGGAAATGGATTCTTTTCCCAAAAACTAAACAGGGATGGTTAAAAAATGGACAAGATACATACTGCTTTGACTTAATCTGTGTTACAATTGTAACCATTGAAGTAAATTTTCAACTAATTTCTACAATAATTTCTGTGTTACTGATAACACTACTTTTATCTCTACTTAAACTGAACACATTTAATGTCTTTTAATAGCTATTTATTGTGTTTAAGGTTAGTGATAGGTCACAGACCAATTCAGGCTACTACAAATACACTCTACGTTTCGATTTTTTATCCAAAAATCCTTGTCAAGAGGTAAATGTTTATCAGTCTAATAGTAAACCAAAATTTACAGATTTCAACATTCATAACCAAACTTTTTAACATAATTAACACTTTGGCTCCCATGTGTACAAAATCTGGACACATTGGGTTTCCCCTCAGACCCATGTGTACAATTCTTGGACACGGAACCAAGCAACGTTTTTAACTGCTGTGTACAAATACGGACACGCTCTAATGGTATATTTATGGCTGTGGCTATAGTAGTGGGTCCGGGCAGTAGAAATATCATCTTGGGTTGGGGTTAGGTTGACAATACTGTTTGTAATTCTGAATATTGTACAGATTGTCTTATTACTGGGAATATTATATTCAATTCTGACATTTTTAGGGAAAGTTATAACAGTTATTAGCTTCAAGTATTAAACTAGCTGGGTGTTTGAGTTAATCGTGAACAATGTCAACACCGGTAATAAAAGACAGTGAAATTGACTACTTTCTTCAGTGTGTTAGTAGTGAATCAGATAACGTTTTCACTGACAATACTGACGCGGATCCAGATTATGAAGATGATGAGGACCTAAGAGAAGGAAGACAACATTCACCTCAGAATCATCCAGTGATGAATCAGATAATTCTGATCATCATGAGATTGTAAGACTACCACAGTCTGAACAACTGATCTGGGGTGACCAAACTGGTAATTTGATTGATTTAGTGTTTGATAGGCAGCCAGGAATAAATTATAATTTCATTTCTAAGAGATCCAAAATGTTTAACATAATTAAAATCAAATATTTTATTATTGTTAATAATTATTAACATTTACAAGTCTCGCTATTGCAAGCGCATTGTTTATTAAGATTAATGATAAATTTTATTTTAATTATAAAGGTTTTGGTTATGAGTGTAGAAAACTGTAAATTAAGGTTTAATATTAGATTGAAAAACCTTTAGCTCCTGATAAGGATGTTCGGATAGAAAATCGAAAGTGTATTTGTAGTAGCGTGAATTGGTCTGTGCTCTATTATTAACCTTAAACCTTTGTATTTCTTTTGATAATTAAATACTAGGAAATTTATCAGAACGTTTGAAAGGAGAACTAATAAAATTTAAAGAAAAAAGAATAAGCATTATGACAAAGCTGTCCTAATAATGATAATGTAGAATTGCGTATTGCAGTTGTGTTATGGTTACACCGTTGCAGTTGCTAAGGTAACACTGAAGATAACAATTTTCATTAAAAAATTTCTAAAGTAGAATGATAAACTAATTATTACATTTTCATTCAGAAGATGCAACCCTTAAATGCAAAATTAATTTGTAATTTGGAAATACATTCCTAAGCTAAAAAGAGCTTATTAAGGTTTTATGCTTACAAGTTACCAATTAACTTCATAATTGTTGAATATTTTAAAATCTGTTCCTGACATGCCATTTATTTGTGTAGCAATAGGTAACCGTTTGTGTGCAGCCAATTACACGGTGGATTGACAGTGGAAAAATTTGTAAGGATATGTTTTATTGGTACAATTACGCACGAGTAATTTGTATTGTAGTTGTGTTAAAAACTTTATGTTTGCAATAATTATTTATTTTTGTTACTATATTTATCTTCTGGATTACAAGACAAGTAATATAAAAAAAGTTTTAAGGGAATTCAAGTTGATTTCGTCAAAGAAAAATTTTCTTTAGTTACGTTTTCTACATACACACACGCGCGCGCGCGCGCACACACACACACACACACACACACACACACGCATACACACACACACACACAAACATATATATACGTTTACAACACTCGACAATCTAAAATTATTTTCCAACACATTTCAAACAATATAGAAAAAATATTGTCTACCCGAAAGCTTTTCAATAAATAACATCAACCTAGAACTTTTATTGTCCCACTTTTCTCGATCGACTACTATAAGTTCAGCTATTATTGTGATAGTAAAATACTAAATTAAGTTCAGCTAATGTTAACACGCCATTCACAGACTTTTAAGCGATAGCCCTACGAAGTTCGACGAGTCAGATAGTGTTTTATATTTCAATTAGTATAAATATAATAATTTTAATTTTATATATAATTAGTATACATATGACAAAATCATAATATTGAGTAGCGAAATAGAAAGCGAATTTCCCTGTAATTTTTCATTTTCCTTTAAATAGTGTATGGTGTTGAAGTATTTTTTTTGTTTTTTAGAAATAAATTGTTTTCGTTTTTCGTTTCTTATTTATGAAGCTGATGGTGGTCTATAATGTCTCATTCTAGCCATCTCTTGTATTGCTTCATTATTGCAAGGAACCTCTCTATTATAGTTTCATATACATCTTCAACTAATTGATTTCTAGCTATAAAGAGTTGGCTCAGTGCAAAAGTTCTGGATTTCAAACATGTAGTTCCTGAGTTCAAATCCGACTTGTACAATTTTTTTTATTTAATCTTCAAGCGGGCGCATGAGGGGTTTTTCCTCTGCACGTATCAATATTTGTTAAGAAAACTACTTTCCAGTTTTCAGAAGCTTATTTCCAGCTCGTTACTCTACAATCTGCATTCTAGGTAACTTCTCAACCAATTTTTGTTAATTTTTCCTACTAGCGTTTGTGTGAATTTAATCTTGGTCACTCGTGGTCAGATTGCGGAGGTTTCCACCTCCGGTCTACGGTAACTTATTTGTGCGGAATTCCTCGTGCACGGTTATTTACATTACAAAAGAATTTTTGGAGTCATATCATTACTGTTTTTGTTTATATTAGTTTTTTTAGTATTTTATGTTTTTGAAGTACTAAAGTTTTACATTTTACTGCTTGTTGTTTCATTTGAAGAAGAGAGAATTCGTAAAATGTTGGGTAGAGTTGAAAAAACAAATTCAAGAAAGACGGCTTACCGTATACAGTCTTATGTATATATATATATATATATTTGTATTCATTGAAATTATAATATAGGAGCAACTAAAACAACTAAATTTGTCTTTTGTAGGCCACAGTCGGAATTGCCTATAAAAACTAATTTTCTATATTACTTGCTTATAGACCATTCGTTACTTTGATATTTATTGTTACATATTCCAGTCAAGTGTAAATCTGTTTATGGAATTAGAGGACTGAGTGCACCATAAATGCTTTGCTTCAGGTTATAAACCTTTTGAACACTTATATTTTTTTTACAAAACAAAACAGAGTATGAAGGCTTTAAATCTTTAATATCACATTAAAACAAAATACGCGAGCAATAAGTTTATTACTTGAGTAAGAATAGGAATTAATTAAAAGATTCTTACCTGCCAAATGGAGAGTGCTTACTACTTACATAAACCGCTCATGGAACAACCTAGGCCCACATGGCACCAGCTACTGACGTACTCACTCTGTGACCTACTCACCTGTCATAGATCCGCCCGCATTGGCTTATCACATAACTCTGACCTGATTAAACGCGTCGCTCCGTAACAAAGGACGCTAAAGATACTGTAAAGCATTTATTTATAAACACTGTGATACAATATCTCGCAATGTGTGAGCCGGCTCTTGCATTTATGTTCTATACTCTATACATGTACTTTAATGATTTATTACTGAAACCTGTTCCCAACATTGGTAATTTTATTTATTGTCATTTTTGAAAAACCTTTTATAGAATAATATTATATGTATTTATAAATAAATATATATATATACAAATACATTTATATATATATATATATATATATATATATATATATACACAAATACATATATATATATATATATATATATATATATATATATAAGTATTTAAACACGAACACACACACATACATACACACACACACACACACACACACACACACACACACACACACACATATATATATATATATATATATATATAATCGCATATAGTCTATATATATATAGGTCCGTATTCAAAAACAATTAACCACCCAACCACACACAAAAGGTACACACACACACACACACACACACACACACATATATATATATATATATATATATATATATATATATATATATAAATATAAAATACGATTTCTTGTTTAATAATTTAAAACAACACAGGTTATTCAAATACAAGAATATTTATTATTTTAAATCCAAAGCTTTTCGTTGGCAAACAGTACCAACATCATCAGGAATGAAAATTACAATAATGTAAGCTATAGGCCTAAAACATATGTTTATTTAGAAATAGAATTGTTGCTAAATTTTTTACAAATTGCCAAATTTATTTTGTTGCTGTAACATTATAGACATTGAATATAGTATCAAATTTAGAATGTAATTGTATTTGTTCTTTTATTAATTTGTTATTATTATTGTGTTTATATATTTCGAATGCTTCATATATATATTCATTCTTAATCCCTTATTAATTTCTTTTATAAGTCTCATATTTTCTATATTTGGAAATTGGTGCTTATTATTAATACAATGATTTGCGAAATTTGATTTATATATTTCTGGATTAATGTAGGCATTTAAATGTTCTTTATATCTTTCTTTTAATTTTTTCTTTGTTTGACCTATATAAGCTTTATTACAATTTTTGCATTCTAATTTATAAACACCTCCTTTTTCATGCATATTAATTGTTTTATTATTGTTATTTATTATGTTTATTATTTTGTTAATAGTTTTGATTTAAAATAATAAATATTCTTGTATTTGAATAACCTGTGTTGTTTTAATATATATATATATATATACAGTAAACTCCCGATTATCCGTAGAATAGGGTGGCCCGGCAACGCCGGATAACGAATTCCCCGGATAATCTGCTATGAACAAATAATACGCAAAATGATCGATAATCGATTATTATACCATAAGTTACACAACTAATGACACCAGTTAATGCAATTCACAAATAATCTTCAGAGGACAAAATAATTTAAAATGTCGATGTATTTGCCGATGTTATATGTCTAACTATTTACAATACGTACATAAGTATATGTCAAAAGTAAGTATGTATGTACATATGTAATTTCCTTTACACGTAATACTTTCACTTTTTAACAAAAAAATTGTCACTTTCGTTTCTTTTTTTTGGTGATCATTGATTTAGCTTTAATGTGCGATCTAAGTTCCTTAAGAACCATTTTGTCTCACAGTGAAGAGTCGTCTTGCTCTAATTATTGTGTCCGTTGTTTTCATCTCAAAAGTTTTATTTCTACCATATACAGGTTTATTTGGGAGATTAAAACAGTGTATTAGACATTAAAATGTTGTTTTATTTATCGGTTTACAATAAAGAGAAAGAAATTTACATAAAATATCAACTAATACAAATAATAAAATACTGCTTGATAAAAAATAACATTCAATAAAAAAGACAGAGAAATAAAAATAATGCATAAAAATTCAAACTACCTACTACTTATTTTAGTATAATAACCATTCAACGTTCAACTCGGAATGTTTGGTACTACTTGTGTCACAAAGCCATAAAGATCGATAATGTATATGACGGACATGGATAATGCGTATGTCACGTCTTAGACTATTTATAGCTGAGACTAGCTGACATTTGTTTACAATCTTATGATACACATTAGGTTTTCGGGCGTCCAAGTATTTTGTCATTGTCTCTTATATACAGTTGTCTGTTCCCAACTCGAGTTGGTTCATTCAGTCTAACAGGACAGTTATCGTTTACCCTTGCGTTATTTGAGATAACTTAGTTTATTTTTATGATCGTTGTTTTTACCGGATATTGTGTCGCGTTGAGTGGTTAAAAAAAACATTAATGAATCAGATTGGAATAAAAATTGGATATTTGTAAAACAATGGCGGACCCCGGATAATCCGCAAACCGTTTAATCCGCCCACGGATAATCGGGAGTTTACTGTATATACATATCGCTACCCTAATTCGCAAACCTCGTAACTTAACAGTTTTGTGAATATCGTTTTTTTAATTCTAACCTCACAGGTAAAGTATTATCGACATAATGAGAATATATATGAACTCCAAAAATTATTATTCTTTGCTCTATTGACGAATTAACAAACCTCCTAACTCCATGCTATATATTATCAAGTTGGCAGAACTCGTAACTCCCAGCTGTAACATTGTTGTTGGAACTGAATGGGAACAAGCAGTTTTTTTTCATGTTTGTTGTGGTTAGATGTTGCTTACGAGTATTGGAACCTAGCTGGCAATTGAAAAAAAGTATTTATTCGTTTCATAAGGATGACTAGTGTAAAAAGAAAAATGTAGTTCCATTGTCAGAGTGTAAATTTTCACATATGTTTGATGACAATCATTCTATTCATTAGCCAAAAAGATTGTCTGTGATACTTGTGAGAAGTTTAAGGCTGGAAATGTGAGCAGCGAACAGTATGTAAGGCATATTTTAAAGAAAAATGAACCGTGGGTGCTAAAAGAATTAGACAAAACAGACCCAACTTGTGTAACATTCACCATGGATTTAAAATCATTACTCCTTATTCCTAGATCTACTGTGTCTTGGCTGTACTATAAAATGAAGTTTTCGGTGCACAATTTTATTATGCATAATGTCGATACAAAGGAAGGTTTCTGTTACATTGGATTGACACAGATATTGGTTTAACTTAAAATAGGTTTGCCCCAACCATCATTTACAGACTTGATTTTATCAAATATTCCTTTGCCTGAAGGGAAACGAAAAATTGAGCTGTATAGTGATGACTGTTCCTATCAGAATCCATGTTCTTGCATTTTCGAACAACATGGTATTCGAACAAATGTTCTTAGAAATCTGCCACTCACAAATGGCGACAGACTCCATGCACTCCTGCATTGAGCGGAAATTGAAAAATAAAGTAATTAGTGTTGAAGCAGAGTATGTTTCGATCTGTAACGAAGGCAGGAAATCGCCTGACTCATACACAGTCAAGTACTTAGATCACAAACACTTCTAAAACTTTGCCAACCACTTATTTTATAGGAGTATCAGGCCAGGAAGGCTCAATGGTCTCCAGGACTTGAGACAATATCGACCTGGTCCAAAATTCGTGTTCAATTGTAATTTTTCCGATGAGTGGGAACATTTATTCCCCAAAAAAGACAAAAATATAGCACCAACAGCATTTCACAATTTACCAAATCTTTCCTCCAAAAGAATACCATATCATTCAAAAAAAGATGTATGATGATTTACAAACCTTAAAATCTATTTTGGAACTAGATATTCATTTTTCTTATGATCCAATTCCTCATGACTATAGCATTTTTACATTGTTAAGAAATTTGGAAAATTGAAGAAATTAAAAATTCTTTGTTTTAGCCTATATCATTACATTTCTGTTGGTTATTTTAAATGTCTTCTATTTAAAATGTACGTTATAATAATTTTTTATTTATAATAAAAAGTGATGTAATTAAGTTTACTTACATATTTTTGTTTAAATTGTATTTTTATGTCATATTTTTTCAATAAAGGCTGTTAAATCTAAGTGACTTAGATTCATAACTTCTATTGAAATTACAATCTGAGGAAACCACGTATCTCCAACAAAAACTGTGTGCAAAGTTCTTAACCCCGTAATAAAAGTGGAGAGTAAACAAAATTAACAGTTCCATATGTAGATAAATATAATTAAATATATAATTATTATATTCAAACCTATATAAACCATTGTTGATATAAATATATTTTTACAATGTTTTTATTGTCTCCTGTTATATTTACTGTTTTGGAGTTAAAATGTTTGCAATTTAGGGTAATGATATATATATATATATATATATATATATATATATATATATATATATATATATATATTTATAAATAAATAAATAAATATATATATATATATATTTATAAATATATATATATATATATATATATATAAATAAATATTTATATATTTATATATATAAATAAATATATATATATATTTATATACATTTCTGTGTGTATATATAACTACACACACACATACATATATAGATATATGTGTACAAAATATATGTATGTGTGTGTATATATGTACATTATATATAATGTAAATATATAATAAATTATTTTATATATACATATATATAGGCTTATATATTTATATATTTTTCTGTGTGTATATATAACTACACACAAACATACATATATGGATATATGTGTACAAAATATATGTATGTGTGTGTATATATGTACATTATATATAATGTAAATATATAATAAATTAATTTAAATATATATATATATATATATATATATATATATATATATATATATATATATATATATATTAGGTTACAGAAATACATTCGGAATTTATTACATAAATAATGTTATAAAGCGTCTATGATGCCATAAAAAAGTAAACATCTTAGAGTAAGAAATAGTAAGAGGTTCAAATGAGAAACTTAGCTTTGAAGAAGACCTTATTGTTTTAAATTCAGCTCAGGTTTTACCTGTCACATCTTTCTAAAGAGTTTTGTGACTCTTTTATTAAAAGTATTTTATCCTGAAAATACAGTCAGACATTTAGAGCCGGTGTTTCTAGCTCTCTTGAATAGAATAACATTTCAATATTTAAGTTGTAAAAATATTATTAAAATGAAAACTGTAAGATATTATGAATATCATGTATCACTAACATAATCTATAATGTTATTAAAAAATCTAATGGTGTGTATGTGTGTGTGTGTGAGTTACTCAATCACTTTAAAACTACTGGACTCATGGAGCTGAAATGGAGAATCTTAGGGTCCTTGGCTGATATGAACACTTTTATCTAGAATTTTATCAGGTAACTGTCCCCGCTGGCCTTGAAAACTCCCTCAATCTATACTTCATTATATACTTGCCTTAATTAGCTGATAATCACCTGTCGAAATATATTTTTAAACACGCCTAAACAGCTGATAGTAGTTGTTTGTTGCTACTCATTCATACTTGCTGCTACTTTCAATATTAGCTATACTTTACAAATGTAATGGGTACAACTCTTCCTTCTCCAGGGTTTTTAAGACAATAATCGTTAAGTTTATAAACGATAGTTTGGTGTTGTATATATATATATATATATATATATATTGGGATTTAATATCAGTAAATTAAATATACTTAAAATACAAACACTATTTAAATCACTAGAAAAAATCGTCAACGCCGTACTAAAGACGGGTACACTGCTAGTTTGTTTATATTATGGGAAATCTATTTATGGTCCTATGGAGTTATGCAACCTGTATAACATAAAATACTCTCTCTCTCTTTCTCTCTCTCTCTCTCTCACACACACACACACACACACACACACACACACACACACACACACACACACACACACACACACACACACAGTATATATATATATATATATATATATATATATATATATATATTTCAATATAATGTTGTTACATTATTTAAATATTTAAATTTAACAAAATAAACTGTGAGGGATATGCTATATTTCATTGTGTTACACGGTTTATATGTGTTATGTACAAATAAGACGCAAATAATTAATTTTAAAGGAAATAATAATTTTTGAGGCCTAACGTTATTTTTATCCCTCAGTCTCTTTCTTCTGTACTAGATTAAATACTAATTAAAATAAATTCAGGTTATCGAATTTACCCCCACATTTTTAGTTTGCCTCAGAACCTCTTTGAAATGTGTTATTACTGGACGAAATTTTTTAAAATTGAGATTCTAGATGTTTTAAGCCCGTTCTAGAAAAAGAATTCCTCAATAACATCCTATAAATTTACGTTGTATAAATGAAGTAAGAAAACTGTTTTTTAGTCTCCAATAGGGTATACAGTTATATAATAAACAATAAAAGAATATATTAAAATAACATGACAACATAACGGCCAAATATAGCATGTAGTATATAACGTAGTTTTCATTAATTATTGGTTTACCCTATTTTATGATTAAATATAATATTCTGCTCAAAATAATAATTATATATAGTCTTTATTGATTCTTTTTAGTTATATTTTTTACTTTCTATTCGCGTTGATACTACTCCTTTTATAAAATTTCTTTTGTAATGATTATCTTATAGTATTTAGGCCTATCCTAGTTAATTATCGTTATAGGGCAATAAATTCAAAAGAAATCCAATTAATTCATATCTACGAAGATATCGTCTTGAACAATTATAAAAGAAAGCATTTCTTTTTAAAATAATCAACGATTTTCCTCGACGCACCGTCGTTAGAACCTTAGATGCTCTGTAATTAACTAATAAAGCAGAGACGTTTGAGAAGTTCTTTAAAGAATTGGTTATACCAATTTAAGAAAATTTCAACAAGAGGACTTTCATTTCAAGTTTAGACTGTTTTTGAAATGCAATAAACTATTTAGTTCAAAAACGTTTATATTTGTTTAAAAAGATGTGAAATTTATCTGTTTTTGTCATCATACTCACACAGAAACATATTTCGTACACTCTTGTGTACAGAAGTAATAAATTATAGAACAAAAAACAACAATTTATTTATGAAAAGTGCTTTAATGAAAATGTTATTATTAGTGAGTGTATAAATAGAACAACATGAAAACTATATTATACAGTTTCAGTTTAGGTATTATAATAACACATTTACTGATGATGTCGCATTCATTGAAACGCGTTATCGAAACTATTGATTGCAAGGTAATATTAATAGCTATTATTGCAAGTAGTAATACCTTGTCAATTTATATTGTAAATATATACATATCAACAACATTCATGCAAGTAGAAATTATTTATATACTATATATTTCTTTATAGACATATTTATACGAAGCTATTTTATATTAACCTGACAATATGTCAGCACCAATCACAACACATCCACAACTTTAAGTTGCACAACAAATGTCTTTACAATATGTTATATTAACAACTTATATCCATTTAGTTTTTCATACTAGGATATTTGTCCCACGTAAGTGTAATCTGTTTCTTAAAAGAATAATATTTATGAAAACTGAATTTCTGTTCAACACTGAATATCGGTGAGAATGAAATTCATTCGACTGTTTATTTTTCTTTATCATTACCGATTCTTGAGGGTTGATACATAAGTAACGCGTTAAAAGTGTGTTTAATACGTTTGACCGCCTAAGCTATCCCACTTTAAATAAAATACGTCTATTTGATTTAGGTAGTTTATTAACGTATTATGTGAAGGACGACAATATATTTCTTTATTGTAATATAGAATTTGAAACATTTATTTTATGTTATATGTGTTATTTGAAATATAATATATATATATATATATATATATATATATATATATATATATATATGTATTGTTTTTGATGTCAAGATACATTGGTCATGTAAGAAAGGCACTAAGTGTAACATGGCATATAGTACACACGATATTAGAATTATTATCAATTGTCTAATTATTAAAAATACAACTCTTTGTAACTCAATTACTTAAAATTTGCAGTAAAACTATACATGATAAGATTCATTTGTGGTAAGAAAGAATATTTTAAAAATATATTTCTGTAGAAAATGTCCATGTGTAAGTTTTTAATTTCAGAGTATTAGCTTTAAAAAATTAGTAATTAATAGATTTTTTTCACTTATTCCAATTAATTTGCACTACCAAGGGTGGCTTGTCAAGTAACACTGATATAAAAATTCAAATGTTTTCCTTCTGAGACCTTTCGTTTCATTTATAAACTTTTTATTATGTTCTTGTAGCAAGGAATCGTAATTTAATATGAAACTCCGACACTGACTATATACATTTAAAGTGAAATATATATTTACTACACACACACACCCACCCACCCACCCACATACACACACACAAATACACACACACACACACACAGATAAATATACTGGGGACATGTAGAAACAAATACTTCTATACTTAACTTTAAACTTTTGTATATTTTATGAAAAATACAAATTAATCTTAATATATTTCAATGTTCCATAACGAATTGTCCTTATAAGCTATATTTTAATGAATGCGTAATCAACTTGAGTTTCTTTTGTCGAATCGTATTTTCAATATATATATATCACAATATGTATTCTTATATTTTATATAGGACTAACTAAGAAAAAACTTAAAGATAGATATAAAGAGCATTTTAATGCATATAAAGTGCCAGAAATTTATAAATCAAATTTTGCTAGTCATTGTATTAATAATAATCACATATTTCCTAAAATAGATAATATGATACTTGTAAAAGAAATTAACAAAGGCCTGAGAATTAATATTTATGAAGCTTTAGAAATACATAAATATAATACTAATAATGAGTTGACTAAAATGAACAAATAGAAGTAAAATCTAAATTTGATAATATATTCAGTGTTTGTAATGTTAGGGCAGCAAAATAAAAAAAAAAGTTAACAACATTGTAATTGATTTGGCATATCTATTTATTTGATCTAATTTGCACATATGTTAATTTTAATTGTTTAATATTCCTGATGATGTTGGTACTGTTAGCCAACGAAAAGCTTTGAATTGTAAATTCAATTATAATTCTTGTATTTGTATTTTGATTTAGTTCTTCATATATATATTTATCTTGAATCCCTCTTGAGATTTTTTTCGAGTTAGTGGAACATAAAGTTAGCCATGTGTAAAAACAGGTTTGATCGGTTGAAGCTCTGCTCTTAAGAAAGTTTGAACCTGAGCTTTATTTATAGTTATTGAAAAGCAAGTCTTAAAGGTAATTGGTTCCTTTTCTTTTGAAATATAAACACAAAAACACATAGCCTTTTAATGCTGTATATTATTTGTTCTTTACAAATCATAATCATCGGTTTTTCATTGCAATGTATTTCTAATGGAAATTCTCGGTAACTATGGGTTCTTCAAAACTCTTTAAAAGTTGTAAATTGAAAAAAACCTATATTTTTCCCCTCTACTTCGTGCCAGTGCCTTTAATTTGAGCCTTCATGAAGCTCGGTAAGACCTTCCTACAATTTTTTGAACTCCCACAATTTTTTTTTAAAATTCGGCTTCCGAATATATATATATATATATATATATATATATATATATATATATATATATATATATATATATTTCGCTATAGCCTTATTGAAGGGTGTCTACAGGGTTATATGAAAGGGAAGGGAGTAAATAGATCGATAGCTACGCTTTTCCTCCTTGCGTGGTCACCTGGGATCGCTGATTCGTAGCTGTCAGTGTGGTTACATAAGGCTCACTGGAATACTTCCAGGAATATATTTCAGCTGTCTAACAGCTTGAGGCACCATACACCACTCTAAGGGTATCATTGAAGATAATAATTGTACTCACATGTTGAAGACACCATTATATTTTATAAAAACAATTTTTTAATTATAAAATTGGTCCAAAATTTTTCAAATTATATAACTCTGTAACAGAGTAAAACGTAACTACATAAAACAACTGTGATGTAATGTTTAATTTGAATAAATAAAACCTACATACAACAAATAATTTTTCATTTGTTTAACGCTATGTTCCTAAATAAATGAAAAAGTTTCCTTATTTAAATTAGGAAACTATATTGATGTTATAAATTAACCACTTGAAATGCAACAATAAAAACACAGTTTATGTGCTTACAACTTCACTTTGGTGAACATTATAAAAACTATAAATATTTGTGGAGGAATGAATAAATATAGGTATATATTATAGCTAATGGAAGTTTTTCCATACAGCATGTATATTTTTTCCAAGTCCATCAATAATATTTCCTGAGAGATATAACTAACAAAAACCTTTAAATACTTTCCCCGTCCTGTTATCCTTCTCTCTCTCTCTCTCTCCCCCCTCTCTCTCTCTCTCTTTCTCTCTCTCTCTCTCACACACACACATATACACACACAATCCCTTTAAAACACGTTCACAGCGGCTGTCTCCGATCGGAAACCGTTAGCATTTTATGTAATATGTTATCTACCCCAGCGTTATACAAGAGACTTAGTTGAGTGCTGCAGCGTCAAGGTGACGTATGTCGGATGTTTGTTTTAGTTTGGTTAAGATTACCCGCCATTTTTGTGTCGGTAGTGTTAGTAAGAGTTTAGTGCATGTCCGTGACTGTAAGTGACATGTTTCGCGACATGGAGGATGTGCCTGAGACTTCTAAGGACTGTTTATTTAATGCCAATGATGTAGTAGAGTGTACTAGGGACCCTACAAATGGAACTTCTGAGTATGCTTAGTATGAGGCAAGCGACATCATGACAGTGACCTGGATCCAGGTAAGAGGAAGTCGATTACGATCGCGAGAATGTTTGATTCCAATTCGGAAGAAGAAATAGATTATCCTCAATGGACATCTAGTACATTAGGCCTTCGCAACTTTCCGTTTACAAAGGAAAATAAATTAATCGTTCCAATCCAGGGAGAAAATCGACCCTATGACTTTTTCAGACTACTTCCTGATGACATATTTTTGGAGAACATTGTGAAAGCTACTAACAATTATACGTGGGTTGTGTTTCCTAAGCCAAATATTACGCCATTGTCAAGAATAAATAAGTGAAAAGAGGTGACAGTGCCTACACTGAAAACACTCATAGGCCTCCTGATTTATACGGACCACAAACAATTATATTTAATTTGTATTAAATATTTTAAAAGCTAATTTATAGTTTTTATATCACGAAATATTGTTGATTTTATATTTAATTTATTATTATTTAATATTTATTACAATTACAAATGTGAATTACATGCATACCATAAAAAATAAAATACTGATAATCATGGGACGCTAGCAATTTGCTACCGTCCACGATCGGAGACAAAATAGCGGCCTAGTATTTTATCCATTTTCAAGGCTCAAAAACATTTTTATTGTCTTATTCTTTTATTTCTAAAGCAAAACCATCCGAATCAATTTTAAAAAATTCAGCACTTAATGGACTTCATGCTATCCTTATGCTTTAGCAGCCAACGTGTTAAGAGTGAGTTACAAATATCAAGAAAAACTTGTTAAATAAAAACTACGTTTCAATTGGAGCGAGTTCCTTTATCGTAATTTTATTAAGACAATATACTTTCTAATTACATTACATTTTAGTAACAACTTCTTCCCTTAAGAATGGTAAATTTAAAGATTTACTAGATTACTCGAGCTTAATAATTCCTTCTAAACTCTCAGCTTTGTTTTACTGTCTTCATTTGACAGCTTGCTTGAAGAAGCTCTTTTACAAAAATATTACGTCACATAATTATTTACTTTAAAACGATAATAAAATGAATAGAATTGTGTACACAATAACGATAATTTCTCCGCAATAATGTTCAACTCAAACCTTATTGTAATTTTATCGCTTCAGACTAGTAGGGTTTCATATTGTCATTTATAAAAATTATACGTTCTTTATAAAGACAAGTTCAACATTTTGAACCTTTTTATTGGTCCACTCTCATAAGCTGTTCTCATTTATAATATTTTTAATGTGTGACTTTTGATCAAACATATAGATATGACTGCATTATTAGGAAGTGACGTCATTGTTTTGAATCGACAGGAAAGTATGTTTCAATCCAGATATCAAGGAATTTTTAAGGAATATCCCCGAATGCTGAAGGTTCACTCGAACTTTGCATATGTCTTCGTCCTCTCTTACAAATAGTTTGAAGGTTACATTTATTGTGTATGTCTATGATAAATTATTTACTAGAATACGTCAAATTTTGTTTAAATATTTATCGAATTTAATTTTAAATATATTACGAATCATCTTTTTTATTTTATTTAACTTTGGAATACGTTATAATACCATAATCCAGATGTTTATGTTAATCGTCGGTTGACATATTTACTATGTTATACGAGTATGTTAATAGTTATGTATGCGTAAAAACATATTGTACTAAAAATTTAAATATGGACAGTTGTGTACAAAATATGATTGTGACCAGGTGCTTGCGGATTTCCTCTATAAACAAAAAAAGATGCAATCAACAAGTAGTAACGTCCAGCGATGGTACTATAAACCTCCGACAGGGCGCATACAGTCTTTCTGCACGATAACATTAATCATGAATAAGAGCTTTTTGCCAGTTGTCAGCAGTTTATTTCTTGCTGTCTGGATTCACACTCTGGAGTTTTGGTAATTTTCCTTGAAACTTTGTTGTGAATTTAGTCTTTGTCACGTGCTTTCAGATTGCGAAGGTTCTGTCAGTAAGAGCCCTCTCTTGTTAGTTATTTATGCGAAGCAAATTTCCTCGGGCGCTCCTTTACCATACAAAACACTTATGGTGATGTTATGTTTCAGGGCCACCCAGAGAGCGGGGATTGCCAGCACGGGTTGGTGTTTTTACTGCGGAAATAATTACTCTGGTGGCAAGATCCATAAAAAAGATAAAAGTATTATACCAATGAAGTATTTAAAGTACAATATACAACTGTTCAAGCTTTTAATAGTAGAGTAATAATCAATAAATGAAAATTTTTATTCACACAAAGTACAATATCTTAGTTGCTGTAAACGAACAGCAGTTTATTTTTTAAAAAAGTAAACATACACAGATTAGATTCAGTAGGCCTAGTTGGTTTTAACACGGAAACAATTTTTTTCTAATAACATGTAAACTATTAGGTTGTATAGGCCTATGTTTGAAGTAATGAAGGGACATGTACTCATGTTTGCCCAGGGGCCTGATATTTCTCTGGGCAGACCTGTTATGTTTACAGTGTTTTTATTATTATTATAATTATTGTTTATTATGTTTTTAGTGTCTAAGTCTTATGTTATACTGTAGATTTAACGGATTCATTTTAAAAGTTAGAACTTCAAGAAATATGACCCTCCGGCAATTATGTTACAGAGTCCTTTTATGATTCTGATGAATTAGTCTCTGCCACCTGACGATGCTGACGACAAACCTAATGGTATTGAAAATAAAACATGATTCTGAAAACGACAAAGACTTCCAATTTGCTGACATTTTGTCTGATTTTGACGTTATAGAGAGGATCCCGCTAAACACCCGTCAGAAAAATATCGCCAGTTAATGTTGCATTTGTGTTTAAAAAATCGAACATTTCAAACACGATGTTGGAAATACAAGTTTTCCATCTGCAAGGAACATTTAGCACTGACTCGATGTGTGAACAGGATTCAAGAGCCTATGGAAGAATTTTTTTTTAAACGTAATAGTAATAGCAAAATGGAGTGCCCCTGATCCCCAGGTAGGCTCACTCACACAAAGGCAGAGGATCCCTTCCGTTTTCCTTCCGGCGCTCTGTTTATTACTCACCTAGTGGTGCTAGATCAAGCTCTATTTTTTGAAAATTTGATAACACACCTCAGTTACTATAGTATAAATTAATTTTGCACTACATTAAGAGAAAATTGATAACAAACAATGTACAATTTATTGTCACTGTTCATTAGGGAAAAACATAGAATAAAAATATGTTAACTGTATTGGCATTAGTGTTTAATTTTAAACATGGGTTGTTTGGTAACATTTTCTTAATTTTAAGTAGAATCAATAGCTATTACCTATATTTAATTAAAATTACAAATTATAGAGTTTGGTTAGAGGATACCACTAAATGACCAATGGAACGGAAATACGGCCGGTTTCGAGTCTGTTCTAATACTCTGCGCTCATAAGGGTGAGTGTGCATGCGTGCGAGAGAAACTGACCAGACGTCCAAGGGCATTCGCATTTTGCTATTGTTATAAATAGTGTTTGTGTTTACTTATGTTTACATTATCGGAGAATAAATCCCGCAAGTGCTTTCCCTCATGAGGAAATCAGCGTTAAACATTGCTCGACGTTTTAACAATGCCAATTTAGAATTTAAAATATGTGCTTAGAAAGTTTCAAATTTTCAAATATTGACTTTCAAATTTGTTGGTTATGTGTTTATATAGTACTTGATTGCAAGTTTACCAAAATGAAAACAAATTAAATTTTACCCGGATTTTGGGCCAATATAAAGCCTGGAGCGCCCTTTTCCTTTATGCGCCCATTGGTATGCTAATCTGTATAATATGTTACAAGTCAGGTGACCTTACCTAAGGTATTGAAGCATATGCAACCTTATTGTACAATATTCAGGTTATGCCTTTAAAAATGTCTTTATAACTGAAAACACAGGGTCTTAGCTGAATAAACTCTAGTCGCTTTGCGTCAACATTAAATGTAGGTAAATAGCTAATGAAAACAATTCGTAACGGTAAATGTTAAAAACCTCAACTCAGAATCTCACTACACACTAACTTAATAATATATACTGGTTTCGGTGACTATTTCGTCATCCTCAATGATTGGGTAATATTAACCAGAATTAATTAACCGACCACGTCGTCGCCGAAACTAGTGTGTAGTATAGTCTTGACAAAACACTGCTAACATCTACGTGCAAAGGTTTACAACAGTGTAAACTAATGAACAATCGTTTTAAAAGGTAAATGTTAAGAAATGCCTAAAACTTAGGAAGCATTGTGCTTTCTTAATAAAGACGAAGGAGACAGGTCCAGAGTTTGTGGGGCTTATATGAAAAGAAGAAGTGATTGATCCAGTCGGCTCATATAAACTGTTCTCCACAAAGTGCAAACATGAAACCTGATCGCCCACTTTATCCATTACTCAACGAGACACATGGTCTTGCATGCGAACGGTCACCACAATGCCTAAGACACTAATTAGAAACACTAGCGCATCCCACGCGCTTCTTTATCTTGGGACAGCGGTCAAATCACACTAACTGTAGATAATACAGTTTAATTCATGAAAATATTGTCATAAAAGAAAGTAAAACAGTAATGAATTTTTAAAGGGAAGTCTATATGCACTAACCTTGTTCTTGATAGTGGTTGATGATGAGACTTTTTCCCTATATATATATATATATATATATATATATATATATATATATATATATATATCGCAATATGTATTCTTGTATATTAATAAAGAACTAAGTCAAAATATAAATACAAGAATTATAATTGAATTTACAATTCAAAGCTTTTCGTTGGCTAACAGTACCAACATCATCAGGAATATTAAACAATTAAAATTAACATATGTGCAAATTAGATCAAATAAATAGCTATAGCAAATCAATTACAATGTTGTTAAAGTTTTTTTTTTTTATTATTATTTTTTTGCTGCTCCAACATTACAAACACTGAATATATTATCAAATTTAGATTTTACTTGAATTTGTTATGTTGTGAACTCATTATTGAGTTGAAATTGTAAATTCAATTATAATTCTTGTATTTGTATTTTGACTTAGTTCTTTATATATATATATATATATATATATATATATATATATATATATATATATATATATATATTAAAACAACATAAGTTATTCAAATACAAGAATATTTATTAATTTATATCCAAAGCTTTTCGTTGGTAAACAGTACCAACATTTATATATATATATATATATATATATATATATGTGTGTGTGTGTGTGTGGTGCGTGTGTGTGTGTTTGTGTGTGTGTGTGTGTGTGTGTGTGTGTGTCTGTCTGTCTGTCTGCCTGTCTGTCGGTCTATAACAACTAAGGTTACTCAAATACAAAATTTATTTAATAATTTGCATTAATTTATTAACTAATAGATTAAGTTATTAGTTAGAATATAAATTAATAAATAATTCTTGTATTTGAATAGCCTTAGTTGTATTTATTAAACAAGAAAACATATTATATATATATATATATATATATATATATATATATATATATATATATATATATATATATATATATATATATACATATACATATGTGTGTGTGTGTGTGTATGTGTGTGTGTGTTGCAGCATGTATTGATTAGACATAAAGATAGCATAATTACTGATTTGCATCATAAACCAAAATTTTAGGACAGATTTCTTAATTTTCAATCGCAAGCTACTAATTTACACAAGCGGGGTAGTGTTTATTCGCTTGTTGATATATTAGTTCCGTCATTTCATCCTCGGTTTTTTTGTGAAACATATTCAATTTATTTATAAGTACTTAGTATTAAATAATTATCCTCTTAAAGTTCTAGATTTTCACATTAAAAAAACGCACATAATTTATTTATAATTAAATTCTGATTCTTCTTCTAATTTCTGTGGTATTTCTAATGACAAAATACATCTGGTTTTCCGTTTACCATATGTGAAATGGTTCTATGAGAAAATGTCCTGCAAACTGGGCAAATATAATATCTTAACTGTTTCTTCTATAATAATTTGTCTAACATTATTAAAGGGAGTAAAGACAAGAGTGAAACTCTCAATCTTAATAATAAGGTGTATAAAATATAATGTAATGACTGCGAGGCCACGTATGTTGGTGAAGCTAAGAGACAGTTGTATGTACGAATGAGTGAGCATGAAAAAAGAGTAATAAACTTGGTGTACCTCCTACGTCTCTCATATTGGATCACGTCAAGAAGCTTCATCAGAGTTTTGATTTTAAAAATCCCTAGGTTTCGGACTATGATAATAATTTGCAATGACGTATTTTTTCTGAGTTGATCCATATTAAGTTACAATTGAATGCTATTAATATTAAGAAGGACACTAAAAAATTGGCAACGTTTATACACCACTTATTAAATAACTTGAACATACTTAGTTATGATTAGGTGAAGTATTTGAAGTTGGCAGGTTGTTTTGCAAATAATTTTATTCAGTTTGTGTATTTTAAAATTACCTTTATGGTTCTGATATATTTGTTTAAAACCTTGAAGCAATTACTAATTTTTGAATGTATTTAGGCTATTCATATTGGGTTGTTGTGTTTAAATATAAATAAAATACTTTTATTTAAAAGGAGCTAATTTTATCTATAATTAGCCTACCTGTATTTATTAGGAATAACAATTGTAAAGTTGAACATCAGTATACATAAAAATGTGAGCATGTATAAATATGTGACTTCGTTATTGATTAATTGGTGTTGAAACTTATTGAAACACACAAAATAATCTTCATTGTCATAAGAGTATAAATGTTATATGAAACAAATTTATAATTAAAATTGAGAAAACGCCAAGACTATATCGGGAGGCATCAATAGATCGATCCACGCCTTTGTATTGTCACTGCTGTCATTTGGTGCTAACATTCATCCACACGTCCCACCAGACCTGTCCCCAAGTCTTTGCATTGTTGCCACTATCATTTAACAACATAGCCTGGAGCTAACATGCATCCACAAAAATCACCAGACCCACACCTGCCCCCAAGTCTTTGTATTGTTGTTAATGTTATTTGGCACTAACATTCATCCATACATCTCTCCAGACCTGACCCCAAGTCTTTGTAATATTGCGACTGTCATTTGGCAACATAGCTTAGAGCTAACATTCCTCCACAAGTCCCACCAGACCTGTTCCCAAGTCTTTGTAATATTGCCACTGTCATTTGGCAACATAGCTTAGAGCTAACATTCCTCATTCCTTCACAAGTCCCACCAGACCTGTCCCCAAGTCTTTGTAATGTTGCCATATAGTTTGGCAACATAGCCTGGAGCTAACATTCCTCCACAGGTCCCACCAGACCTGTCCCCAAGTCTTTGTAATATTGCCACTGTCATTTGGCAACATAGCTTAGAGCTAACATTCCTCATTCCTTCACAAGTCCCACCAGACCTGTCCCTAAGTCTTTGTAATGTTGCCACTATAGTTTGGTAACATAGCCTGAAGCTAACATTCCTCCACAGGTCCCACCAGACCTGTCCCCAAGTCTTTGTAATATTGCCACTGTCATTTGACAACATAGCTTAGAGCTAACATTCCTCATTCCTTCACAAGTCCCACCAGATCTGTCCCCAAGTCTTTGTAATGTTGCCACTATAGTTTGGCAACATAGCCTGGAGCTAACATTCTTCCACAGGTCCCACCAGACCTGTCCCCAAGTCTTTGTAATATTTCCACTGTCATTTGGCAACATAGCCTAGAGCTAACATTCCTCCACAAGTCCCACCAGACCTGTCCCCAAGCCTTTGTAATGTTGTTAGTGTTATTTGACACTAAGATTCATCCATACATCTCACCAGACCTGTCCCCAAGTCTTTGTAATATTAACACTGTCATTTGAGAACATAGCTTGGAGCTAACATTCATCCATACATCTCACCAGACCTGTCCCCAAGTCCCTGTAATGTTGCCACTATCGTTTGGCAACATAGCCTAGAGCTAACATGCATCCACACGTCCCACCAGACCTGTCCCCAAGTCTTTGTAATGTTGCCACTATCGTTTGGCAACATAGCCTAGAGCTAACATTCATCCACACATCCCACCAGACCTGTCCCCAAGTCTTTGTATTGTTGTTAATGTTATTTGGCAATAACATTCATCCATACATCTCGCCAGAGCTGTCCCCAAGTCTTTGTAATATTGCCACTGTCATTTGGAAACATAGCCTAGAGCTAACATTCATACACACGTCCCACCAGACCTGTCCCCAAGTCTTTGTAATGTTGCCACTATCGTTTGGCAACATAGCCTAGAGCTAACATGCACCCACACGTCCCACCAGACCTGTCCCCAAGTCTTTGTAATGTTGCCACTATCGTTTGGCAACGTAGCCTAGAGCTAACATGCATCCACACGTCCCACCGGACCTGTCTCCAAGTCTTTGTAATGTTGCCACTATCGTTTGGCAACATAGCCTAGAGCTAACATGCATCCACACGTCCCACCGGACCTGTCCCCAAGTCTTTGTAATGTTGCCACTATCGTTTGGCAACATAGCCTGGAGCTAACATGCATCCACACGTCCCACCGGACCTGTCCCCAAGACTTTGTAATGTTGCCACTATCGTTTGGCAACATAGCCTAGAGCTAACATGCATCCACACGTCCCACCGGACCTGTCCCCAAGACTTTGTAATGTTGCCACTATCGTTTGGCAACATAGCCTGGAGCTAACATGCATCCACACGTCCCACCGGACCTGTCCCCAAGACTTTGTAATGTTGCCACTATCGTTTGGCAACATAGCCTAGAGCTAACATGCATCCACACGTCCTACCGGACCTGTCCCCAAGTCTTTGTAATGTTGCCACTATCGTTTGGCAACATAGCCTAGAGCTAACATGCATCCACACGTCTCAACCGAACCTGCCTGTATGTTCCTTAGGTACTGTCTCCCAGACCTTGTCTGAGGTAAAGGTATGTGTAACTTTATCACTTAGACACAAATCAAACAACAACAAAATATTTGTATCATTATTTTATATTACGTTTATGCATTTTGATCACCAGACATGTTTGTGAAGGAATTATAAAAAAATAAAGATTCTTCTAGTTTGAATATCTTATAACCGTAAGAAATATTTTGTATTATCTACTATAGCTCTATTCTGTCTCGCTTTACTGCGGCACATTTTGGCTGCATGTATCAGAAGTAAAGAACAAAAC
The DNA here is from genome assembly GCA_036971475.1 of Prosapia bicincta. Classification (NCBI taxonomy): domain Eukaryota; kingdom Metazoa; phylum Arthropoda; class Insecta; order Hemiptera; family Cercopidae; genus Prosapia; species Prosapia bicincta. The sequence continues at coordinate 48,353,936 of JBAIZL010000006.1, forward strand.
GAACCATGCGTTTCATATAAGTTAAATTTTGCAATACTTCAGAGTTTAATGCCGTGTCACTGCCAGAACAAATCTGATAAGAAATGTTCTTCCATTTCCTCCTGGCGCATCCAACAAGAGTTCCCCCCAACTCCGTTATTTGTCATTTGCATTATGCGCTTATAAATGCCCGTATGTTCACGAGTTAGTTTTGGGAATACGTGATTGTAAATACGACTGGAGATCATACTCTGTTCACGGTGCAAATCCACATCAAAAGGGGATCGTTCAACAACTTCTAAGTGTATAAGTTACGTTCAAATGGATCCCTGGTATATTTAGCTTTTTAAATATAAAATATGTAAAACTGTAAAAATCAGGCGCGTACAGATTCTTTGAACTGACATCTTTTCAATAAATTATTCAATTTCACGGTAGTTAAGTTTAATGTCAGAGAAGCGATTGGAAATACAATATAAAGTTCTCTTAAGTTTGGCATTTAAAACAACTTCTATTGTCTATATAGATCAAAGGCTTAAAATTTATTTTATTACCCACCTCCATTCCAAAACTCGTTCTTATGATCTCCAACGATATTTAGTTTAAAACTTTGCTCAAGTTTTAAATTTCTTAGACAATCGTTTATTGCGATATTAATAAAATCAATTCGATTGAAGTGAAAGAAAATAATTTAATAAAGAACTTTAACATAACGTATTTCTAAATATTTTTAACTAATGTTGACTATAAATATATTAGTAAATTATTTTAATAATTAACAACAAGGATTTTCAACACTAAGAAAACAGTCATTCAACTATTTCAAAGACACAATTTGAATAGTTTTCATTTTTAATAAAAACATTTTCAATAATATAGTTCATAGTATGATTTTAGTGCCCTCACGTAAAGAAGAAAAATACAGCGAAGCAACACATTGACACATTGATATTATGAAAGTAAATAGATAACAATATTAAACACAAATTTACTTTTGAAATATGTAATATCTACTTTCTCATAGAGGAGAAAAAAAAGTTATATTATAGGTTTGTTAATATAACGAGGCTTCTAAATCGCAATACCGCGTACTATCACCTATCCCTTATAAGTATGAGTTTAGTAATTAAAGATTTATAATATTTCAATGGCGAGTTAAAAATATTATTCGTAATCTTATTTGATATTTATAAAATAAATTGAACTACCTTTTAGTAATAATAACTACAGTAACATTGTTCTCTCCCACATTGTAGTAATATGTGTAACATTACACTGTCATTTTAGCTCTGTTCTTCTTACGAAGCAATAGCGACGTAGTTTCTAAAAGTGCTCAACAAAACCACGAATTAAGTTACTAAGCAGACAAAATCCAGTGACCAATACCAGATAATAGGCAAGGAAAGCTAACTCACTAAACACAATATATTGCATTACGTAACCTACATCTTGGAAATGTCATAAAAAAGAAAACTTGTATGAACAACCAGATCGCGCTGAGACCCTGTTACACTATAAAATCATAGAAAAAAAAAATGTGTTTGTATCCCATATCTAACGTGTGGTATTTTATAATATTACCAAATATCGTGGGAAAAGTTAGTTATATCCTTCAAATACATACCTTCAAAATAAATATTATTTTATTATTAATATTAACAATATTTTAAAGAAATCTATCTAAATGTCATCCAAATGCTGGTATCTACTAAATAAATATAACTATCCAGTGAAAACCCTTTCATTCTTATGAAGGTTGAAAAATGATAAGTTTCAATTTAATCTTAAAAAATTCAATTATTGTGTTAATAAAATGAAAAATAAATAATTGCGTTGCTATTTCTTAAGGGGTTTAATTTGTAGGACGAATAAATGGGTGTTTAATGTTCGTTATTAACTTGTTACGCACTCACACAAAACATTTTGGTTATAGTTATACTATTTACATAAAAAGCGTTCACAAGTAATTAGTAGTGCTATTTAACGCCTATAATGCTTTGGAGTTTTAGTTTTACGTTTATGAAAACGATTTGAGGCCTATTCGTGTCCTTAGATTGTTTAAACAGAATTACAATATATAGGACAAATTTTGGCATACATGTAATAATATGTAATCTATGTAATTACACATAACATGTAGTCCAGGCTATTTGTAAATGCTTCAAATGTGAATTTGTTCTACTTTAGGAATTTAAATTATCTAGAAATTTGTTACCAAACAAAATTTATGAACAAATCAGTCCATGCGCAACATGTTTGCAAAGTGGGTCAAACTAAGTTCCAAACTTTCGCTTGACGCCCCCTGCATGTCTTTTCAATGAAATAGGTTTGGCTTCAATCTTAGTAACAACATAAGACTGTCAAACATAAAGCTTCTCCTACACTCTGAAAATAATTAATTATAGTTCCAAAGTATAACAAATAACCTTAGATTTAGGATATATTGAATCAGACCCTTCTGGTCTAATTTCAATTTTTTTACAATATGTATACAGTAATAATTTTTGACAAAAACGAAAACCGATGTAAACCTACCTTTATTTAGGCCTATAATTTAAATTTAGAGGCTTATTTGAAAAAAAGACTAAATTTACACATTATTCTTCTTAATTTTAATTTTGGCTAAACGCAACACTCTCACACACACACACACACACACACACACTCACACACACACACTCGCACGCCTACACACACACTCACTCACACACACACACACACACACACACACACACACACACACACACACACACACACACACACACACACACACACACACACACACACACACACACACACACACACACACACACACTCACACACACACTCGCACGCCTACACACACACTCACTCACACACACACACACACACACACACACACACACACACACACAGACACACACAGACACACACACACACACACACACACACACACACACAGACACACACACACACACACACACACACACACAAACACACACACACACACACACACATGCACACACGCCTACACACGCCTACACACACACACACACACACACACACACTCACACGCCTACACACACACTCACACACACACACACACACACACACACGCGCCTACACACACACTCACACACACACACACACACACACACACACACACACACGCACACACGCCTACACACACACACACACACACACACACACACACACACACACACACTCACACACACACACACACACACACACACAAACACACGCCTACACACACACACACACACACACACACACACACACACACACACACACACACACACGCCTACACACACACTCACACACACACACACACACACACACACACACACACACACGCCTACACACACACACACGCCTACACACACACACACGCCTACACACACTCACACACTCACACAAACACACACACAAACACACACACACACACACACTCACACGCCTACATACACACTCAAACACACACACACACACACACTCACACGCATACACTACATACACACACACACACACACACACACACACTAATACTTACACACACACCACTTGCGCTCGCGTGCGCACACACACACATACACACACACATACACACAACACATACACACGCGCGCTCGCGCACACTTACACACATACATACACACACACACACACACACACACACACACACACACACACACACACACATACACGCACACACACACTCACACACACTAACACATACACACATACACACGCTAGTGCGCGTGCACACACACACACACACACACACACACACACACACACACACACACACACACACACACACTAACACATACACACACGCTCACACACACACACACACGCTCACACACACACACACACACTAACACATACACTCACACAACCTACAGTCACACACACACACACACACACACACACACACACACACACACACACACACCTACACACACACACACACACACATACAACACACACACACACACACACACACACACACACACACGCTCGCGCGCGTGTAAACACAAATACACACACACACACACAAACACACACACACACGCGCGCGCGCATGCTCACACACACACACACTAACACATACACACACTAACGCATACACAAACACAAGCACATACAACCACTTACACCAAAACACACACATATATACACACACACACAAGCACATACACACACTTAGACACTCACACACACTTATACATACCGGTGCGCATGTATATACACACGAACATACACACACGCGCACGCGCGCGAGCTCACACACAATCTGTAATTTATGTGTATCATATTCACGATTATGAAGAATGTGTTTTTTTTTGAAAGGGCATTAGTTACTATTTTAGCCATTTTAATTTTTTGCGATTCAACACAGCTCTATCGTTTAGTGTTGAAAGGGCTTCAGTCACTGTAGCTGTGTGAATATCGGAGCATCAGTCAATGACTTATACCCTTTCGAAACTTATCCAGATGACAGCCAGTATTGGGAATACTTTAGAAAGAGCTTCAACTCTAGATTTGGACGGCCTCAGGTGGACACTTGTTGTACATGTGAGGAGTTAAACCTAAAGATAAGATCTCCACACTTAAATGATGTAGCCAGGCGTACAGCAGTGGCTGAATTAATGGCCCATAAGAGAAAAAGTAGATAATTTTACAAGGTATTCGAATATGAAAATTCAAATGAAAGGAAACAAGAAAAGCATGTGTTATGTTTAGCATTTTGACTTCATGCAAAATGTATCTCTTCCAAAAGTACCTGTCCAGGAATTGTTCTATCGTAGGCAATTAACTGTTAACGTTATTTCATTGACAATATAAAGAGTAAGATCAGCGTAATATACTTGTACCATGAAGGTAATGGAAGAAAGAGCCCAGATGAAGTGTGTTCATTTTTAGCAGACTATTTCAGTGAGGTACCAGACAATATAACTGAAGTTAGATTATTTGCAGATAACTCTGTTTCGATATCTGCTATCATTGACAGATTCAGGTAGATTTGATAAAATTCAACAATATTTTCCTATTAGAGGACATAGTTTCTTACCGTGCGACAGGGATTTTGGTGTAATAAAGAGAAGACTGAAACGTTATGATAGAATATACACTCTAGATGAAATAAGTGAACGCATTATTCAAAGTTCTCGACCTGGAAAATTCACAGTGAAAGAGATTGAAGCTTGTCAAATAAAATAGTATAAAAACTGGTGGAAACAGTATTATAAAAATTCTTGCATCTCTATTGAATCACAAAACAAATCAAGGGATGAACGTGTCCAAATTCTCATCAACAATTTGTTCCATTTTGTGTACACAAGTGAAATGAGAGGTTACGTTAGAGCAATTACCAATATTAAAGGTATAAGCACTCACACATTTCAGAAGTCACTTTGCGCAAATCAGAATATCAACCACACTCAAAGATGTGCTTATGAAGCTGGGAATGTGCCTATAAAGCAGTGCAAAATGTTACTTCAAGAGACTTGAACAGTATGTGCCAGAAGAACATTCTGAATTTTATTATGAAATTCTGAACTGGCCAGTTAGTGATTGAGATAATGATGAATTTTTTTAATGATAAAAATCTAAACACGCATTAATAATGAAAAAGTTATGATATAAAATGGTTTTTGTTAAATGATAAAATGTTTTTTATGTTGAAAATGTAAAAATGCAATAATTATGAATGCATTATTACATAAAATAATTTTTATTTTTGCTTAAAAATAGTTTTTTATTGAAAGAGAACTATTTTGGAAAATTCAAATATTTAATATGTGGTTACAGGTTAACATATGGTCTTGAAATTATGTCACATAATCTTCAAAAACATAACAAAGAAGTACATATTTTTAAAGTTCGATTTTTTCCACAGGATGAAATGTTAATAGGTTTGTATTCATTTCTCGATGTTTTGTGTTTTATGACTGATGCCCTTTAAAAAAAATTACATTCAAATAACGTTATTATCCTACTGCTTTCAATAACAATGTATCATCATCTTCAGTGATGCTACACAATTTCGAAATTGCAAAAACTAAACATAACCTATAATATTTTAACAAAAGTAAGAACTACATCATAAAGGTTAAGAATGTTCATGATTTTTTGTTGCTTAAACATTTATCTGCATCTATTTAAACGGCATCACACTTGAACAATGTCAGTTTTTACTCGTTTTCTTTACAGAAAATAAATAAGATACGTATATCACTCCCTTTTACATTACTTAATGACTATCCGAACATTATTTACTTCTGTAAATTTTTAAATTCCTACTATACAGAGTACAATAAAAGTTTACAATTGAAGGTAAGGTTCAGATAGTCATAAAATAATGTAAAGTGGTTAATTCCGTTTCAACGAACGTAATGGACTACAAAATTGAAGAGTCAAACATATGTGCATTTGAAAACGATCGATCATAGAATTATGACTACGAAAACATTTATATTTTGATGTGCATTTGGTCTCTTGAGAAACCACTCTAATTGAAGTTCTAGATTTAATATATTGAAGGTAAAGTAAACACGTTTGAATGTAGTCAGAGAGGTCATATTTTTAGGTTTGTTTTTTTTTATAACTTTATTATTGCAAATGTTTTCCAATTTAAAATGTATATGGTGTGTATGGTTTTTTGCAATAATAAAATAATTCCATTTTGAGATTATTTTATTTTGTATGGCTGCTGTCACAGATTATTGGGTGCACGAATTATATATATGAAATGTCAAGTAAAATGTCATAGTTTACTATTTTAAACAATTTGATTCAACAACAAATTCATCAAAATATTCTAAGATAGAAATTCACCAGTATCTGTTAATAAATTTAACACTGTTGAAAGCTACATTATTTGTAATTTTGCATTGAACTTAACTTTTGTTTGTTGTATGTTCATTATCGATCATGATGACGTAGTTGTACAAACAAGGGTAATGATATTGAACACTCTGTTTGAAATGACAATTAGCGTTTGGTGATTATCATGCATACTAGAGTAAATATAGTATATAAATTAAATAATTTATCTATATTTGAAACCTAGAATTTTTAATTATTTTTAGAACTTTATTACATTTTTTAAAGAATATTATATAATAAATATATTGATTTATTCAGTATATTATTTTGAATCATTTTGCGATTTTTACAGACATTGATATTTAAACTTTTTTATGAAATTAATGTTTTAATTTCGAGCGACGTTTAAAGGATAAAAAAATATTAAATTTCTTCTGACAATTAAAGAATAAAAATATGGTACAACTCACAAATATACAATTTTGTATTTCAAACACGTTTCAACGACTAATTGGTCGTCATCCTCAGTGAAAATACACAAATGAAATTAACTAAAAAATATATATATATTAAACATAACCTATAAAGTTTTAGCAAAAGTAAAAAAAGGTTTTTTATTTTTGTTTTTTACTTTTGCTAAAACGTTATAGGTTATGTTTAATATATATATATATATATATATATATATATATATATATATATATATATATATATATATATATATTAGTTAATTTCATTTGTGTATTTTCACTGAGGATGACGACAAATTAGTCGTTGAAACGCGTTTGAAATAAAAAATTGTATATTTGTGAGTTGTACCATATTTTTATTCTTTAATTATAACTTTCACTCACAAGCCAGCTCGAATATTATTTATATTTATTCTTCTGACAAGTACATTTTTTTCTTTATATTACACTTGATAGGTTTGATTTTTGCAAAAATAAAACGATTGGTTTGCAAGTATTGTAAATTATTTATTTAGCGACGATGCGACGTTTCTCTAAGCAATACCTTCTTTAAGCTTTAATAGACTTTTTTTTAGTGGACCAATCAATAAATATAAAGACGACCATTAAAAAAAATAAATGTTAGTTTCACTAAGAATAAAGTATAGTTGAACCAAGTACCGTAGCCTGAAGATGGTAGCGAATCTATTATCGAAATATTGTCGCTAAATAAATAAATGGCAATACATTATTCCCAAACCAGTCATTTTAATTCTACAAAATAAATCTTTCACTAAATTGACCTGTCTTAACTATTGTACTTTTGGTCCATAGGCTTGGCACGGTTTCATTTGTTCATTCAGAGATTGTTGAGTCTCTAGCGACAACTGCTTTTGTCGTGATTAAAGGCTTATTATAGTGTTACGTAATTCTCAAATACTCCATAGAAACTTGGATATTATGATTAGAGTAACAAAACTATTTACTTCGTGGGGATGCCAGTACATGAGTCATTAAGGAAACAGCTATGCTGGCTGCAAGTGATTAGACACGTCCGGGTCTACAAGAGAGGTGATATTGTACATACAGTTTGTAATGCTGATTGACCGTGAGGTTAATAGATTCTTGTTCACTTTATAGTTTTCTATAAAGAACGCTCACCTGGCTTGCTAGTTTTTTAAATATCAAATTTAAAATTAGTAAATTATTTTGTCAATCAATTCACTTAATTTATTTCTAACACATCGTAATAGGTTCAACGTATTGAAACAACTAAAATTAATCCCTCTAAATTAAGCCAATATTATTGTAGGCAGTTTTAACAATATTTTATAATGTTCTGTGTCTCACATATCGCCATTGTGGAGAGCCTAAAAAACACGTGCATCTTACGAAAAAATAAAGCTTTTACGAAAGTGCAACAGTAAAACTGAAAATCTTTAAAAAAATATTTCAGCAAAATGTATTTCACATAACTCTACGTCCAATTGGGGAGAGCCTAACAAACACGTGCATCTATTCGAGGAATACAGCTTTTACGAAAGTGCAAGCCTACAACTGGAAATCTGTCACCAATATTTAAGCAAAATGTATGTCGTAAAACGCTATGTACAGTTGTAGAGAGCCTGACAAACACGTGCATCTATTCAAGGAATACAGCTTTTACGAAAGTGCAAGCGTACAACTGGAAATCTGTCACCAATATTTAAGCAAAATGTATGTCGTAAAACGCTATGTACAGTTGTAGAGAGCCTGACAAACACGTGCATCTATTCAAGGAATACAGCTTTTACGAAAGTGCAAGCGTACAACTGGAAATCTGTCACCAATATTTAAGCAAAATGTATGTCGTAAAACGCTATGTACAGTTGTAGAGAGCCTGACAAACACGTGCATCTATTCAAAGAATACAGCTTTTACGAAAGTGCAAGCGTACAACTGGAAATCTGTCACCAATATTTAAGCAAAATGTATGTCGTAAAACGCTATGTACAGTTGTAGAGAGCCTGACAAACACGTGCATCTATTCAAGGAATACAGCTTTTACGAAAGTGCAAGCGTACAACTGGAAATCTGTCACCAATATTTAAGCAAAATGTATGTCGTAAAACGCTATGTACAGTTGTAGAGAGCCTGACAAACACGTGCATCTATTCAAAGAATACAGCTTTTACGAAAGTGCAAGCGTACAACTGGAAATCTGTCACCAATATTTAAGCAAAATGTATGTCGTAAAACGCTATGTACAGTTGTAGAGAGCCTGATAAACACGTGCATCTATTCAAGGAATACAGCTTTTACGAAAGTGCAAGAGTACAACTGGAAATCTGTCACCAATATTTAAGCAAAATGTATGTCGTAAAACGCTATGTACAGTTGTAGAGAGCCTGACAAACACGTGCATCTATTCAAAGAATACAGCTTTTACGAAAGTGCAAGAGTACAACTGGGAATCTGTCACCAATATTTAAACAAAATGTATGTCACATATCGCTATGTACAGTTGTAGAGAGCCTGACAAACACGTGCATCTATTCAAAGAATACAGCTTTTACGAAAGTGCAAGCGTACAACTGGAAATCTGTCACCAATATTTAAACAAAATGTATGTCGTAAAACGCTATGCACAGTTGTAGAGAGCCTGACAAACACGTGCATCTATTCAAAGAATACAGCTTTTACGAAAGTGCAAGAGTACAACTGGGAATCTGTCACCAATATTTAAACAAAATGTATGTCACATATCGCTATGTACAGTTGTAGAGAGCCTGACAAACACGTGCATCTATTCAAAGAATACAGCTTTTACGAAAGTGCAAGAGTACAACTGGGAATCTGTCACCAATATTTAAGCAAAATGTATGTCGTAAAACGCTATGAACAGTTGTAGAGAGCCTAACAAACACGTGCATCTATTCAAAGAATACAGCTTTTACGAAAGTGCAAGAGTACAACTGGGAATCTGTCACCAATATTTATACAAAATGTATGTCACATATCGCTATGTACAGTTGTAGAGAGCCTAACAAACACGTGCATCTGTTCAAGGAATACAGCTTTTACGAAAGTGCAAGAGTACAACTGGGAATCTGTCACCAATATTTAAGCAAAATGTATGTCGTAAAACGCTATGTACAGTTGTAGAGAGCCTGACAAACACGTGCATCATTCTAAAGTACAAAGCTTTTACGAGAATGTAAATGGATCAAGGAAATGTATTTTACCAATAGTGTATAGCGTTTCCTAGACACGATAAAAACATACTCTTCCATTTCACAGGATTAATGTAGCATTTTATATTGGACACATTATATACGTAAATAAATATGAGTTGCGACACTATTCGTAGCTCAATATCTTTTGCTAAAACCAACAATAGCGGACCCTACATTCCTTATAACAAAAAAAACTAGTCTTGCTACAATATAACTAAAAGGTATTACCATCCATCTTTATCGACTTGTAAAGAAAATTTTAAACAATTTTATTTGTTTTTTTTTAATTTTTAGAGCAAAAAACAAATAATATAGGGCTAATCAATATTTAGATTTCGTAGGATTATAACAAACGTTTAAGCACTTAGGCAGTCCAGTTCCACGGAAACATTATATGCAATGCCGCCATTGCGAACTATCCATACACGCTGTCTTGATACACTCATAAGTATCTCCTTCAATATAGTGTCTTGTTAATCTTAAGGTGATATTATTTTGATTGGTGTCTCCTTCACTATAGTGTCTAGCTTAATCTAAGGAGATATTCTTTAGATAGGTGTCTCCTTCAATAGACTGTCTACTAATAATAAGGTGATATTATTCTGATAGGTGTCCTTCACTAGAGTATTTTGCTAATATTAGGGTAATATTAGGTAATATGTTTCTGGTAGGTATCTCCTTCACTGGAGTGTCTTGATAATCCTAAGGTAATATTTGTTTCATATGTGGTTCCTTCACTTCAGGGTCTTGCTAATCGTAAGGTAATATTTTTCTGGTAGGTTTCTCTTTCACTGGAGTGTCTTCCTAATCCTAAGATAATATTTGTCTGATAGGTGTCTCCTTCAATTTAGCGTCTTGCTAATCGTAAAGTAATATTTTTCTGGTAGGGGTCTCTTTCACTGGAGTGTCTTGCTAATCCTAAGATAATATTTGTCTGATAGGCATCTCATTTACTTCAGGGTCTTGCTAATCGTAAGGTAATACTTTTCTGGTAGGTGTCGCCTTCATTTTAGGATCTTGGTAATCCTAAAGTAATATTTTTCTGGTAGGTGTCTATTTCACTGGCTTGTCTTCCTAATCCTAAGATAATATTTGTCTGATATTTCTCTCCTTTACTTCGGGGTCTTGCTAAGCGTAAGGTATTATTTTTCTGGTAGGTGTCTCTTTCACTGGAGTGTCTTCCTAATCCGAAGATAATAATTGTTTGATAGGTGTTTCCTTTACTTCAGGTTCTTGGTAAAACTATGGTAATATGTTTCTGGTAGGTGTCTCCTTTACTTCAGGTTCTTGGTAAAACTATGGTAATATGTTTCTGGTAGGTGTCTCTTTCATTGGAGTGCCTTGCTAATGCTAAGGGGATATTTTCTGGTAGGTGTCTCTTTCACTGGAGTGTCTTGCTAATCCTAAGATAATATTAGTCTGATAGGTGTCTCCTTCACTTTAGCGTGTTGCTAATGCTAAGGTAATATTTTTCTGGTAGGTGTCTCCTTCATTTCAGGTTCTTGGTAAACCTAAAGTAATATTTTTCTGGTAGGTGTCTCTTTCACTGGATTGTCTTGCTAATCCTAAGGTAATATTTTCTGATAGGTTTCTGGTACCCTGGAGGATCTTCCTTATTCAAAGGTGATAATAACCCTATGGGTGTCTCCTTCAGGGGAGTGTCTGGCTTGATCTAACGTGATATTAATCTGATAGGTGTTTCCTTTCCTGGATTGTCTTGCTCATTCTAAGTTGGTATTCAATAATGTACGACTTGAAGTTTGTGTTTGCACTGTTGTGTATGATACTTCACGGTTTAATGGCTTTATTATAGCATAACTTTGTTTCGTTGGCAGTCAGCCATTTCTAATGGTAATTAGGTCAAGTAAGTAGATATTCAATAAAACCCACAGGAAACATCAGGTGTAGAATGGACAAAGGCATTATCTGCAGTGTTTTACATCACACTGTTTCTGAAAAATCTTAATTTTGTTTCAAATAAATGAGATAACGTTTAATCATAGGCCTGAGGTATTTGTTTTATTAATGCAATTTTTCCTCAATTAGTCCATTCCCTTAAACAAGTCATTTGTACTTTAAAAAACAAAGTTCTTAAATTTAACATTCAAAAAGTAATGTGATTAACCAATATATATCAAATCTGCTGCACTTTACTAAGAATATAGTAAACGTCGCTTAGTTTGATTAGTTAAACGTCGCGTATTTTGATTAAATGAATGTAGCGTAACTTTGGTTAGTTGAATTTTGTTTATTTGAAAGCTACCAGAGATGAGGTTATTAGTGAAGTCTAGGGGTTTGATATATCACCTCCTAAACGTTTAAATGTTAAATGTAAGGCCAACGGACTTGTTGCCGATACGTTGTATTGTTCAAATAAATATCTTTATCTCGATGATAAACGTTTTCTCGTTTATTTTTTACTTATATTGAGTGCTTAAATAAAAATGAACTAAAATTCTTTTAGCTTCGGTGGTAACTTGAGAATCGATAAAGCATTTAGGCAATATGAGGATGCTAGACTTTCTCGGCCAAAAGCGCTTTTGTTATTTTACAAAAAACGCTTTATAGTAGAGGGAACATTCACTAGCGAGCCAAATTCATTGATCCACGGTTCTAACAAAAAATGGCTGTTAATTGTGTATAGTCGTTTGCAAAACGACATTATTCTTTTATATGGAGATCAGGAGGTGCTTTCTTCTAAAGTACAAGAAGTCTTCGCAGAGTTCTGTCGAGAAAGGAAGTCGTACTAGTCACATAGTCTTTGTTTAGCTCGTTCCAGCTACTGATTGAATCCAAACAAAAAAGGTAAAGGTGTGAACGTACGATTATATTTGTATGGAGTGCAATTTGTTGGATTAATATACTATTTCGGTTTTGTACTCTTCACAGTTTCATTATTCATTCGTTATTATATTTTATGTTTTGCTCTCATTAGAAGAAAGCCTTTATAAAAATACAGTTTTATATCATAATTTATTCTGTCAAGTTTTTGTTTTCAAATATATATATATATATATATGTGTGTGTGTGTGTGTGTGTGTGTGTGTTTGTCGTCTGTGAGTGTGTGTGTGTGTGTGTGTGTGAGTGTGTGTGTGTGTGAGTGTGTGTGTGTGTGTGTGTGTGTGTGTGTGTGTGTGTGTGTGTGTGTGTGTGTGTGTTTGAGTGTGTGTGTGTGTGTGTGTGTATGTGTGATTGAGTGTGTGTGTGTGTGAGTGTGTGTCTGTGTGTGTGTGAGTGTGTGTATGTGTGTGTCTGTGTGTGTGTGTGTTGTGTGTGTGTGTGTGTGTGTGTGTGTGTGTGTGTGTGTGTGTGAGTGTATGTGTGTGTCTGTGTGTGTGTGTGTGTGTGTGTATATGTGTGTGTGGGTGTGTGTGGGTGTGTGTGTGGGTGTGTGTCAATCTAATTTACACTATGAAAATTGAATGTAACTTACATTCTTAATAAGTAACACGCATATTTAAATCAGATCCAGTTATTTTTTCACAACTTTAACCAATTTTTAAACTATTTAGGCACTTTAAACACATCAGCAATTTGAATGTAACTGTTAAAAATTGGATTGCTGCAAATGTATAGTATTTTTAATTTCTTCTTACTCTTTTCTGGATCCCTCCCTTCAGGCATTTCATTAGACATTTCTATTATTTTATGCGTTATTGCTGTATAGCTTGCTCATTAATTTATCTGCTCATAGAAACTTGACACAATTTTCTTTCCATTGTTTTAGGCTTTTTGTAAATTAAATCTCTTGGATGAAATAATGTGGTTATTTACTGGTTTTAGTCACTTTAAAAAAAGCATTGTTAAAACCCAGACCTGTTATATTCCCATTACATTTTGTGCTTGGTTTACTAGATTCACATCAATAAATCCAATATGCAGTCACTGCACATAATGCACGCAGCAAACTCTGTCAGTGCTGCAGTATGACAATGTAGAATGTCGGTCACATAGAAGTACATTATTTAGTATATTTACGTAATAATAAAATGTATGTAAAACGAATGTAATTACTATTAAGGTATTTTAAATAATATTACCTAGAACAGAACCTAAGTTGCAAAATCAATAGGCCCTAATTGAAATTATTTTTTAAACTTGGGGAAAACATATTACCTTTGTTTACTTTGATTTTGTTCCTGCTTATTCATACTCTAGAAGCCTAATAGTATACAATACTGTGATACTGTTAATTAGTAATCAAACAAAATTGTAAACAGTCACATTTATTTGAGTTGAGATAGAAATTAACTTATGCTACGATGCAAAGTAGTTAAAGAACTTTTTCTCAAACTAAAATCAGGAAAGATAAAAGAGATTTAATGAGAGTTATGACGATTAGATCATTTCGAGTAGCTCTGATAAGATCGCTTAGTTCGATCGATAACATTACGCCTTATTAGGGTTTTATATATTTACTTGTGTTGTCAGTTCGTCAAACCATTAATGGATTAAGCACGAACGTTGAGTAAGGGTGAGAAGGGTAACCCAGTATGTTTTCATCAATATTTAATTTTCTACTTGACGTAACTTTGCCATGGTAACACCAGCAAGTATTTTATACTTCATTATGGATTTTCTTGTCATTTATTGAACTTTTGTACAGCCTTTTATCTACGTTTATTGCTTTTCCCTTGTTTATTGGTTTTGTTCTTTGACTTGCGAAATTTTCCGAGAAATGTTTTAAGTTTTATTCAAGGAAAACATTTTTTCACATACCATCATTTAATCTATCAATTCTTTGAGTATTGCACGTTATGTAAATGTATATTTCAATTCTTCGAATTTGACAAAAAGTGTTAAATATTTTGAAACAACTACTTCTAATAATTTTGTTAACATTATTTTTACATGGAAAACCAATTTTTATATGTTTTCCAATAATTACAATAATATCCAAGTTTTCCTTTGATTTAAAAAATTATTGACCAATATATCATCTATTATTTAACTAATTTCAGAAGTAATGAAAATTTAGACAAAAATTAGAAGTTTATTTGATTTTTAAATGAAAGCTTTAAAAATGTTTTCCCTTAACTATTGTTTGATTTGAATTCATTTTGCAACTCTTATAAGATCTTATGAACAAAAAGAGAGGTCTCTCTGAGAGAGAAAGAGAGAGAGAGAGAGAGAGAGAGAGAGAGAGAGAGGAAACGTACGAGAGGGGGGGAGAGAGAGAGAGAAAGGACGCGTAAGAGACGGATAGAGACAGAGAGAGTGTGGGTGAAATTCGTAGCATTTTTTAATTTTCCATGATTCTCTGCCTTTGGAACACTCCAATTAAGTAAATTCAATTTAACCTTAGGGGCTTAATATTTTCATCACATTTCTTTCCTTTAAATGAAAACATTTCGTAAATTTAGTTATACTACCTCAGCCGAGTTTAAAACCCAGAAAAGTTAATCTAAAGGCAAAAATATTTTAATAAAGACTTTTAAATTATGTTAACAAGATATTGAAATATTACTTTAAACTTGATGTGTATTTTAACTTATGTATTAAGTTATTATTCTATTAATATAAATAATTTAAAAGATATACTGATAAAAACGTATGGTGTCATTCTAAATCGTGTTTTCAATCCAATTCGACGCATGCAATTGTTTGCAGGCAAAAAGGTTGCCAAATTTGCAGAAGTAAATCTAACTACGTAGAACAAATGTTTGACATATAATTATGTCACACATATATTTATATATATATATATATATATATATATATATATATATATTAAAACAACATAGGTTATTAAAATACAAGAATATTTATTAATTTATATTCAAAGCTTTTATTTGGTAAACAGTACCAACATCATCAGGAATGAAAATTACAATAATGTCATTGTAATTATAATGGCATATATATATATATATATATATATATATATATATATATATATATATATATATATATATATATATATATATTTATAAATTTGTAGCTGTTCACAGATTGTCATTTTGAGGCCTTTATGTACTTTTTTGTATTATAAGTACGTTTTATAATGTGTGTTTTCTTTTATAACATATGCGACCAGTTACAGGTTTGAACTGTAAATGTTAGGCTTTACGTATGCATTAAGGTGCTCTTTATATGTGTCGTCTTTTAATTTTTTTTTTTTTGCCGATGTATAATTTGTCACAACCCAGGTATTCGATTTTATATATAAAGGTAATAAGTGTGGGACATATTTTTTGCGGTTGGTTAATTATATTGATTATGCTCATCATGTATTTTTGTAAGTTATGTAACCATTATTATTTTTTAGTACTTCACTTATTCCTTAGTTGTATGCTGTGTATGTGAATGTGGTCCATTTTGTTGTTGTTTGTAGTTAGTTTTAAGCCGTTTTAATGTATTTATTATTTTGAATTTTAATTTACTTATAGTTTTTTTATTGTATTCATTTATATCGACTACTTGATATATTATTTGTTTTTTTAAATTAGTATAATAACAAAGATGCAATAAAAAGAAAATTTACATACATGTGATAAAACATAAAATTAATAACTTTGTATGTGTGTGTGTGTGTGTGTGTGTGTGTGTTGTGTGTGTGTGTGTGTGTGTGTGTGTGTGTGTGTGTATGTGTGTGTGTGTGTGTGTGTGTGTGTGTGTGTTTGTGTGTGTGTGTGTGTGTGTTGTGTGTGTGTGTATGTGTGTGTGTGTGTGTGTGTGTGTGTGTGTGTGTGTATGTGTGTATGTGTGTATGTGTGTGTGTGTGTGTGTATGTGTGTGTGTGTGTGTGTGTGTGTGTGTGTGTGTGTGTGTGTGTGTGTGTGTGTGTGTGTGTGTATGTGTGTGTGTTTGTGTGTTTCGACGGCCTTTGACGCACCTTTAAACGGACCGACAACGACCACCGTGGGTAAATATGTTGAACACGCATCACCGACCCGAGTGAGACCTATGCTAACACTTGCCAGAAAACCAGTCACTGGACTTTCTTTAAAAAAACCTAACTCGCAGATATTTAACCATTTGGGTTATGTTACTAGGGGAATGAATTCTGTTTAGGCTTCCCAGCCTCATAACCTGGATATAGGATTGTTTAAGAATTTTGTTTATCAAATAAATTTCAACTCAGTTTTCAAGTTAGTAAAAAAACTGTTTTATACATATATATATATATATATATCAATTTATGCTTTAGCACAGCGTAGTTTTGAGTTCTACATTTCAATTTTACAAAATGTAACTTCTTGCATAACTACTTCGTTCCTTTTATAGAATTTTGAAAACCTTTCTTGATCATTTTGCCCTAGCTCAGTTAGTCTAATATTTTAATGCCTTATAACCCTTTAAATCCTTTAGTATCAAATGTAACCCTTCCAAAAATATATCTAATTTTAGCCTCCATTTATGTCCTGCAAATTACGATTTAGAGTTTAATTTAAATTATAGTAAAATACACAAAATTCTCTTAAAAGAGAAACATATCTACATTTATAACTGCATAACAGATAACACCTACATAAATGAGTCACATTTTACATATTCAATATTCAAAATTATATACTATATTATCAGATAATATTATTCATAGTTCATACAAAATTATACACTATATTATCACATAACATTATTCACAGTTTATACAAACTTATACACTACATTATCGCATAATATTATTCACAGTTTATACAAAATTATATTCTACATTATCACATAACATTATTCACAGTTTATACAAAATTATACAATATATTGTCACATAATATTATTCACAGTTTATACAAAATTATACACTACATTATCACATAACATTATTCACAGTTTATACAAAATTAAACACTACATTATCAGATAATATTATTCACAGTTTATACAAAATTATACACTACATTATCACATAACATTATTCACAGTTTATACAAAATTATAAACTACATTATCACATAATATTATTCACAGTTTATACAAAATAATACACTACATGATCACATAATATTATTCACAGTTTATACAAAATTATACACTACATTATCACATAATATTATTCACAGTTTATACAAAATTATACACTACATTATCACATAATATTATTCACAGTTTATACAAAATTTATGCATGTGTAAGATTCCCCGTCCTTCAAGAAAACTCCACATATTTAGAAAACAAATGAGCAAATATTTACTTCATGATTTAGTGTTAAACATTTCGCAAATTTTACATTATTAAAAAAAAAAACATTTATGAAAAATAAAAACAAATAATAACATTAAACAATTATTAAAGACAATTCACATAATATACACTCAAAATCATTAAATAAACCTCACCCACTTTAATCAACAAATCGTATCGAAAATATAACCCACATTGACCACTAATACCACCAGAAAAATGTAGCTATTTTTATACATGATTCTTAGATCCATATTTTAACACACCATTTGTAAAATCAGCATATATATATATATATATATATATATATATATATATATATATATATATATATATATATATATATATATTATAATAAAGATGATTATTTTTTCTTGATTTATTATAATTATTTAATAACTTCAAAATGTTCATAATCAAGATGTATTCTATTCAACATTTACAATTTTGCTGAAGCTTTTCACCGGTGTACAGTTCCAGCATTCTCAAAGTCTACTAACATGATTGGTAAAAGATGATTGCCAAAAGATGGCATGCTTTTACAACCTATTGTATAGGATGTATAAAATACCATTAAATAAACAAAATAGACAAAATGAATTAAACATAATATATGAATTAGCTTCAGTAAACGGTTATAAAAGGAAGACTATAGATAAATTGAATAGTAACGTTCAGAATAAATTACTAAATTATAACAGACAAATTATAAGTAAAAATGAAACAAAATGGACTAAATTTATTTACACGGGATATGAAATTAAATCACTTAAAAAGTTGTTTAAAAATACTAATATTAAATTTGCGTTTTATACAAACAATACAATCAATAATCTTATTTTGAATCAAAGTAATTACATTAGTAAATTGGATTTATGTGGGATATATAGTATAAATTGCCAAGATTGCAATAAAAATTATGTAGGTCAAACGAAAAAGAAAATAAAGGATCGCTACAAGAAACATCTCAATGCTTATATAAAACCAGATATATATAAATCGAATATGGCTACTCATTGTATTACAAATAACCATAGTTTTCCAGACATACAAAATATGAATTTAATCAAACATATTAATAAAGGTTTGAAAATGAATGTTGTGGAAAACCTGTATATCTACAAATATAAATTAAATAACATACTCATTAAAGAACAGTCCCAACTTAAATCTAAACACAACACAATTTTTTTATGTTTTGGATAGAATTTGAGATTTTATTAAACAGATAGTTCATTTAATGTAAAACAAATAGATTAAAGGCATAAAGTTATCAGTGGTTTATGTACATAGTGCAATCAATTAGAGTAATGTTTGAATAGTTTTACAAATCATGTTAGTAGACTTTGAGAATGCTGGAACTGTACACCGGCGAAAAGCTTCAGCAAAATTGTAAATGTTGAATAAAATACATCTTGATTATGAACATTTTGAAGCTATTAAATTATATATATATATATATATATATATATATATATATATATATATATATATACATTATTGTAATTTTCATTCCTGATGATGTTGGTACTGTTTACCAACGAAAATCTTTAAATATAAATTAATAAATATTCTTGTATTTGAATAACCTATGTTGTTTTAAATTATTAAACAAGAAAACGTATTATATATATATATATATATATATATATATATATATATATATATCTATTTTAGATACATATAAATCATACTTATTTTATTTACCAATACATTTTGAGTAATTACTTTTTGACTGTTGTTTGTTTTGAACAATATGTAATTACTTTCTGTTAATTTGAGAACTACTTAAATACAAATTAGGTCTTCTGAGATTTTTTGTAATGAATTTTAATTTGCTACTTTCTAACGTGATTCACTTAAAACCCTATTTTACTGGGTAAATTTTTATATAATTTTCTATCAACAACTAGCTAATGGTTAATTTTCCTAATTTAGGATTCTAACAAATTTAAAATATAGTAAGTAGAAAATTCTAAAAATCCAGGGCGAATTTAATGCAAGCGATTGTTAACCGAAAAAAGAAGACATGAGGGTGCAAGGTCGTAAATTAGGAAAGAGACACATGTATCTCTAAAAGGGTATATGTATTTGTATTAACCTAATTAATAAATGCTATTATTATTTAATAATAAGAAATTAATACATGAATCTTATAATAGGGATTAGTGATCAAACTAACAATTAGATATTCTCTACTGAAGGGAAGTTTTACATAATGAAGTAAGTGAAGTAACACGGGGGGGGGGGGGCACTCATCTTTGGCCACTCAACGGAAAAATTCAATACTTATTATAGATGTTTTATAAGATATCTTAAACGGATTATTGGGTTGTTATTGGCGTTTAAAAGATTCAGGAAACTGAATAGTTATGCATTTGCCAATCATAATAGCTATATTACAAATGCCATTCATTTATTAAATTCCATTTATTAGAATACAAAGAACAGACAACTCGATCACCATAATCTTAACTAAAACCATTATAAGTAATTAAATCTAAAATATTATATAGCCTTTAATATATAATGAAATTTTCGCATAGGTTCATGCGTAGATTCGCATAGATATTGGCTCGAAGGTTCATGAGCTGTGCCTAAACGTTAAAATTTAAAGTAATATTATATGGTTAAATTGATAAACTGCCAACACATATCTAGTATCTGGATAAGGGAACCGTCAGAGAAACTTTCTTGGCTTTAAGAAGTCGAGTATTAAGTGAATGAGGTAAGGTTATTGCAACTGTAATGTTATAATGGGCAAACTTATGGTTATTGCATAATGTCCATAGCGGCGATAAGATCTAAGATCTACGATATATATATATATATATATATATATTAAATATGGTGATACGTTTTCATGTGTTATACTGATCGAATAGACCTATTTTAAGTACTATAATTGTAATAATTTATAATTTTTCCAAGAATTTCGACCATAAATGTGTAAGCACCTACAATGCTATAACAAACTGTTAGTGTTGGGTTTGGTGAACTTACAATCCAAACTTAGCCATACAAGCCGTAAAAAATAATCACACATTTTGCACATTAAAAAAAACATACATAAATTTTACAAAATTACGAAAAGGTTGAAAACGAAATCTGGGAACAAATGGAAATTTATAAACACAAACATAATATAGCAAACGAGCATTTGCAAACAGGACAAACAAATGATATATTATTCAACTTAATGGAAAAAATAACTCCAAGGCAGGCTAAAACTAACTTATAGTGCAGTGAAACCGAGAATAGCACAGTGCCGATATATCAGCTCTTAATGGAATCCTCACAAACCTGGCAATTGTTACAAGAAAGCTCCAGTCTCTCAATTAGCTTGAAAATGAGAGCAAAAAATTAATACAACTATTCATTGAGCTT
Organism: Prosapia bicincta; assembly: GCA_036971475.1. Classification (NCBI taxonomy): domain Eukaryota; kingdom Metazoa; phylum Arthropoda; class Insecta; order Hemiptera; family Cercopidae; genus Prosapia; species Prosapia bicincta. The sequence goes on from JBAIZL010000006.1 coordinate 48,375,921, forward strand.
AGCTTTTGACGTTATGTTAAAGCAAACAAAAGGCATACACAAAACTCACAAACTAATCATTTATTAACTCATACTCGTTTCAATGACAACGCATATGAGTCAATAAGTGATAAATTTGTTAGTTTTGTGCATGTCTTTTATTTGTTTAAGTAATTAATAGTTCTGGATAACCGACTCACAATTATACCAAGTAAGATATTTATATAAGTATATTAAAGTGTAAAGGACAAGTGAATACAAGAAAACAGTGTTGCAAATTTAAATATATATTTATTTTATAAGTATGAATTTCAGTCATTTATGCTTAGTATAATTTGCTATTCTGAGGTTCACGCCGTATTTACGATTTTTTAAGACTCTTAGTTGGGTTTTATGAATCTTAGTTCATGAGGAATACGTGCTCACAGAATCAAAGACGAAAACCGAGAGAGAAAAAATTAATTACTTAAGTTAGTCTGTCCTCCTAGTGAGTAAATAAATGTTAACAAAGAGCATACAATGAACTCATCTTACAACCAAACCATAAAACATCCTGCCTTTGCCAGAATAGATCCTCAGTTACAAAGCATCCTGTTTCCATATTTCTACTCGCATCCAAGGCTGCGGCAGACAGACTCTGTAAAGCTTCAAACTCCATCAAACATCCTGCCTTTGCGAAAATAGATCCTCAGTTTGAATCGTCCTGTTTCCTTATTTCTACTCGCATCCAAGGCCGCGGTAGACAAACGCTGTAAAGCTTCAAACTCCATCAAACATCCTGACTTTCCCAGAATAGATCCTCAGTTACGAAGCATCCTGGTTCCATATTTTTACTCGCATCCAAGGCCGCGGCAGACAAACGCTGTAAAGCTTCAAACTCCATCAAACATTCTGACTTTCCCAGAATAGATCCTCAGTTACGAAGCATCCTGGTTCCATATTTTTACTCGCATCCAAGGCCGCGGCAGACAAACGCTGTAAAGCTTCAAACTCCATCAAACATTCTGACTTTCCCAGAATAGATCCTCAGTTACGAAGCATCCTGGTTCCATATTTTTACTCGCATCCAAGGCCGCGGTAGACAAACGCTGTAAAGCTTCAAACTCCATCAAACATCCTGACTTTCCCAGAATAGATCCTCAGTTACGAAGCATCCTGGTTCCATATTTTTACTCGCATCCAAGGCCGCGGCAGACAAACGCTGTAAAGCTTCAAACTCCATCAAACATTCTGACTTTCCCAGAATAGATCCTCAGTTACGAAGCATCCTGGTTCCATATTTTTACTCGCATCCAAGGCCGCGGTAGACAAACGCTGTAAAGCTTCAAACTCCATCAAACATTCTGACTTTCCCAGAATAGATCCTCAGTTACGAAGCATCCTGGTTCCATATTTTTACTCGCATCCAAGGCCGCGGCAGACAAACGCTGTAAAGCTTCAAACTCCATCAAACATCCTGACTTTCCCAGAATAGATCCTCAGTTACGAAGCATCCTGGTTCCATATTTTTACTCGCATCCAAGGCCGCGGCAGACAAACGCTGTAAAGCTTCAAACTCCATCAAACATTCTGACTTTCCCAGAATAGATCCTCAGTTACGAAGCATCCTGGTTCCATATTTTTACTCGCATCCAAGGCCGCGGCAGACAAACGCTGTAAAGCTTCAAACTCCATCAAACATTCTGACTTTCCCAGAATAGATCCTCAGTTACGAAGCATCCTGGTTCCATATTTTTACTCGCATCCAAGGCCGCGGCAGACAAACGCTGTAAAGCTTCAAACTCCATCAAACATTCTGACTTTCCCAGAATAGATCCTCAGTTACGAAGCATCCTGGTTCCATATTTTTACTCGCATCCAAGGCCGCGGCAGACAAACGCTGTAAAGCTTCAAACTCCATCAAACATCCTGACTTTCCCAGAATAGATCCTCAGTTACGAAGCATCCTGGTTCCATATTTTTACTCGCATCCAAGGCCGCGGCAGACAAACGCTGTAAAGCTTCAAACTCCATCAAACATCCTGCCTTTGCGAAAATAGATCCTCAGTTTGAATCGTCCTGTTTCCTTATTTCTACTCGCATCCAAGGCCATGGCAGACAGACGCTGTAAAGCTTCAAACTCCATGAAACATCCTTCTTTCATGACTGACTGACTATTAATCACTCTGCAATTGTTTACATCAAAGATCCTGAAGTTGCAAACACCATTACTAATTATAAATCTCCGGTGTCGCGTATTTATATTTAAATGTTATCATAATTTTCAATTTACTGTTACGATTTAATTAGGTACTTTATGTAAACTGACCAATAAATTAACTATGTGAAACTAACCTAATGTTATGAAAGGATTACTTCTCTAGTTTTCTTTTTACATCAAATTTCAAAGCATCTTGAAGGTACACAATGTTAATTAAGTTAAGTGTTGTCCGGTCTGAGAACAAGTAATAAAGATAACGTGACGTACTTGTTTACTGTCGTTAGAGTCTTTAATGAAAGAATTAATCGTGTAAAATGCCAAATAAATTACTTAGAATTGTATCAACTAAAGTAACAACTGACATCGAAGACCTTATTTATCTAAACAAGCCATTTCTTTGATAGCTGTTTAATTTATATATATATATATATATATATATATATATATATATATATATATATATATATATATATATATGTATATAAAACAACATAAGTTATTCGAATACAAGAATATTTATTAATTTATATTCAAAGCTTTTCGTTGGCAAACAATACCAACATCATCAGGAATGAAAAATACAATCTATATATACATATTTATTTATTCATTTAGATAATTATAATAATTAGGGTTAGATAATTATTTTCCTGAAGATGCTGGTACTGTTTATCGGCGAAAACCTTTGAATAATATAAGCTATAAAAGTATTCTTGTTTTGAAATATTTTTAATTTAATAATATATATATATATATATATATATATATATATATATATAATTATATTGTAATGATTGGATGAATTTCTTTTTCTTGTTTTATATATACACAATTAAATGACACTTTAATAAGCAAACATTTTTTTGGTAATGAAAGTGTCATTGTGTATATATATATATATAGAATTTTAGTAGTTTATATACAGTTTAGTAGTGTATATATATATATATATATATATATATATATATATATATATATATATATAATACGTTTTCTTGTTTAATAATTTAAAACAACATAGGTTATTCAAATACAAGAATATTTATTAATTTATATTCAAATGAATATATATTATAATATTATTATAATTAATTATTATTATATTTATAAGTATTAATTATTATTTTCATAATTACAATATTATATATTATATATATTGTTTATATATATATAATAGTTTATATTATAATTAATATAAATTAATAAATATTCTTGTATTTGAATAACCTATGTTGTTTTAATATATATATATATATATATATATATATATATATATATATATATATAATGTTTTCTTGTTTAATAATCTAAAACAACATATGCTATTCGAATACAAGAATATTTAATAATTTATATTCAAAGCTTTTCGTTGGTAAATAGTACCAACATCATCAGGAATGAAAATTACAATAATGAAAGATATAGGCCTAAAACATATGTTAAATTAGAAATAGAATTGTATCTCCAGAATGGTTGCAACAATTCTATTTCTAATTTAACGTATTTTTTAGGCCTATATTTTGCTATATTGTAATTTTCAATCCTGATGATGTTTGTACTGTTTACCAACGAAACGCTTTGAATATAAATTAATACATATTCTTGTATTTGAATAACCTATATATATTCTTACTGCATTTAAATATGAAATAGTAATAACCAGTTTTTCTTTCAATGAAAGTTTGGAACTTAAATATGTTGGTTTTTAATTTAACTTTGTAATTTTACAATTTCAGTACGGAACTGTCTCCTGTTTGTATAGTCAAATAAACACAAATTTTATTATAGTGTACAAATTGCAGAAATTAAAATTTAACTTGTTCTAAATGTATAAAAAAAATGTTTTTGTTTGACAAATATAAAATACTAAACACATTTTTTTACAATCGATTCCGTTACCTCAAAACCAATTTAATTTACATCATAAGTTTTAATTTTTTTTCAGCAATAGATTGTGTAACGAAAGACTTATGTTGTAAATTTTTTAACCTCACGAGATTTTACAATTTTACTTTTTAAATAGTGATCTTTTTATATGACTTAGAAGAGATTGGGAGAGAAACCTTCTCTTGGCCTTTAGGGTATCCAAGTAGTAGGCCTACAGAGTAGTAGTACTACAGAATGTAATTACCGTTATAGATTAGCTGAGTCATTCTTAGGGAGCCCATCTCTCTGTAGCTAACAATTAAAGCTCTATATTTTTAATTTAATAAATAAAATCTAGTTTTAAGATTTGCTAATACCATCTTTAGATCAGAAATAATTTTGTTGTGACGTCGCTCTTAACGAAAACCTTTTGCTACGTTTTCACTGGTATACTGCATACTAAATGTAACGACCGTGTTACGAT
>JBAIZL010000006.1:48387949-48420449 GCA_036971475.1 Prosapia bicincta
TGTTAAATTTAATCATGTTGTGTTAACTTACTTAGTAGCTACTCATGTTCTTGTACTTAAGTTAAATTTAATCATGTTGTGTTTACTTACTTTATAGCTACTCATGTTCTTGTTAGTTAAGTTAAATTTAATCATGTTGTGTTTAGTTACTTTGTAGCTATTCATGTTGTTGTTACTCAATTTAAATGTAATCATGTTGTGTTTACTTACTTTGTAGCTAATCATGTTGTGTTTACTTACTTTGTAGCTATTCATGTTGTTGTTACTCAATTTAAATTTAATCATGTAGTGTTTACTTACTTTATAGCTACTCATGTTCTTGTTACTTAAGTTAAATTTAATCATGTTGTGTTTAGTTACTTTGTAGCTATTCATGTTGTTGTTACTCAATTTAAATTTAATCATGTTGTGTTTACTTACTTTGTAGCTAATCATGTTGTGTTAACTTACTTTGTAGCTAATCATGTTGTGTTTACTTACTATATAGCTACTCATGTTGTTGATACACAAGTTAAATTTAATCATGTCGTATTTCCTTACTTTGTAGCTAATCATGTTGTGTTTAGTTAATTTGTAGCTACTCATGTTGTTGTTACGCAAGTTAAATTTAATCATGTTGTGTTTACTTACTTTATAGCTACTAATAATGTTGTTACTCAAGTTAAACTTAATCATGTTGTAACTGTATGAAGCAACTGTGCTGTAATGTTTATTTTTAAATAAATAAAACCTATAAACCACAAATAACATTTATTTAAACCTTATGTACATTTCGAATGCCCAGCAATCATCTTCAGAGGTATTTAAAAAATACAACTCTACAACAGTTGTATTTTTAAATACCTCTAAAGATGATTTCTGGACAATAAATGTACATATGGTTTAAACAAATGTTATTTGTGGTTTAGAGGTTTTATTTATTTAAAAATTAATCATGTTGTGTTTACTTACTTTGTAGCTAATGATGTTGTGTTTAATTACTTTGTAGCTACTCATGTTGTTGTTACTCAAGTTAAATATAATCATGTTGTATTTACTTACTTTGTAGGTACTCATGTTGTGGTTACTCAAGTTAAATTTAATCATGTTGTGTTTACTTACTTTGTAGCTAATCATGTTGTGTTTACTCACTTTGTAGATAATCATGTTGTGTTTACTAACTTTGTAGCTACTCTTGTTGTTGTTACTCAAGTTAAATTTAATCATGTTGTGTTTACTTAGTTTGTAGCTACTCATGTTGTTGTTACTCAAGTTAAATTTAATCATGTTTTGTTTACCTACTTTGTAGCTACTCATGTTGTTGTTACCAAATTTCTATTTAATCATGTTGTGTTTAGTTACTTTGTAGCTATTCATGTTGTTGTTACACAATTTAAATTTAATCATGTTGTGTTTACTTACTTTGTAACTACTCATGTTGCTGCTACTCAATTTAAATTTAATCATGTTATGTTTACTTACTTTGTAGCTAATCATGTTGTTGTTACTCAAGTTAAACTTTTTCATGTTGTGTTTACTTACTTTGTAGCTAATCATGTTGTGATTACTTACTTTGTAGCTACTCATGTTGTTGTTACTCAAGTTAAATATAATCATGTTGTGTTTACTTACGTTGTAGCTACTCATGTTGTTGTTACTCAAGTTAAATTTAATCATGCTGTGTTTACTTACTTTGTAGATAATGATGTTGTGTTTACTTACTTAGTAGCTACTCATGTTGTGGTTACTCAAGTTAAATTTAATCATGTTGTGTTTACTTACTTTGTAGCTACTAATGATGTTGCTACTCACGTTAAATTTAACCATGTTGCGTTTACCTACTTTTTAGCTAATGATGTTGTGTTTAATTACTTTTTAGCTACTCATGTTGTTGTTACTCAAGCTAAATTTAATCATGTTGTGTTTACTTACTTTGTAGCTACTCTTATTGATGTTACTCAAGTTAAATTTAATCATGTTTTGTTTACTTACTTTGTAGCTACTCATGTTGTTCTTACTCAAGTTAAATTTAATCATGTTGTGTTTACATACTTTGTAGCTACTCATGTTGTTGTTACTCAATTTAAATTTAATCATGTTGTGTTTACTTACTTTGTAGATAATCAAGTTGTGTTTACTTACTTTGTAGCTACTCATGTTGTTGTTACAGAATTTAAATTTAATCATATTGTGTTTACTTACTTTGTAGCTACTCATGTTGTTGCTACTCAAGTTAAATTTAATCATGTTGTGTTTACTTACGTTGTAGCTAGTCATGTTGTCGTTACTCAAGTTAAATTTAATCATGTTGTGTTTACTTAGTTTGTAGCTACTCATGTTGTTGTTACTCAATTTAAATTTAATCATGTTTTGTTTATTCACTTTGTAGCTACTCATGTTGTGTTTACTTACTTTGTAGCTACTCATGTTGTTGTTACAGAATTTAAATTTAATCATATTGTGTTTACTTACTTTGTAGCTACTCATGTTGTTGCTACTCAAGTTAAATTTAATCATGTTGTGTTTAATTACTTTGTAGCTATCCATGTTGTTGTTACTCAATTTAAATTTAATCATGTTGTGTTTACTTACTTTGTAGCTAATCATGTTGTGTTTATTAACTTTGTAGCTACTCATGTTGTTGTTACTCAAGTTAAACTTAATCATATTGTGTTTACTTACTTTGTAGCTAATGATGTTGTGTTTACTTACTTTGTAGCTACTCTTGTTGTTGTTACTCTATTTAACTTTAATCATGTTGTGTTTACTTACTTTATAGCTACTCATGGTGTTGTTACTGAAGTTAAATTTAATCATGTTTGTTTACTTACTTTGTAGCTACTCATGTTGTTGTTACTCAAGTTAAATTCAATCATGTTGTGTTTACTTATTTTGTAGCTACTCATGTTGTGGTTATTCAATTTAAATTTAATCATGTTGTGTTTACTTACTTTGTAGATAATCATGTTGTGTTTACTTACTTTGTAGGTACGCATGTTGTGGTTACTCAAGTTGAATTTAATCATGTTGTGTTTACTTTCTTTGTAGCTACTCATGTTGTTAATCAATTTAAATTTAATCATGTTGTGGGTACTTGCTTTGTAGCTAATCATGTTGTGTTTACTGACTTTGTAGCTACTCATGTTAATGTTACTCAATTTAAATTTAATCGTGTTGTGTTTACTTAGTTTGTAGCTACTCATGTTGTTGTTACTCAAGTTAAATTTAATCATGTTTTGTTTACTTACTTTGTAGCTACTCATGTTGTTGTTACCCAATTTATATTTAATCATGTTGTGTTTAGTTACTTTGTAGCTACTCATGTTGTTGTTACGCAAGTTAAATTTAATCATGTTGTGTTTACTTACTTTGTAGCTACTCATGTTGCTGCTACTCAATTTAAATTTAATAATGTCTTGTTTACTTACTTTGTAGCTAATCATGTTGTTGTTACTCAAGTTAAACTTTTTCATGTTGTGCTTATTTACTTTGTAGCTAATGATGTTGTGTTTTTTTACTTTATAGATACTCTTGTTGTTGTTACTCAAGTTAAACATTTTCATGTTGTGTTTACTTACTTTGTAGCTAATGATGTTGTTGTTACTCAATTTAACGTTAATCATGTTGTGTTTACTTACTTTGTAGATAATCATGTTGTGTTTACTTACTTTGTAGCAAATCATGTTGTGATTACTTACTTTGTAGCTACTCATGTTGTTGTTACTCAAGTTAAACTTAATCATGTTGTGTTTACGTACTTTGTAGCTAATGATGTTGTGTTTAAGTACTTTTTAGCTACTCATGTTGTTGTTACTCAAGTTAAATATAATCATGTTGTTTTTACTTACGTTGTAGCTACTCATGTTGTTGTTACTCAAGTTAAATTAAATCATGCTGTGTTTACTTATTTTGTAGATGATGATGTTGTGTTTACTTACTTTGTAGCTACTAATGTTGTTGTTACTCAAGTTAAATTTATTCATGTTGTGCTTGTGTTTACTTACTTTGTAGTTAATCATGTTGTGTTTAGTTACTTTGTAGCTACTCATGTTGTTGTTACGCAAGTTAAATTCAATCATGTTGTGTTTACTTACTTTATAGCTACTAATAATGTTGTTACTCAAGTTAAACTTAATCATGTTGTAACTGTATGAAGCAACTGTGGTGTAGTGTTTATTTTTAAATAAATAAAACCTCTAAACCACAAATAACATTTATTTAAACCTTATGTACATTTCGAATATCCAGCAATCATCTTCAGAGGTATTTAAAAGACACAACTCTACAACAGTTGTATTTTTAAATACCTCTGAAGATGATTTCTGGGCAATAATTGTACATATGGTTTAAACAAATGTTATTTGTGGTTTAGAGGTTTTATTTATTTAAAAATTAATCATGTTGTGTTTACTTACTTTGTAGCTAATGATGTTGTGTTAAATTACTTTGTAGCTACTCATGTTGTTGTTACTCAAGTTAAAAATAATCATGTTGTATTTACTTACTTTGTAGGTACTCATGTTGTGGTTACTCAAGTTAAATTTAATCATGTTGTGTTTACTTACTTTGTAGCTAATCATGTTGTATTTACTTACTTTGTAGGTACTCATGTTGTGGTTACTCAAGTTAAATTTAATCATGTTGTGTTTACTTACTTTGTAGCAAATCATGTTGTATTTACTTACTTTGTAGGTACTCATGTTGTGGTTACTCAAGTTAAATTTAATCATGTTGTGTTTACTTACTTTGTAGCAAATCATGTTGTATTTACTTACTTTGTAGGTACTCATGTTGTGGTTACTCAAGTTAAATTTAATCATGTTGTGTTTACTTACTTTGTAGCTAATCATGTTGTGTTTGCTCACTTTGTAGATAATCATGTTGTGTTTACTAACTTTGTAGCTACTCTTGTTGTTGTTACTCAAGTTAAATTTAATCATGTTGTGTTTACTTAGTTTGTAGCTACTCATGTTGTTGTTACTCAAGTTAAATTTAATCATGTTTTGTTTACTTACTTTGTAGCTACTCATGTTGTTGTTACTCAATTTAAATTTAATCTTGTTGTGTTTACTTACTTTGTAGATAATCAAGTTGTGTTTACTTACTTTGTAGCTACTCTTGTTTTTGTTACTCAAGTTAAATTTAATCATGTTGTGTTTACTTAGTTTGTAGCTACTCATGTTGTTGTTACCAAATTTATATTTAATCATGTTGTGTTTAGTTACTTTGTAGCTACTCATGTTGTTGTTACTCAAGTTAAACTTTTTCATGTTGTGTTTACTTACTTTGTAGATAATGATGTTGTGTTTTTTTACTTTGTAGCTACTCATGTTGTTGTTACTCAAGTTAAACTTTTTCATGTTGTGTTTACTTACTTTGTAGCTAATGATGTTGTGTTTACTTACTTTGTAGCTACTCATGTTGTTGTTACTCAAGTTAAAAATAATCATGTTGTATTTACTTACTTTGTAGCTAATCATGTTGTGATTATTTACTTTGTAGCTACTCATGTTGTTGTTACTCAAGTTAAACTTAATCATGTTGTGTTTACTTACTTTGTAGCTAATGATGTTGTGTTTAATTACTTTGTAGCTACTCATGTTGTTACTCAAGTTAAATATAATCATGTAGTGTTTACTTACGTTGTAGCTACTCATGTTGTTGTTACTCAAGTTAAATTTAATCATGCTGTGTTTACTTACTTTGTAGCAAATCATGTTGTATTTACTTACTTTGTAGGTACTCATGTTGTGGTTACTCAAGTTAAATTTAATCATGTTGTGTTTACTTACTTTGTAGCTAATCATGTTGTGTTTGCTCACTTTGTAGATAATCATGTTGTGTTTACTAACTTTGTAGCTACTCTTGTTGTTGTTACTCAAGTTAAATAGTTTGTAGCTACTCATGTTGTTGTTACGCAAGTTAAATTTAATCATGTTGTGTTTACTTACATTGTAGCTACTCATGTTATTGCTACTCAAGTTAAATTTAATCATGTTGTATTTACTTACTTTGTAGCTAATCATGTTGTTGTTACTCAAGTTAAACTTTTTCATGTTGTGTTTACTTACTTTGTAGCTAATGATGTTGTGTTTTTTTACTTTGTAGCTACTCATGTTGTTGTTACTCAAGTTAAACTTTTTCATGTTGTGTTTACTTACTTTGTAGCTAATGATGTTGTGTTTACTTACTTTGTAGCTACTCATGTTGTTGTTACTCAATTTAACTTTAATCATGTTGTGTTTACTTACTTTGTAGATAATCATGTTGTGTTTACTTACTTTGTAGCTACTCATGTTGTGGTTACTCAAGTTAAAAATAATCATGTTGTATTTACTTACTTTGTAGCTAATCATGTTGTGATTATTTACTTTGTAGCTACTCATGTTGTTGTTACTCAAGTTAAACTTAATCATGTTGTGTTTACTTACTTTGTAGCTAATGATGTTGTGTTTAATTACTTTGTAGCTACTCATGTTGTTGTTACTCAAGTTAAATATAATCATGTTGTGTTTACTTACGTTGTAGCTACTCATGTTGTTGTTACTCAAGTTAAATTTAATCATGCTGTGTTTACTTACTTTGTAGATAATGATGTTGTGTTACTTACTTTGTAGCTACTCATGTTGTGGTTACTTAAATTAAATTTAATCATGTTGTGTTTACTTACTTTGTAGCTACTAATGTTGTTGTTACTCAAGTTAAATTTAATCATGTTGTGTTTACTTACTTTGTAGTTAATCATGTGTGTTAACTTACTATATAGCTACTCATGTTATTGATACACAAGTTAAATTTAATCATGTTGTGTTTACTTACTTTGTAGCTAATCATGTTGTGTTTACTTATTTTGTAGCTACTCATGTTGTTGTTACGCAAGTTAAATTTAATCATGTTGAGTTTACTTACTTTTTAGCTAATGATGTTGTGTTTAATTACTTTTTAGCTACTCATGTTGTTGTTACTCAAGCTAAATTTAATCAAGTTTTGTTTACTTACTTTGTAGCTACTCATGTTGTTGTTACTCAATTTAAATTTAATCTTGTTGTGTTTACTTACTTTGTAGATAATCAAGTTGTGTTTACTTACTTTGTAGCTACTCATGTTGTTGTTACTCAAGTTAAATTTAATCATGTTGTGTTTACTTAGTTTGTAGCTACTCATGTTGTTGTTACTCAAGTTAAATTTAATCATGTTTTCTTTACTTACTTTGTAGCTACTCATGTTGTTGTTACCCAATTTATATTTAATCATGTTGTGTTTAGTTACTTTGTAGCTACTCATGTTGTTGTTACGCAAGTTAAATTTAATCATGTTGTGTTTACTTACTTTGTAGCTACTCATGTTGCTGCTACTCAATTTAAATTTAATAATGTCTTGTTTACTTACTTTGTAGCTAATCATGTTGTTGTTACTCAAGTTAAACTTTTTCATGTTGTGCTTGTTTACTTTGTAGCTAATGATGTTGTGTTTTTTTACTTTGTAGATACTCATGTTGTTGTTACTCAAGTTAAACATTTTCATGTTGTGTTTACTTACTTTGTAGCTAATGATGTTGTGTTTACTTACTTTGTAGCTACTCATGTTGTTGTTACTCAATTTAACTTTAATCATGTTGTGTTTACTTACTTTGTTGATAATCATGTTGTGTTTACTTACTTTGTAGCTACTCATGTTGTGGTTACTCAAGTTAAAAATAATCATGTTGTGTTTACTTACTTTGTAGCAAATCATGTTGTGATTACTTACTTTGTAGCTACTCATGTTGTTGTTACTCAAGTTAAACTTAATCATGTTGTGTTTACGTACTTTGTAGCTAATGATGTTGTGTTTAATTACTTTGTAGCTACTCATGTTGTTGTTACTCAAGTTAAATTTAATCATGTTTTGTTTACTTACGTTGTAGCTACTCATGTTGTTGTTACTCAAGTTAAATTAAATCATGCTGTGTTTACTTACTTTGTAGATAATGATGTTGTGTTTACTTACTTTGTAGCTACTAATGTTGTTGTTACTCAAGTTAAATTTATTCATGTTGTGCTTGTGTTTACTTACTTTGTAGTGAATCATGTTGTGTTTAGTTACTTTGTAGCTACTCATGTTGTTGTTACGCAAGTTAAATTTATTCATGTTGTGTTTACTTACTTTATAGCTACTAATAATGTTGTTACTCAAGTTAAACTTAATCATGTTGTAACTGTATGAAGCAACTGTGGTGTAGTGTTTACTTTTAAATAAATAAAACCTCTAAACCACAAATAACATTTATTTAAACCTTATGTACATTTCGAATATCCAGCAATCATCTTCAGAGGTATTTAAAAAACACAACTCTACAACAGTTGCATTTTTTAATACCTCTGAAGATGATTTCTGGGCAATAAATGTACATATGGTTTAAACAAATGTTATTTGTGGTTTAGAGGTTTTATTTATTTAAAAATTAATCATGTTGTGTTTACTTACTTTGTAGCTAATGATGTTGTGTTAAATTACTTTGTAGCTACTCATGTTGTTGTTACTCAAGTTAAATATAATCATGTTGTATTTACTTACTTTGTAGGTACTCATGTTGTGGTTACTCAAGTTAAATTTAATCATGTTGTGTTTACTTACTTTGTAGCTAATCATGTTGTGTTTGCTCACTTTGTAGATAATCATGTTGTGTTTACTAACTTTGTAGCTACTCTTGTTGTTGTTACTCAAGTTAAATTTAATCATGTTGTGTTTACTTAGTTTGTAGATACTCATGTTGTTGTTACTCAAGTTAAATTTAATCATGTTTTGTTTACTTACTTTGTAGCTACTCATGTTGTTGTTACCAAATTTATATTTAATCATGTTGTGTTTAGTTACTTTGTAGCTACTCATGTTGTTGTTACGCAAGTTAAATTTAATCATGTTGTGTTTACATACATTGTAGCTACTCATGTTATTGCTACTCAAGTTAAATTTAATCATGTTGTATTTACTTACTTTGTAGCTATTCATGTTGTTGTTACACAATTTAAATTTAATCATGTTGTGTTTACTTACTTTGTAGCTACTCATGTTGCTGCTACTCAATTTAAATTTAATCATGTTCTGTTTACTTACTTTGTAGCTAATCATGTTGTTGTTACTCAAGTTAAACTTTTTCATGTTGTGTTTACTTACTTTGTAGCTAATGATGTTGTGTTTTTTTACTTTGTAGCTACTCATGTTGTTGTTACTCAAGTTAAACTTTTTCATGTTGTGTTTACTTACTTTGTAGCTAATGATGTTGTGTTTACTTACTTTGTAGCTACTCATGTTGTTGTTACTCAATTTAACTTTAATCATGTTGTGTTTACTTACTTTGTAGATAATCATGTTGTGTTTACTTACTTTGTAGCTACTCATGTTGTGGTTACTCAAGTTAAAAATAATCATGTTGTATTTACTTACTTTGTAGCTAATCATGTTGTGATTATTTACTTTGTAGCTACTCATGTTGTTGTTACTCAAGTTAAACTTAATCATTTGTGTTTACATACTTTGTAGCTAATGATGTTGTGTTTAATTACTTTGTAGCTACTCATGTTGTTGTTACTCAAGTTAAATATAATCATGTTGTGTTTACTTACGTTGTAGCTACTCATGTTGTTGTTACTCAAGTTAAATTAAATCATGCTGTGTTAACTTACTTTGTAGATAATGATGTTGTGTTACTTACTTTGTAGCTACTCATGTTTTGGTTACTTAAATTAAATTTAATCATGTTGTGTTTACTTACTTTGTAGCTACTAATGTTGTTGTTACTCAAGTTAAATTTAATCATGTTGTGTTTACTTACTTTGTAGTTAATCATGTGTGTTAACTTACTATATAGCTACTCATGTTATTGATACACAAGTTAAATTTAATCATGCTGTGTTTACTTACTTTGTAGCTAATCATGTTGTGTTTACTTATTTTGTAGCTACTCATGTTGTTGTTACGCAAGTTAAATTTAATCATGTTATCTTTACTTACTTTGTAGCTACTCATGTTGTTGTTACCCAATTTATATTTAATCGTGTTGTGATTAGTTACTTTGTAGCTACTCATGTTGTTGTTTCGCAAGTTAAATTTAATCATATTGTGTTTCCTTACATTGTAGCTACTCATGTTATTGCTACTCAAGTTAAATTTAATCATGTTGTGTTTACTTACTTTGTAGCTACTCATGTTGCTGCTACTCAATTTAAATTTAATCATGTTTTGTTTACTTACTTTGTAGCTAATCATGTTGTTGTTACTCAAGTTAAACTTTTTCATGTTGTGTTTACTTACTTTGTAGCTAATGATGTTGTGTTTACTTACTTTGTAGCTACTCATGTTGTTGTTACTCAATTTAACTTTAATCATGTTGTGTTTACTTACTTTGTAGATAATCATGTTGTGTTTACTTACTTTGTAGCTACTCATGTTGTGGTTACTCAAGTTAAATTTAATCATGTTGTGTTTACTTACTTTGTAGTTAATCATGTTGTGTTTAGTTACTTTGTAGCTACTCATGTTGTTGTTACGCATGTTAAATTTAATCATGTTGTATTTACTTACTTTGTAGCTAATCATGTTGTGATTATTTACTTTGTAGCTACTCATGTTGTTGTTACTCAAGTTAAACTTAATCATGTTGTGTTTACATACTTTGTAGCTAATGATGTTGTGTTTAATTACTTTGTAGCTACTCATGTTGTTGTTACTCAAGTTAAATATAATCATGTTGTGTTTACTTACGTTGTAGCTACTCATGTTGTTGTTACTCAAGTTAAATTAAATCATGCTGTGTTTACTTACTTTGTAGATAATGATGTTGTGTTACTTACTTTGTAGCTACTCATGTTTTGGTTACTTAAATTAAATTTAATCATGTTGTGTTTACTTACTTTGTAGCTACTAATGTTGTTGTTACTCAAGTTAAATTTAATCATGTTGTGTTTACTTACTTTGTAGTTAATCATGTGTGTTAACTTACTATATAGCTACTCATGTTATTGATACACAAGTTAAATTTAATCATGCTGTGTTTACTTACTTTGTAGCTAATCATGTTGTGTTTACTTATTTTGTAGCTACTCATGTTGTTGTTACGCAAGTTAAATTTAATCATGTTGTGTTTACTTACTTTTTAGCTAATGATGTTGTGTTTACTTACTTTGTAGCTACTCATGTTGTTGTTACTCAAGTTAAATTTAATCATGTTGTGTTTACTTAGTTTGTAGCTACTCATGTTGTTGTTACTCAAGTTAAATTTAATCATGTTATCTTTACTTACTTTGTAGCTACTCATGTTGTTGTTACCCAATTTATATTTAATCATGTTGTGTTTAGTTACTTTGTAGCTACTCATGTTGTTGTTTCGCAAGTTAAATTTAATCATATTGTGTTTCCTTACATTGTAGCTACTCATGTTATTGCTACTCAAGTTAAATTTAATCATGTTGTGTTTACTTACTTTGTAGCTAATCATGTTGTTGTTACTCAAGTTAAACTTTTTCATGTTGTGTTTACTTACTTTGTAGCTAATGATGTTGTGTTTACTTACTTTGTAGCTACTCATGTTGTTGTTACTCAATTTAACTTTAATCATGTTGTGTTTACTTACTTTGTAGATAATCATGTTGTGTTTACTTACTTTGTAGCTACTCATGTTGTGGTTACTCAAGTTAAATTTAATCATGTTGTGTTTACTTACTTTGTAGTTAATCATGTTGTGTTTAGTTACTTTGTAGCTACTCATGTTGTTGTTACGCAAGTTAAATTTAATCATGTTGTGTTTACTTACTTTATAGCTACTAATAATGTTGTTACTCAAGTTAAACTTAATCATGTTGTAACTGTATGAAGCAACTGTGGTGTAATGTTTATTTTTAAATAAATAAAACCTCTAAACCACAAATAACATTTATTTAAACCTTATGTACATTTCGAATGCCCAGCAATCATCTTCAGAGGTATTTAAAAAATACAACTCTACAACAGTTGTATTTTTAAATACCTCTGAAGATGATTTCTGGGCAATCGAATAGTACATAAGGTTTAAATAAATGTTATTTGTGGTTTAGAGGTTTTATTTATTTAAAAATTAATCATGTTGTGTTTATTTACTTTGTAGCTAATGATGTTGTGTTTAATTACTTTGTAGCTACTCATATTGTTGTTACTCAAGTTAAATATAATCATGTTGTGTTTACTTACTTTGTAGGTACTCATGTTGTGGTTACTCAAGTTAATTTTAATCATGTTGTGATTACTTACTTTGTAGCTACTCATGTTGTTGTTACTCAAGTTAAACTTAATCAAGTTGTGTTTACTTACTTTGTAGCTAATAATGTTGGGTTTAATTAATTTGTAGCTACTAATGTTGTTGTTACTCAAATTAAATTTAATCATGTTGTGTTTACTTACTTTGTAGTTAATCATGAGTGTAAACTTATTATATAGCTACTCATGTTATTGATACACAAGTTAAATTTAATCATGTTGTGTTTACTTACTTTGTAGCTAATCATGTTGTGTTTATTTATTTTGTAGCTACTCATGTTGTTGTTACTCAAGCTAAATTTAATCATGTTGTGTTTACTTATTTTGTAGCTACTCTTGTTGTTGTTACTCAAGTTAAATTTAATCATGTTTTGTTTACTTACTTTGTAGCTACTCATGTTGTTCTTACTCAAGTTAAATTTAATCATGTTGTGTTTACATACTTTTTAGCTACTCATGTTGTTGTTACTCAATTTAAATTTAATCATGTTGTGTTTACTTAGTTTGTAGCTACTCATGTTGTTGTTACTCAAGTTAAATTTAATCATGTTTTGTTTATTCACTTTGTAGCTACTCTTGTTGTGTTTACTTACTTTGTAGCTACTCATGTTGTTGTTACCCAATTTAAATTTAATCATGTTGTGTTTAGTTACTTTGTAGCTACTCATGTTGTTGTTACGCAAGTTAAATTTAATCATATTGTGTTTACTTACTTTGTAGCTACTCGTGTTTTTGCTACTCAAGTTAAATTTAATCATGTTGTGTTTAATTACTTTGTAGCTATCCATGTTGTTGTTACTCAAGTTAAATTTAATCATGTTGTGTTTACTTACTTTGTAGCTAATCATGTTGTGTTTATTAACTTTGTAGCTACTCATGTTGTTGTTACTCAAGTTAAACTTAATCATATTGTGTTTACTTACTTTGTAGCTAATGATGTTGTGATTACTTACTTTGTAGCTACTCTTGTTGTTGTTACTTTATTTAACTTTAATCATGTTGTGTTTACTTACTTTATAGCTACTCATGGTGTTGTTACTCAAGTTAAATTTAATCATGTTTGTTTACTTACTTTGTAGCTACTGATGTTGTTGTTACTCAAGTTAAATTCAATCATGTTGAGTTTACTTATTTTGTAGCTACTCATGTTGTGGTTATTCAATTTAAATTTAATCATGTTGTGTTTACTTACTTTGTAGATAATCATGTTGTGTTTACTTACTTTGTAGGTACGCATGTTGTGGTTACTCAAGTTGAATTTATACATGTTGTGTTTACTTTCTTTGTAGCTACTCATGTTGTTACTCAATTTAAATTTAATCATGTTGTGGGTACTTGCTTTGTAGCTAATCATGTTGTGTTTACTTACTTTGTAGCTAATCATGTTGTGTTTACTGACTTTGTAGCTACTCATGTTAATGTTACTCAATTTAAATTTAATCATGTTGTGTTTACTTAGTTTGTAGCTACTCATGTTGTTGTTACTCAAGTTAAATTTAATCATGTTTTGTGTACTTACTTTGTAGCTACTCATGTTGTTGTTACCCAATTTATATTTAATCATGTTGTGTTTACTTACTTTGTAGCTAATGATGTTGTGTTTACTTACTTTGTAGCTACTCATGTTGTTGTTACTCAATTTAACTTTAATCATGTTGTGTTTACTTACTTTGTAGATAATCATGTTGTGTTTACTTACTTTGTAGCTACTCATGTTGTGGTTACTCAAGTTAAAAATAATCATGTTGTGTTTACTTACTTTGTAGCTAATGATGTTGTGTTTAATTACTTTGTAGCTACTCATGTTGTTGTTACTCAAGTTAAATATAATCATGTTGTGTTTACTTACGTTGTAGCTACTCATGTTGTTGTTACTCAAGTTAAATTTAATCATGCTGTGTTTACTTACTTTGTAGATAATGATGTTGTGTTTACTTACTTTGTAGCTACTCATGTTGTGGTTACTCAAGTTAAATTTAATCATGTTGTGTTTACTTATTTTGTAGCTACTAATGTTGTTGTTACTCAAGTTAAATTTAATCATGTTGTGTTTACTTACTTTGTAGTTAATCATGTTGTGTTTAGTTACTTTGTAGCTACTCATGTTGTTGTTACGCAAGTTAAATTTAATCATGTTGTGTTTACTTACTTTATAGCTACTAATAATGTTGTTACTCAAGTTAAACTTAATCATGTTGTAACTGTATGAAGCAACTGTGGTGTAATGTTTATTTTTAAATAAATAAAACCTCTAAACCACAAATAACATTTATTTAAACCTTATGTACATTTCGAATGCCCAGCGATCATCTTCAGAGGTATTTAAAAAATACAACTCTACAACAGTTGTATTTTTAAATACCTCTGAAGATGATTTCTGGGCAATCGAATAGTACATAAGGTTTAAATAAATGTTATTTGTGGTTTAGAGGTTTTATTTATTTAAAAATTAATCATGTTGTGTTTATTTACTTTGTAGCTAATGATGTTGTGTTTAATTACTTTGTAGCTACTCATGTTGTTGTTACTCAAGTTAAATATAATCATGTTGTTTTTACTTACGTTGTAGCTACTCATGTTGTTGTTACTCAAGTTAAATTAAATCATGCTGTGTTTACTTACTTTGTAGATAATGATGTTGTGTTTACTTACTTTGTAGCTACTAATGTTGTTGTTACTCAAGTTAAATTTATTCATGTTGTGCTTGTGTTTACTTACTTTGTAGTGAATCATGTTGTGTTTAGTTACTTTGTAGCTACTAATAATGTTGTTACTCAAGTTAAACTTAATCATGTTGTAACTGTATGAAGCAACTGTGGTGTAGTGTTTATTTTTAAATAAATAAAACCTCTAAACCACAAATAACATTTATTTAAACCTTATGTACATTTCGAATATCCAGCAATCATCTTCAGAGGTATTTAAAAAACACAACTCTACAACAGTTGTATTTTTAAATACCTCTGAAGATGATTTCTGGGCAATCGAATAGTACATAAGCTTTAATCAAATGTTATTTGTGGTTTAGAGGTTTTATTTATTTAAAAATTAATCATGTTGTGTTTATTTACTTTGTAGCTAATGATGTTGTGTTTAATTACTTTGTAGCTACTCATATTGTTGTTACTCAAGTTAAATATAATCATGTTGTGTTTACTTACTTTGTAGGTACTCATGTTGTGGTTACTCAAGTTAATTTTAATCATGTTGTGTTTACTTACTTTGTAGATAATCATGTTGTGTTTGCTCACTTTGTAGATAATCATGTTGTGTTTACTAACTTTGTAGCTACTCATGTTGTTGTTACTCATGTTAAATTTAATCATGTTGTGTTCACGTACTTTGTAGTTAATCATGTTGTGTTTACTTACTATATAGCTACTCATGTTATTGATACACAAGTTAAATTTAATCATGTTGTATTTACTTACTTTATAGCTACTAATAATGTTGTTACTCAAGTTAAACTTAATCATGTTGTAACTGTATGAAGCAACTGTGGTGTAATGTTTATTTTTAAATAAATAAAACCTCTAAACCACAAATAACATTTATTTAAACCTTATGTACATTTCGAATGCCCATTAATCATCTTCTAAGCTATTTAAAAAATACAACTCTACAACAGTTGTATTTTTAAATACCTCTGAAGATGATTTCTGGGCAATAAATGTACATATGGTTTAAACAAATGTTATTTGTGGTTTAGAGGTTTTATTTATTTAAAAATTAATCATGTTGTGTTTACTTACTTTGTAGCTAATGATGTTGTGTTTAATTACTTTGTAGCAACTCATGTTGTTGTTACTCAAGTTAAATATAATCATGTTGTATTTACTTACTTTGTAGGTACTCATGTTGTGGTTACTCAAGTTAAATTTAATCATGTTGTGTTTACTTACTTTGTAGCTAATCATGTTGTGTTTGCTCACTTTGTAGATAATCATGTTGTGTTTACTAACTTTGTAGCTACTCTTGTTGTTGTTACTCAAGTTAAATTTAATCATGTTGTATTTACTTAGTTTGTAGCTACTCATGTTGTTGTTACTTAAGTTCAATTTAATCATGTTTTGTTTACTTACTTTGTAGCTACTCATGTTGTTGTTACCAAATTAATATTTAATCATGTTGTGTTTAGTTACTTTGTAGCTACTCATGTTGTTGTTACGCAAGTTAAATTTAATCATGTTGTGTTTACATACATTGTAGCTACTCATGTTATTGCTACTCAAGTTAAATTTAATCATGTTGTGTTTACATACTTTGTAGCTATTCATGTTGTTGTTACACAATTTAAATTTAATCATGTTGTGTTTGCTTACTTTGTAGCTACTCATGTTGCTGCTACTCAATTTAAATTTAATCATGTTCTGTTTACTTACTTTGTAGCTAATCATGTTGTTGTTACTCAAGTTAATCTTTTTCATGTTGTGTTTACTTACTTTGTAGCTAATGATGTTGTGTTTTTTTACTTTGTAGCTACTCATGTTGTTGTTACTCAAGTTAAACTTTTTCATGTTGTGTTTACTTACTTTGTAGCTAATGATGTTGTGTTTACTTACTTTGTAGCTACTCATGTTGTTGTTACTCAATTTAACTTTAATCATGTTGTGTTTACTTACTTTGTAGATAATCATGTTGTGTTTACTTACTTTTTAGCTACTCATGTTGTGATTACTCAAGTTAAAAATAATCATGTTGTGTATACTTACTTTGTAGCTAATCATGTTGTGATTACTTACTTTGTAGCTACTCATGTTGTTGTTACTCAAGTTAAACTTAATCAAGTTGTGTTTACTTACTTTGTAGCTAATAATGTTGGGTTTAATTAATTTGTAGCTACTAATGTTGTTGTTACTCAAATTAAATTTAATCATGTTGTGTTTACTTACTTTGTAGTTAATCATGTGTGTAAACTTACTATATAGCTACTCATGTTATTGATACACAAGTTAAATTTAATCATGTTGTGTTTACTTACTTTGTAGCTAATCATATTGTGTTTACTTACTTTGTAGCTACTCGTGTTTTTGCTACTCAAGTTAAATTTAATCATGTTGTGTTTAATTACTTTGTAGCTATCCATGTTGTTGTTACTCAATTTAAATTTAATCATGTTGTGTTCACTTACATTGTAGCTAATCATGTTGTTGTTACTCAAGTTAAATTTAATCATGTTATGTTTACTTACTTTGTAGCTAATCATGTTGTGTTTATTAACTTTGTAGCTACTCATGTTGTTGTTACTCAAGTTAAACTTAATCATATTGTGTTTACTTACTTTGTAGCTAATGATGTTGTGATTACTTACTTTGTAGCTACTCTTGTTGTTGGTCCTTTATTTAACTTTAATCATGTTGTGTTTACTTACTTTATAGCTACTCATGGTGTTGTTACTCAAGTTAAATTTAATCATGTTTGTTTACTTACTTTGTAGCTACTCATGTTGTTGTTACTCAAGTTAAATTCAATCATGTTGAGTTTACTTATTTTGTAGCTACTCATGTTGTGGTTATTCAATTTAAATTTAATCATGTTGTGTTTACTTACTTTGTAGATAATCATGTTGTGTTTACTTACTTTGTAGGTACGCATGTTGTGGTTACTCAAGTTGAATTTATACATGTTGTGTTTACTTTCTTTGTAGCTACTCATGTTGTTACTCAATTTAAATTTAATCATGTTGTGGGTACTTGCTTTGTAGCTAATCATGTTGTGTCTACTTACTTTGTAGCTAATCATGTTGTGTTTACTGACTTTGTAGCTACTCATGTTAATGTTACTCAATTTAAATTTAATCATGTTGTGTTTACTTAGTTTGCAGCTACTCATGTTGTTGTTACTCAAGTTAAATTTAATCATGTTTTGTTTACTTACTTTGTAGCTACTCATGTTGTTGTTACCCAATTTATATTTAATCATGTTGTGTTTAATTACTTTGTAGCTACTCATGTTGTTGTTACGCAAGTTAAATTTAATCATGTTTTGTTTACTTACTTTGTAGCTAATCATGTTGTTGTTACTCAAGTTAAACTTTTTCATGTTGTGCTTACTTACTTTGTAGCTAATGATGTTGTTTTTTTTTACTTTGTAGCTACTCTTGTTGTTGTTACTCAAGTTAAACTTTTTCATGTTGTGTTTACTTACTTTGTAGCTAATGATGTTGTGGTTACTTACTTTGTAGCTACTCATGTTGTTGTTACTCAATTTAACTTTAATCATGTTGTGTTTACTTACTTTGTAGATAATCATGTTGTGTTTACTTACTTTGTAGCTAATGATGTTGTGTTTAATTACTTTGTAGCTACTCATGTTGTTGTTACTCAAGTTAAATATAATCATGTTGTGTTTACTTACGTTGTAGCTACTCATGTTGTTGTTACTCAAGTTAAATTTAATCATGTTGTGTTTACTTACTTTGTAGTTAATCATGTTGTGTTTAGTTACTTTGTAGCTACTCATGTTGTTGTTACGCAAGTTAAATTTAATCATGTTGTGTTTACTTACTTTATAGCTACTAATAATGTTGTTACTCAAGTTAAACTTAATCATGTTGTAACTGTATGAAGCAACTGTGGTGTAATGTTTATTTTTAAATAAATACAACCTCTAAACCACAAATAACATTTATTTAAACCTTATGTACATTTCGAATGCCCAGCAATCATCTTCAGAGGTATTTAAAAAATACAACTCTACAACAGTTGTATTTTTAAATACCTCTGAAGATGATTTCTGGGCAATCGAATAGTACATAAGGTTTAAATAAATGTTATTTGTGGTTTAGAGGTTTTATTTATTTAAAAATTAATCATGTTGTGTTTACTTACTTTGTAGCTAATGATGTTGTGTTTAATTACTTTGTAGCTACTCATATTGTTGTTACTCAAGTTAAATATAATCATGTTGTGTTTACTTACTTTGTAGGTACTCATGTTGTGGTTACTCAAGTTAAATTTAATCATGTTTTGTTTACTTACTTTGTAGCTAATCATGTTGTTGTTACTCAAGTTAAACTTTTTCATGTTGTGCTTACTTACTTTGTAGCTAATGATGCTGTTTTTTTTTACTTTGTAGCTACTCTTGTTGTTGTTACTCAAGTTAAACTTTTTCATGTTGTGTTTACTTACTTTGTAGCTAATGATGTTGTGTTTACTTACTTTGTAGCTACTCATGTTGTTGTTACTCAATTTAACTTTAATCATGTTGTGTTTACTTACTTTGTAGATAATCATGTTGTGTTTACTTACTTTGTAGCTAATGATGTTGTGTTTAATTACTTTGTAGCTACTCATGTTGTTGTTACTCAAGTTAAATATAATCATGTTGTGTTTACTTACGTTGTAGCTACTCATGTTGTTGTTACTCAAGTTAAATTTAATCATGCTGTGTTTACTTACTTTGTAGATAATGATGTTGTGTTTACTTACTTTGTAGCTACTCATGGTGTGGTTACTCAAGTTAAATTTAATCATGTTGTGTTTACTTACTTTGTAGCTACTAATGTTGTTGTTACTCAAGTTAAATTTAATCATGTTGTGTTTACTTACTTTGTAGTTAATCATGTTGTGTTTAGTTACTTTGTAGCTACTCATGTTGTTGTTACGCAAGTTAAATTTAATCATGTTGTGTTTACTTACTTTATAGCTACTAATAATGTTGTTACTCAAGTTAAACTTAATCATGTTGTAACTGTATGAAGCAACTGTGGTGTAATGTTTATTTTTAAATAAATAAAACCTCTAAACCACAAATAACATTTATTTAAACCTTATGTACATTTCGAATGCCCAGCAATCATCTTCAGAGGTATTTAAAAAATACAACTCTACAACAGTTGTATTTTTAAATACCTCTGAAGATGATTTCTGGGCAATCGAATAGTACATAAGCTTTAAATAAATGTTATTTGTGGTTTAGAGGTTTTATTTATTTAAAAATTAATCATGTTGTGTTTACTTACTTTGTAGCTAATGATGTTGTGTTTAATTACTTTGTAGCTACTCATATTGTTGTTACTCAAGTTAAATATAATCATGTTGTGTTTACTTACTTTGTAGGTACTCATGTTGTGGTTACTCAAGTTAAATTTAATCATGTTGTGTTTACTTACTTTGTAGATAATCATGTTGTGTTTACTAACTTTGTAGCTACTCATGTTGTTGTTACTCAAGGTAAATTTAATCATGTTGTGTTTACGTACTTTGTAGTTAATCATGTTATGTTTACTTACTATATAGCTACTCATGTTATTGATACACAAGTTAAATTTAATCATGTTGTGTCTACTTAGTTTGTAGCTAATCATGTTGTGTTTAGTTACTTTGTAGCTACTCATGTTGTTGTTACGCAAGTTAAATTTAATCATGTTGTGTTTACTTACTTTATAGCTACTAATAATGTTGTTACTCAAGTTAAACTTAATCATGTTGTAACTGTATTTCGAATGCCCAGCAATCATCTTCAGAGGTATTTAAAAAATAAAACTCTACAACAGTTGTATTTTTAAATACCTCTGAAGATGATTTCTGGGCAATAAATGTACATATGGTTTTAAAAAATGTTACTTGTGGTTTAGAGGTTTTATTTATTTAAAAATTAATCATGTTGTGTTTACTTACTTTGTAGCTAATGATGTTGTGTTTAATTACTTTGTAGCTACTCATGTTGTTGTTACTCAAGTTAAATATAATCATGTTGTATTTACTTACTTTGTAGGTACTCATGTTGTGGTTACTCAAGTTAAATTTAATCATGTTGTGTTTACCTACTTTGTAGATAATCATGTTGTGTTTGCTCACTTTGTAGATAATCATGTTGTGTTTACTTACTTTGTAGCTAATCGTGTTGTGTTTGCTCACTTTGTAGATAATTATGTTGTGTTTACTAACTTTGTAGCTACTCTTGTTGTTGTTACTCAAGTTAAATTTAATGATGTTGTGTTTACTTAGTTTGTAGCTACTCATGTTGTTACTCAAGATAAATTTAATCATGTTGTGTTTACTTACTTTGTAGCTACTGATGTTGTTGTTACCAAATTTATATTTAATCATGTTGTGTTTACTTTCTTTGTAGCTACTCATGTTGTTACTGAATTTAAATTTAATCATGTTGTGGGTACTTGCTTTGTAGCTAATCATGTTGTGTTTACTTACTTTGTAGCTAATCATGTTGTGTTTACTTTCTTTGTAGCTACTCATGTTAATGTTACTCAATTTAAATTTAATCATGTTGTGTTTACTTAGTTTGTAGCTACTCATGTTGTTGTTACTCAAGTTAAATTTAATCATGTTTTGTTTACTTACTTTGTAGCTACTCATGTTGTTGTTACCCAATTTATATTTAATCATGTTGTGTTTAATTACTTTGTAGCTACTCATGTTGTTGTTACGCAAGTTAATTTTAATCATGTTTTGTTTACTTACTTTGTAGCTAATTATGTTGTTGTTACTCAAGTTAAACTTTTTCATGTTGTGCTTACTTACTTTGTAGCTAATGATGTTGTTTTTTTTTACTTTGTAGCTACTCTTGTTGTTGTTACTCAAGTTAAACTTTTTCATGTTGTGTTTACTTACTTTGTAGCTAATGATGTTGTGTTTACTTACTTTGTAGCTACTCATGTTGTTGTTACTCAATTTAACTTTAATCATGTTGTGTTTACTTACTTTGTAGATAATCATGTTGTGTTTATTTCTTTGTAGCTACTCATGTTGTGGTTACTCAAGTTAAAAATAATCATGTTGTGTTTACTTACTTTGTAGCTAATGATGTTGTGTTTAATTACTTTGTAGCTACTCATGTTGTTGTTACTCAAGTTAAATATAATCATGTTGTGTTTACTTACGTTGTAGCTACTCATGTTGTTGTTACTCAAGTTAAATTTAATCATGCTGTGTTTACTTACTTTGTAGATAATGATGTTGTGTTTACTTACTTTGTAGCTACTCATGTTGTGGTTACTCAAGTTAAATTTAATCATGTTGTGTTTACTTACTTTGTAGCTACTAATGTTGTTGTTACTCAAGTTAAATTTAATCATGTTGTGTTTACTTACTTTGTAGTTAATCATGTTGTGTTTAGTTACTTTGTAGCTACTCATGTTGTTGTTACGCAAGTTAAATTTAATCATGTTGTGTTTACATACTTTATAGCTACTAATAATGTTGTTACTCAAGTTAAACTTAATCATGTTGTAACTGTATGAAGCAACTGTGGTGTAATGTTTATTTTTAAATAAATAAAACCTCTAAACCACAAATAACATTTATTTAAACCTTATGTACATTTCGAATGCCCAGCAATCATCTTCAGAGGTATTTAAAAAATACAACTCTACAACAGTTGTATTTTTAAATACCTCTGAAGATGATTTCTGGGCAATCGAATAGTACATAAGGTTTAAATAAATGTTATTTGTGGTTTAGAGGTTTTATTTATTTAAAAATTAATCATGTTGTGTTTACTTACTTTGTAGCTAATGATGTTGTGTTTAATTACTTTGTAGCTACTCATATTGTTGTTACTCAAGTTAAATATAATCATGTTGTGTTTACTTACTTTGTAGGTACGCATGTTGTGGTTACTCAAGTTGA
Source organism: Prosapia bicincta (assembly GCA_036971475.1). Taxonomy (NCBI): domain Eukaryota; kingdom Metazoa; phylum Arthropoda; class Insecta; order Hemiptera; family Cercopidae; genus Prosapia; species Prosapia bicincta. The sequence goes on from JBAIZL010000006.1 coordinate 48,410,791, forward strand.
ATTTAATCATGTTGTGTTTACTTTCAATGTAGCTACTCATGTTGTCACTCAATTTAAATTTAATCATGTTGTGGGTACTTGCTTTGTAGCTAATCATGTTGTGTTTACTTACTTTGTAGCTAATCATGTTGTGTTTACAGACTTTGTTGCTACTCATGTTAATGTTACTCAATTTAAATTTAATCATGTTGTGTTTACTCACTTTGTAGATAATCTTGATGTGTTTACTTACTTTGTAGGTACTCACGTTGTGGTTACTCAAGTTAAATTTAATCTTGTTGTGTTTACTTACTTTTGTAGCTAATCATGTTGTGTTTACTTACTTTGTAGGTACGCATGTTGTGGTTACTCAAGTTAAATTTAATCATGTTGAGTTTACTTACTTTGTAGCTACTCATGTTGTTGTAACTCAATTTAATTTTAATCATGTTGTGTTTACTTACTTTGAACCTATTCATGTTGTTAATACTCAATTTAAATTTAATCATGTTGTGTTTACTAACTTTGTAACTATTCATGTTGTTGTTACTCAATTTAAATCTAATCATGTTGTGTTTACTTACTTTGTAGCTACTCATGTTGTGTTTACTTACTATATAGCTACTCATGTTGTTGATACACAAGTTAAATATAATCATGTTGTGTTTACTTACTTTGTAGCTAATCATGTTGTGTTTGCTCACTTTGTAGATAATCATGTTGTGTTTACTAACTTTGTAGCTACTCTTGTTGTTGTTACTCAAGTTTAATTTAATCATGTTGTGTTTACTTAGTTTGTAGCTACTCATGTTGTTGTTGCTCAGGTTAAATTTAATCATGTTTTGTTTACTTACTTTGTAGCTACTCATGTTGTTGTTACCAAATTTATATTTAATCATGTTGTGTTTAGTTACTTTGTAGCTACTCATGTTGTTGTTACGCAAGTTAAATTTAATCATGTTGTGTTTACTTACATTGTAGCTACTCATGTTATTGCTACTCAAGTTAAATTTAATCATGTTGTGTATACTTACTTTGTAGCTAATGATGTTGTGTTTTTTTACTTTGTAGCTACTCATGTTGTTGTTACTCAAGTTAAACTTTTTCATGTTGTGTTTACTTACTTTGTAGCTAATGATGTTGTGTTTACTTACTTTGTAGCTACTCATGTTGTTGTTACTCAATTTAACTTTAATCATGTTGTGTTTACTTACTTTGTAGATAATCATGTTGTGTTTACTTACTTTGTAGCTACTCATGTTGTGGTTACTCAAGTTAAAAATAATCATGTTGTGTTTACTTACTTTGTAGCTAATCATGTTGTGATTACTTACTTTGTAGCTACTCATGTTGTTGTTACTCAAGTTAAACTTAATCATGTTGTGTTTACTTACTTTGTAGCTAATGATGTTGTGTTTAATTACTTTGTAGCTACTCATGTTGTTGTTACGCAAGTTAAATATAATCATGTTGTGTTTACTTACGTTGTAGCTACTCATGTTGTTGTTACTCAAGTTAAACTTTTTCATGTTGCATTTACTTACTTTGTAGCTAATGATGTTGTGTTTACTTACTTTGTAGCTACTCATGTTGTTGTTACTCAATTTAACTTTAATCATGTTGTGTTTACTTACTTTGTAGATAATCATGTTGTGTTTACTTACTTTGTAGGTACTCATGTTGTGGTTACTCAAGTTAAATTTAATCATGTTGTGTTTACTTACTTTGTAGCTAATCATGTTGTGTTTATTTATTTTGTAGCTACTCATGTTGTTGTTACGCAGGTTAAATTTAATCATGTTGTGTTTACTTACTTTTTAGCTAATGATGTTGTGTTTAATTTCTTTTTAGCTACTCATGTTGTTGTTACTCAAGCTAAATTTAATCATGTTGTGATTACTCACTTTGTAGCTACTCTTGTTGTTGTTACTCAAGTTAAATTTAATGATGTTGTGTTTACTTACTTTGTAGATAATCAAGTTGTGTTTACTTAATTTGTAGCTACTAATGTTGTTGTTACTCAAGTTAAATTTAATCATGTTGTGTTTACTTACTTTGTAGCTACTCATGTTGTTGTTACCCAATTTAAATTTAATCAGGTCGTGTTTACTTACTTTGTAGCTACTCATGTTGTTGCTACTCAAGTTAAATTTAATCATGTTGTGTTTAATTACTTTGTAGCTATCCATGTTGTTGTTACTCAATTTAAATTTAATCATGTTGTGTTTACTTACTTTGTAGCTAATCATGTTGTTGTTACTCAAGTTAAATTTAATCATGTTGTGTTTACTTACTTTGTAGCTAATCATGTTGTGTTTATTAACGTTGTAGCTACTCTTGTTGTTGTTACTCAATTTAACTTTAATCATATAGTGTTTACTTACTTTATAGCTACTCATGGTGTTGTTACTCAAGTTAAATTTAATCATGTTTGTTTACTTATTTTGTAGCTACTCATGTTGTTGTTACTCAAGTTAAATTCAATCATGTTGTGTTTACTTATTTTGTAGCTACTCAAGTTGTGGTTATTCAATTTAAATTTAATCATGTTGTGTTTACTTACTTTGTAGATAATCATGTTGTGTTTACTTACTTTGTAGGTACGCATGTTGTGGTTACTCAAGTTGAATTTAATCATGTTGTGTTTACTTTCTTTGTAGCTACTCATGTTGCGTTTACTGACTTTGTAGCTACTCATGTTAATGTTACTCAATTTAAATTTAATCATGTTGTGTTTACTAACTTTTTAGATAATCTTGTTGTGTTTACTTACTTTGTAGGTACTCATGTTGTGGTTACTCAAGTTAAATTTAATCATGTTGTGGGTACTTGCTTTGTAGCTAATCATGTTGTGTTTACTTACTATGTAGCTAATCATGTTGCGTTTACTGACTTTGTAGCTACTCATGTTAATGTTACTCAATTTAAATTTAATCATGTTGTGTTTACTAACTTTTTAGATAATCTTGTTGTGTTTACTTACTTTGTAGGTACTCATGTTGTGGTTACTCAAGTTAAATTTAATCATGTTGTGGGTAATTGCTTTGTAGCTAATCATGTTGTGTTTACTTACTTTGTAGCTAATCATGTTGTTGTTACTCAATTTAAATTTAATCATGTTGTGTTTACTCACTTTGTAGATAATCATATTGTGTTTACTTACTTTGTAGGTACTCATGTTGTGGTTACACAAGTTAAATTTAATCATGTTGTGTTTACTTACTTTGTAGCAAATCATGTTGTGTTTGCTTACTTTGTAGATAATCATGTAGTGTTTACTTACTTTGTAGCTACTCATGTTGTGGTTACTCAAGTTAAATTTAATCACGTTGAGTTTACTTACTTTGTAGCTACTCATGTTGTTGTTACTCAATTTAAATTTAATCATGTTGTGTTTACTTACTTTGAACCTATTCATGTTGTTAATACTCAATTTAAAATTAATCATGTTGTGTTTACTTACTTAGTAGCTAATCATGTTGTGTTTACTAACTTTGTAACTATTCATGTTGTTGTTACTCAATTTAACTCTAATCATGTTGTGTTTACTTACTTTGTAGCTACTCATGTTCTTGTGCTTAAGTTAAATTTAATCATGTTGTGTTTACTTACTTTGTAGATATGCATGTTGTTGTTACTCAATTTAAATTTAATCATGTTGTGTTTACTTACTTTGTAGCTAATCATATTGTGTTTACTTACTATATAGCTACTCATGTTGTTGATACACAAGTTAAATATAATCATGTTTTGTTTACTTACTTTGTAGCTAATCATGTTGTGTTTAGTTACTTTGTAGATAATCATGTTGTTGTTACGCAAGTTAAATTTAATCATGTTGTGTTTACTTACTTTGTAGCTACTAATGTTGTTGTTACTCAAGTTAAATTTAATCCTGTTGTGTTTACTTACTTTGTAGTTAATCATGTTATGTTTACTTACTTTGTAGATACTCATGTTGTGTTTACTTACTTTGTAGGTATTCATGTTGTGGTTACTCAAGTTAAATTTAATCATGTTGTGTTTATTCACTTTGTAGCTAATCATGTTCCGTTTGCTTACTTTGTAGCTACTCATGTTGTGTTTACTTACTTTTTTTAGCTACTCATGTTGTTGTTACTCAATTTAAATTTAATCATGTAGTGTTTACCTAATTTGTAGCTACTCATGTTGTTGTTACTCAATTTAAATTTAATCATGTTCTGTCTACTTACTTTGTAGCTAATCATGTTGTTGTTACTCAAGTTAAATTAATTCATGTTGTGTTTACTTACTTTTTAGCTAATCATGTTGTGTGTATTTACTTTGTAGCTACTCATATTGGTGTTACTCAAGTTAAACTTAATCATGTTGTATTTACTTACTTTGTAGCTAATGATGTTGTGTTTACTTACTTTGTAGCTACTCATGTTGTTGTTACTCAATTTAACTTTAATCATGTTGTGTTTACTTACTTTGTAGCTAATCATGTTGTGTTTACTAACTTTGTAACTATTCATGTTGTTGTTACTCAATTTAAATCTAATCATGTTGTGTTTACTTACTTTGTAGCTACTCATGTTCTTGTGCTTAAGTTAAATTTAATCATGTTGTGTTTACTTACTTTGTAGATATTCATGTTGTTGTTACTCAATTTAAATTTAATCATGTTGTGTTTACTTACTTTGTAGCTAATCATGTTGTGTTTACTTACTATATAGCTACTCATGTTGTTGATACACAAGTTAAATATAATCATGTTGTGTTTACTTACTTTGTAGCTAATCATGTTGTGTCTAGTTACTTTGTAGCTACTAATGTTGTTGTTACTCAAGTTAAATTTAATCATGTTGTGTTTACTTACTTTGTAGTTTATCATGTGGTGTTTACTTACTATATAGCTACTCATGTTATTGATACACAAGTTAAATTTAATCATGTTGTGTTTACTTACTTTGTAGCTAATCATGTTGTGTTTATTTACTTTGTAGCTACTCATGTTGTTGTTATGCAAGTTAAATTTAATCATCTTGTGTTTACTTACTTTATAGCTACTAATAATGTTGTTACTCAAGTTAAACTTAATCATGTTGTAACTGTATGAAGCAACTGTGGTGTAATGTTTATTTTTAAATAAATAAAACCTCTGAACCCCAAATAACATTTATTTAAACCTTATGTACATTTCGATTGCCCAGCAATCATCTTCATAGGTGTTCAAAAAATACAACTTTACAACAGTTGAATTTTTTAAATACCTCTGAAGATGATTGATGGGGAATCGAAATTTACATAAGGTTTAAATAAATGTTATTTGTGGTTAGGAGGTTTTATTTATTTAAAAATTAATCATGTTGTGTTTGCTTACTTTGTAGATACTCATGTTGTGTTTACTTACTTTGTAGGTATTCATGTTGTGGTTACTCGAGTTAAATTTAATCATGTTGTGTTTATTCACTTTGTAGCTAATCATGTTCTGTTTGCTTACTTTGCAGATAATCATGTTGTGTTTACTAACTTTGTAGCTACTCATGTTGTGTTTACTTACTTTGTAGCTACTCATGTTGTTGTTACTCAATTTAAATTTAATCATGTTCTGTCTACTTACTTTGTAGCTAATCATGTTGTTGTTACTCAAGTTAAATTAATTCATGTTGTGTTTACTTATTTTTTAGCTAATCATGTTGTGTGTATTTACTTTGTAGCTACTCATGTTGGTGTTACTCAAGTTAAACTTAATCATGTTGTATTTACTTACTTTGTAGCTAATGATGTTGTGTTTACTTACTTTGTAGCTACTCATGTTGTTGTTACTCAATTTAACTTTAATCATGTTGTGTTTACTTACTTTGTAGCTAATCATGTTGTGTTTACTAACTTTGTAACTATTCATGTTGTTGTTACTCAATTTAAATCTAATCATGTTGTGTTTACTTACTTTGTAGCTACTCATGTTCTTGTGCTTAAGTTAAATTTAATCATGTTGTGTTTACTTACTTTGTAGATATTCATGTTGTTGTTACTCAATTTTAATTTAATCATGTTGTGTTTACTTACTTTGTAGCTAATCATGTTGTGTTTACTTACTATATAGCTACTCATGTTGTTGATACACAAGTTAAATATAATCATGTTGTGTTTACTTACTTTGTAGCTAATCATGTTGTGTTTAGTTACTTTGTAGATAATCATGTTGTTGTTACGCAAGTTAAATTTAATCATTTTGTGTTTACTTACTTTGTAGCTACTAATGTTGTTGTTACTCAAGTTAAATTTATCATGTTGTGTTTACTTACTTTGTAGTTAATCATGTGGTGTTTACTTACTATATAGCTACTCATGTTATTGATACACAAGTTAAATTTAATCATGTTGTGTTTACTTACTTTGTAGCTAATCATGTTGTGTTTATTTATTTTGTAGCTACTCATGTTGTTGTTACGCAAGTTAAATTTAATCATGTTGTGTTTACTTACTTTATAGCTACTAATAATGTTGTTACTCAAGTTAAACCTAATCATGTTGTAACTGTATGAAGCAACTGTGGTGTAATGTTTATTTTTAAATAAATTAAACCTCTGAACCCCAAATAACATTCATTTAAACCTTATGTACATTTCGATTGCCCAGCAATCATCTTCATAGGTATTCAAAAAATACAACTTTACAACAGTTGAATTTTTTAAATACCTCTGAAGATGATTGATGGGGAATCGAAATGTACATAAGGTTTAAATAAATGTTATTTGTGGTTAGGAGGTTTTATTTATTTAAAAATTAATCATGTTGTGTTTACTTATTTTGTAGATACTCATGTTGTGTTTACTTACTTTGTAGGTATTCATGTTGTGGTTACTCAAGTTAAATTTAATCATGTTGTGTTTATTCACTTTGTAGCTAATCATGTACTGTTTGCTTACTTTGTAGATAATCATGTTGTGTTTACTAACTTTGTAGCTACTCATGTTGTGTTTATTTACTTTGTAGCTACTCATGTTGTTGTTACTCAATTTAAATTTAATCATGTTCTGTCTACTTACTTTGTAGCTAATCATGTTGTTGTTACTCAAGTTAAATTAATTCATGTTGTGTTTACTTACTTTGTAGCTAATCATGTTGTGTGTATTTACTTTGTAGCTACTCATGTTAGTGTTACTCAAATTAAACTTAATCATGTTGTATTTACTTACTTTGTAGCTAATGATACTGTGTTTACTTACTTTGTAGCTACTCATGTTGTTGTTACTCAATTTAACTTTAATCATGTTGTGTTTACTTACTTTGTAGCTACTCATGTTGTTGTACTCAATTTAAATTTATCATGTTGTGTATACTTACTTTGTAGATAATCATGTTGTGTTTACTTACTTTATAGCTACTCATGGTGTTGATACTCAAGTTAAATTTAATCATGTTGTGTTTACTTACTTTGTAGATATTCATGTTGTTGTTACTCAAGTTAAATTCAATCATGTTGTGTTTACTTACTTTGTAGGTACGCATGTTGTGGTTACTCAACTTAAATTTAATCATTTTGTGTTTACTTAGTTTGTAGCTAATCATGTTGTGTTTGCTTACTTTGTAGATAATCATGTTGTGTTTACTTACTTTGTAGCTACTCTTGTTGTGGTTACTCAATTTAAATTTAATCATGTTGTGTTTACTTACTTTATAGCTATTCATGTTGTTACTCAATTTAAATTTAATCATGTTCTGTTTACTTACTTTGTAGCTAGTCATGTTGTGTTTACTTACTTTGTAGCTAATCATGTTGTGTTTACTTACTTTGTAGCTAATCATGTTGTGTTTACTTACTTTGTAGCTAATCATGTTGTGTTTCCTTACTTTGTAGCTACTCATGTTGTTGTTACTCAAGTTAAATTTAATCTTATTGTGTTTACTTAGTTTGTAGCTACTCATGTTGTTGTTACGCAAGTTAAATTTAATCATGTGTTTACTTACTTTGTAGCTACTCATGTTGTTGCTACTCAAGTTAAATTTATTCATGTTGTGTTTACTTACTTTGTAGCTATTCATGTTGTTGTTGCTCAATGTAAATTTAATGATGTTGTGTTTACTTACTTTGTAGCTACTCATGTTGTTGTTACCCAATTTAAATTTAATCATGTTCTGTTTACTTACTTTGTAGCTAATCATGTTGTTACTCAAGTTAAATTTAATCATGTTGTGTTTATTTACTTTGTAGCTAATCATGTTGTGTTTATTTACTTTGTAGCTACTCATGTTGTTGTTACTCAAGTTAAACTTAATCATGTTGTGTTTACTTACTTTGTAGCTAATGATGTTGTGTTTAATTACTTTTTTAGCTACTCATTTTGTTGTTACTTAAGTTAAATTTAATCATGTTGTGTTTACTTACTTTGTAGGTACTCATGTTGTTGTTACTCAATTTAACTTTAATCATGTTGAGTTTACTTACTTTGTAGATAGTCATGTTGTGTTTACTTACTGTGTAGCTACTCATGTTGTGGTTACTCAATTTAACTTTAATCATGTATTGTGTACTTACTTTGTAGATAATCATGTTGTGTTTATTTACTTTGTAGCTACTCATGTTGTGGTTACTCAAGTTAAATTTAATCATCTTGTGTTTACTTTTTTTGTAGCTAATCATGTTGTGTTTACTTACTTTGTAGCTACTCACGTTGTTGTTACTCAAGTTAATCTTAATCATGTTGTGTTTACTTACTTTGTAGCTAATGATGTTGTGTTTAATTATTTTGTAGCTACTAATGTTGTTGTTACTCAAGTTAAATTTAATCATGTTGTGTTTACTTACTTTGTAGCTACTCATGTTGTTGTTACTCAAGTTAAATTTAATCATGTTGTATTTACTTACTTTGTAGCTACTCATGTTGTTGTTACTCAATTTAAATCTAATCATGTTGTGTTTACTTACTTTGTAGATAATCATGTTGTGTTTACTTACTTTATATTTACTCATGTTGTTGTTACTCAAGGTAAATTAATTCATGTTGTGTTTACTAACTTTGTAGCTAATCATGTTGTGTTTACTTACTTTGTAGCTACTCATGTTGTTGTTACTCAAGTGAAATTTAATCATGTTGTGTTTACTTACTTTGTATCTACTCATGTTGTTGTTACTCAAGTTAAATTTATTCATGTTTTGTTTACTTACTTTGTAGCTACTCATGTTGTGTTTACTTACTTTGCAGCTACTCTTGTTGTTTTTACTCAAGTTATATTTAATCATGTTGTGTTTCCTTAGTTTGTAGCTATTCATGTTGTTGTTACTGAAGTTAAATTTAATCATGTTGTGTTTACTTAGTTTGTAGCTACTGATGTTGCTGTTACTCAAGTTAAATTTAATCATATTTTGTTTACTTACTTTGTAGCTACTCATGTTGTTCTACACTTTTGAGCTAAGATCTTGGCTTTTTCACAAAGAATCACACCCGAAGCGCTTATAACCGCTTTATATCGACATCTTATAAGACTAATTATAAGAATAAATCTTTGTTTATTGATGTTTTCATTTATTTTCTAGAACTTATATCTTCAATTTCAAGCAATGGCACAAGGTTTAAAGATTTCAGTTTGCTTCTTTGAATGTCTGAAATAATTGGTTGTACTACAACGTGCATCTCAGAAGGGGGATATATTTATTTGATTGCCCTATAATCCGCTAAGACAACTCGTTTTCTTTTAGATGCCATGGT
>JBAIZL010000006.1:48425449-48542949 GCA_036971475.1 Prosapia bicincta
TTGACATGTGTGACTAAATACAGACCCAACAAACCTGCCAACCAACTTAGGGGAGGTCATACAAACGTTAAGGTAGAAGTCAGCGGGAATAGGCTTGCTTTTAGGCGTGGTACATTACGCGCGAACACGAGACTAACTTTAGGGATCTTAACACGGTACACAAAACTGTGTGATCAGCAGATATATAAATATATAATAAATGAATAATTTCTGCAACAACCAAACAGCGAAACCGAAGCAGAGCGGTGCACGCGCGGGGGGGACGTTGCAGTGTGTGTGTGAGAGAGAGTGTGTGTGTGGTGTGTGTGTGTGTGTGTGTGTGTGTGTGTGTGTGTGTGTGTGTGTGTGTGTGTGTGTGTGTGTGTGTGTGTGTGTGTGTGTGTGTGTGTGTGTGTGTGTGTGTGTGTGTGTGTGTGTGTGTGTGTGTGTGTGTGTGTGTGTGTGTGTGTGTGTGTGTGTGTGTGTGTGTGTGTGTGTGTGTGTGTGTGTGTGTGTTACTATGTGTTTACTGCACATTGTTTTAGTGATTTTTTATTTTGATTGGTCCCATATGTAGTTAAATGGGATTATAAGTAGTCAGACGTGTTATGTTAGCTCTTCCAACAGCTGTCCCATTTATTTTTAAATGGCGTAATATTATAGAGATAATATCATATTATAATCATATTTAGCTGTTTCAGTATGAACATAGTTATAAAAGTTCAACATATGTAACCCAATACACAAAAATAAACAAAAAAGGGTGTAATAAACATTTTTACAATAAGTGAACCCTTGAAAATTTATTACAAACTCGATTTTACTTTTAATAAAATTGGAGTAATTCATCTGTAGTAAGTTATTTATTTGAATATAAATTAGTGCAGTTTATATTTATAAATAGAATAAACTCGCAGCTTTTAACAGACTCACAAAGTCTCACATTACAGCATCTCTGAAAGGCCTAATCACAGATTCATTGCATTTACACTAAAATATCTGTCTCGTGCATATCAAGCAACGTAACTGATTGAATTTGCAAAGGTAGCGGCCAATTTGTATTCTGCCACTTCCCAAAAAACTGAGTTACGAGGATCTAACAGAATTACTTAATAAAAATTGAACTTTTTCCTCGTTTTAAATTTACTGGGTTTTTCATCTGTTTATTTTACTTGTGTTTTGTTATGCTTTAAAACGGACAACATATTGTATAATATTATATAGATAGAAAATTATGTTAAGAAGGATTAATAAAAGAAACAATATATTTGAGTATGGTAGTGGGTGCGCTTTGGTCTTGTATTCTAAATGTTTTTATAACGTCATTACATCATTGTATGATCTACTTAACCCTTACCTTTATTCAGATCTCCAGAGTTTCCGTAGGTATATTTAGGGAATGTAAAAACCTGTGCAATAATAATGTATTGTAAATCACTATGCAAGTGAATTTCATTGAATAAATGTTTACAGTTATAATTGTATCTAAGGATATTACATTTATGTATGACATTATTGAAATTTACTAAGAAATTAATTGCGTATGTTTTTCATCTGGTCTAACAAGGCCTATTTGTAAACTTATTAACTGGATAAACAAAGATTAGGTAATAAAGAAAATTATTACAAAATCAGTTTCAATATAAATCAAAACAAATAATAAAAACAATACAGTACAATAGGGTTAAAGTTTTGTAAAAGCTACTTGATCTCAATAAGTATCTGTAACGCTAGGTTTAATATTGTAAATTTTTGAGAGGAGTTGAAAAGCACTTCCTTGCCTCAAAACTAAACACTTTTAATAATTCTCGCCTCATCCATAAAGTGAAACTAATTCATTTTTAACCTCACCGTATTAATAATGTTTGGTTCTTGAAAGTAAAATCTTCTGAGAAACTTAAAGAATAACAAAGGTATAGTAGTAATTAAATAAAAACTGAAATAAAGAAATATAATTTTAAAATCTAATTTAATTTAATAAAATAATAAAAGTAAGATACACAATAGTACTGTACTATAAAGTCAACTAGGTAATTAGTTGAATATTTGCAATTCAGTTAACCCAGAAGAAAATATTCATAAATTAGGTTTTGTCTGTGCTATGCATCCAAACAAATTAGAGCTTACTAGGGTCGCAGTATATTAAATAAAGCAAGGTAGATTGTTTATTTAATTTTCAAGAAAAACTACTTAGCGAGAATATAACAAAGCCTTTCACTGGAATACACTTTCCATAAAAACGAAAGTAATTTCATTCTTAGAAAATGAATGATAGATTGATAGATATTAGATATTTAAACAATATTTAGATAGCCAAGATATGTAAACTTTTATTTATTGGCCAATATATACCAATAAATAAAAAATACATAATACATAATATAGCTGCATTACCTTAAAATGTACATCTTATAAACAAATATTATTTCCATGTTATATACATGTTATCCTTACAAATATATTAAATACAATCCAAGTGGTAAAATTTACATCTTCACTGGATATTAGTTTCATCATATTCAAAACAACAGTGACATAAAAGTATTCATTAGAGTTGAACTAGTTATTTAATTGAATAAATAAAATTCCATCGGCACAGCTAAAAGTATTCATATTTTAAAATAAGTTAAATAATTGTGTTTTTAAACACCTTCTATTAGCTCAAACTCTCCTGATATATATTTTGTACAAATTGTCAATCGTTTATAAAATACGTTTTTATTCATCCAGTCAAGTTCAAATACATTGTTTAAACCTATAGTGAACGACAATTGATGCCAATACAGTTTTTTCTCTAATATTTATTTATTAATTAAATTATAAGCTTTTTGGGTTTTTAGCCGGATTCAAACTGAGAATCTTTATGTTTGAAGTCAAGCGCACCGTGGCACTCCACCAACTTTCCAATAGTCTACCTAGAAATATATTTTTCAAAGATGTATATGAATGTGGTTATCACAAAATATCATAAATAGTGCTGTAGGATAACTAAAATAATTTATTTTTCTTTCCTAACCTCTGTAAAAACTTACTTCAATTTTTTTAATATTACCTGTTATGTAATATAGCATACTATAAATCATTGCTGGAATATTAGGTAAGAATGTATTGCGTCAGATTAGCATAATTAAAAGAAGAAACATTTGTAAAAGTCTAATGCAACCTAAGATAAACACCGGATAATATTGATCTCTAGCTGCAAAATTTAAGAAACACAATTTTTGCCAAGATGAATATTTAGTGCTCAGCATCCCAAGCAGTCAACTTTAGTGGTAATGCTAACTGCACAAAATACCAACGCAATTATTTAAAAAGTGAATCAATTGAAGTAACCAATTAAATGACCCTTGTAACAGTCTACAACGTGCTATTTAGTCGTCATTTATAAAAGATTTATCGATTATATTGGTTTCCGACTTTAGATACTGTGCGTATGTTGCAATATTAAGCGTCCCTGGCCAGCTAATTGTATAAGATCCTTCTTTCATATTTCAATTAAATAACTAATTGTATCTTTTATGAAATATGTTTTTATCTTTTTGTCCAATTAAGCTTAAAATAGGAAAAGGTTTTACTCATCCCGAGTAGATATGGAAAAACGGACCAAACTCTAGTATCTGGTAGGAGTTTCAAGGGCGTGCTGGTCACCAGTTCAGTCCTTAAAGTAGCGTCGAAAGACTCTCTCAGACTGGTAGCACGGGTGGTGGCACCAAATCCTTGCCTGAGCCTGCCGAAAGTCATCTGCTCATGTGTGAAGAGTTTGAGGTGGTGTTAAACTAGAAAAATGGAGATGTACTCCTGTGTTATTCTTTCTAAGTGTAAAATTTGGTGAATTGTAAGGAACCAAGAAAAGCCGTTCTTTCCACTTGAAAGAAACACTATGAGCAATCTGCCTAAGGAAGCTAGAAATCTTATCATAGGTTTACAAAAATAATTCCATTAAAATATTTTCCCCTCGATATCTTATAAGCCAAAAAATAAAGAAGGATAAGGCTTTTTTCATTAGGTAATGAAAAAAATGTTCAAGGATGGAAAGGTAACTTGTTTAGCACGAAGGTCTCGGTAATGAATAACTTTATTATAAATGTTTAAATAAAGATTAGTTTCAATAACTTTAATTATCTCAATTATTAATTTGGGGCTGACTTGATAGATGCAATTTTCTTCATAGCTTTTAAACTACTAATCTTCAAACACTAGGCTACATTTACTGTGACGTATTATTCCTAATATTATTGTTAAGAATTAATGTAAATGCTCAAAGAGGGTAACTACTAATCTTCAAACACTAGGCTACACTTACTGTGACGTATTATTCTTAATATTATTGTTAAGAATCAATGTAAATGCTCAAAGAGGGTAACTACTAATCTTCAAACACTAGGCTACACTTACTGTGACGTATTATTCTTAATATTATTGTTAAGAATCAATGTAAATGCTCAAAGAGGGTAACTACTAATCTTCAAACACTAGGCTACACTTAATGTGACGTAATATTCTTAATATTATTGTTAAGAATCAATGTAAATGCTCAAAGGGGTAACTACTAATCTTCAAACACTAGGCTACACTTACTGTGACGTATTATTCTTAATATTATTGTTAAGAATCAATGTAAATGCTCAAAGGGGTAACTACTAATCTTTGCCCTGTACAAGATTTGGCAAGTGACTTCGAGGCAAGACGTCGATCGAGTGACATCTTTCCCGTTATGCTCGTAACGTTACGTAGTTTCGTCAGTTCTAAGTGAGACTTGGTCTTGGTCTCATGCTCTCACGTTACGTTCGGCGTGACGCAGGTTTATCGTCTCTATCCCGTTACGCTACTTGACGTAGTTATTCTTTCGTTTTCTCCCGCTTTGTGACGAAGATATTATTAGCCTGTAACAGTGTTCTATTTAGAATTATATGTGAACTATTTTGTTTAGTTAGGTATGTGTAGTGGTGCATGCAATTCTCGTCGTCATCCACTTAGAAGACCAAAGTGAACGGGTCGTTTCAAGGTTCAGGTACGTGCACTTTAATCTTCATAATTTATTGTGTATTGTAAATATATACATCATTTGTGCTTTTACCGCTACCAGAAATTTACTATGATATTTATCTCAATGGTCGTCCTGAATAACTAATTGAAACCATACATTCCGTTACATATTTTGGTATGCCGTGCAGAAATACGAAATACTTACTTTGTTCTTGTTCCAATTCAATATTCGCTGGCACCATAATAATACGTATACCATAATACGTTAGGGGTCGCAAGTCTTATATGTGGAATTTTAGATGTAGGCTATAAGAATATGTCAATACTTCTGTTACACGAAGCGGATGTTCTATATATAGAAAGGGTCTCGTGTTACTAGCCTAAAGTGTGGGTTGTTACATATCGATATGCGTACATAGATAAATGATAGCGTACGTCTTGAAAATCTATACATAAATTATTAAAATTATTATTTAATCAATTATATTTTAATAATGCTTTACTTATTACTAATACTTTAAAACGCATAAAAACCGTAAGGGCTAAAGGTAGAAACTATAGAATAATTTGATTGTATAGATGCAATTCCTCAATCTACAAGATTAGATAATTTTATGTTTTGCTATTGTTGTAAACTACAAGTTAATATATTACGTTACCGAAATACAGATTTATAGAATATTACAACAAAATATTACAATGTATCACAGGAAACACGACGTAACAAAGAAAGAATAACGAAATATCACAATCTAATACATGAATCACGACATAACAATGACAGAATAACAAAATATCACAATATATTACAAAATCACGACATAACAAAAACAGAATAAAAAAATATTACAATCTATAGCGGGGAACACAACATAACAAAGACAGGATAACAAACTATCACAATCTATTACAGGGATCACGACATAACAAAGACAGAATACAAAAATATTACAATCTATTACGTGCAACACGACATAACAAAGACGGAATAAAAAAATATTACAATTTATAGCGGAGAACACGACATAACAAAGACAGGGTAACAAACTATCACAATCTATTACAGGGATCACGACATAACAAAGACAGAATAACAAAATATCAAAATCTAACGCGGGAACATGACATATAAAAGACAGAATAACAAAATATCAAAATCTAACGCGGGAACACGACATAACAAAGACAGAATAAAAAAATATTACAATTTATAGCAGAGAACACGACATGACAAGAAAAGGATAACAAACTATGACAATCTATTACAGGGATCACGACATAACAAAGACAGAATAAAAAAATATTACAATCTATTAAGTGGAACACGACATAACAAAGACAGAATAAAAAAATATTACAATCTATAGCGGGGAACACAACATAACAACGACAGGATAACAAACTATCACAATCTATTACAGGGATCACGACATAACAAAGACAGAATAAAAAAATATTACAATCTATTACGTGGAACACGACATAACAAAGACGGAATAAAAAAATATTACAATCTATAGCGGGGAACACAACATAACAAAGACAGGATAACAAAATATCACAATCTATTACAGGGATCACGACATAACAAAGACATAATAACAAAATATCAAAATCTGACACGGGAACACGACATACCAAACACAGAATAACAAAATATCACAATCTATTACGGGTAACACGACAAAACAAAGACAGAACAAAAAATATTACAACCTATCGCGGGGAACACGACATAACCAAGACAGGATAACAAACTATTACAATGTATCGCAGGAAACACGACACAACAAAGACCAGACAGGGCGGTGTCACTGACTTGAACTAAAGATTATCGAATGGACACTGTTTAGGATAACAGCCACTAAGATTCGACGACACGAGATTGGACGACAGACCTGTGTAAGTATTGTAGTGCACTCGATAGAATTTTAGAACCTATTCAACAAGACGGGTCAGAGAGCTTATTAAATTTAATTATCTCTATCTCTTTTGACATAAAAGAGTCATGACATAAATTGCATTATATAAGCAAAATATTACCAAAACATTATTACATATTATTTTGTTTATTCCAAACTTTTTACTATAGTAAATGTATTTTGTGCGAGCCATTACTTGGCCCTATATATATATATATATATATATATATATATATATATATATATATATATATTACATTCTTTCAATTATAGACGTCCTCGTTTGGAATTTTTTTCGTTTATGTAGATAATGGTGGAAAGAAAAACGCGACTGGAAGTAAAGGGAAACAACTGACTTCTAGCGACCAGTTTGTTCATGCTTGCGTTTTTTATTGAATATTTATTTATTATTGTACATGAAATTCGTCAACAAGCATATTTACAAAGCTACATGCTCGAAGCACGTTCGTACCATATTGATAATTTCCAGAGCTTCGAATACTCTACGGGTGATTTTAGTTGTGAAAGTGTGCGAAGGTGTTGAGGTATAAATAAATTTCATAAAAAGCTTATATCATATGGTTTTATAAGTATTCTTGTTGATGAAATAATCGCATGCACACGTTCGCACGCATTGTGTAACATTAATAAACATATTTAATATATATATTTACATGCATACATATATATATATATATATATATATATATATATATATATATATATATATATTTTAAAACAACACAGGTTATTCAAATACGAGAATATTTATTATTTTATATCCAAAGCTTTTCGTTGGTAAACAGTACCAACATCATCAGGAATCATCAGATTCCTGATGATGTTGGTACTGTTTGCCAACGAAAAGCTTTGGATATAAAATAATAAATATTCTTGTATTTGAATAACCTGTGTTGTTTTAAATTATTAAACAAGAAAACGTATTATATATATATATATATATATATATATATATATATATATATATATAGTAATAAATTATATGATATAACAACTAGAAAATATGCACCTACACGTTGTAGGAAATTTTTCTTTACTAAATAATACTTAATTCACAGTTATTGTATCAATTATGATAATATAACGCCGAGATTTATTACTTGAAAATGATATTATTTTATGATAATCATTATCAATTTTTATTATATTGATTTTATTTCCACGATCCCTTTATATAGTTTTGTTGGTTAAAACGTTTGGCAAATATACAGACAAATTTTTAAAAGGCATTATTATTTATATAATACAAGTGACAGCAGTATAATGGTATAATATAATAATTAGTGGTATAAACTATTACAATTATAATTTTCTGTGTATGTTCTATCAGTCAATAGATTTATTACTTAAACAAACAAACGTAAAGCTGTTATTCATGTCTTAGCCTCTAGTCCCACAGGAATAGAAACATTTATAATATGAATATAATTTGTGATAATTTGTATCAGTCAACCCCTTTTTGTTTGTTATCAATAAATTCAACAACGATTTTAATGACAGTAAATTAAAAACGAGAGGGCAAAGCTAACACTAAATACAATTGCTTATTTTAATTTTATAAATGTTCTACAGTTCCCTTATTATGCTTGAATACAATCAATCTAAGCGTGTTTAAGTTATTAGGTCAGCATTAAAGTGTCTGTAATATAAAACCGGCATTAAATGTATTTTGTGCATTTCATGTGGGATGTAATTGTTTTATACAGATTATTCTTGCACAATGTAAAACATACTATATTTATAAAATTTATAACATTTATTGAAAAGTTATAAAAATAATGAGAAATTAATAAAACATTATTCTCGAAATATTTAATTTTAAATTGTAATATAACAAAATTAATTTTTTCATAGAAAAACGAAAATGTTATTGATTGATAGGCAAACGTTTTTTTCCCTATTTACTTTAGTAAATTTCCATTACTCTATAACAATGTAAACGGAGTTTGCTAATTACAGTTTGGGGTGTAACGGGGAGGTAACTCTATATGACCCCAATATAAAGGTCTCCATCAAATAAGGGAAGGTAAACTCCTGTAATATTTCCTCTCTATCTCCTACCAAAGGGTTTTAGAATGACTGTAAACCTTACCTATTTTTACCTATATATATATATATATATATATATATATATATCGCAATATGTATTCTTGTGTATTAATAAAGAACTAAGTCAAACTACAAATACAAGAATTATAATTGAATTTACAATTCAAAGCTTTTCGTTGGCTAACAGTACCAACATCATCAGGAATATTAAACAATTAAAATTAACATAGTGCAAATTAGATCAAATAAATAGCTATGCAATATCAATTACAATTTTGTTACATTTTTTTTCTTATAAATGCTTCTTCTTATAAAATATCTAAAATCATAACATCTATTCCTAAAGATGAAATGAAATTAAATAATAATCATACCATAAGTAATTCTATTAACCCTATTGAAAAATTAAAAATAATTACTATTGATAATAAAACAAAGTTAATAACATTAGATATAAAAAAAATATGTACACAAATATTCCTATAAAAGAGACTCTCAATATTATAAAATCTAGTTTAGAGCAAAATGAAAAAGATAGAAAATTAATATTAGAAATTATAAATACATTAAAAATAAAATTATTTTTCATATAATAATAAAATTTACAAACAGGAAGATGGTCTTGCCATGGGTTCTGCCTTATCGAATATAATATCTGAAATATTTTTACAATACATAGATGATAAAATAAATAAAATTATACAGACATTTAATAAAAACGGTTATTGGTTTAGATATGTAGATGATGGTTTATATGTATCTAAAAATAATGGTATAAATTTAATAACTATTTTAGATAAAATAAATGTGATAAATAAAAATAATTATTTTACTTATGAAATGGAGAAAAATAATAAGATCAACTTTCTAGATATAACAATTATAAGACATATTAATGAATTTGAATTTAACTATATCGTAAACCGATACAAACTAACCAAATTATACCTAATAATTCTAACCATCCGTATAATCAAAACATGGCTGTATTATACAATTTATTATATAGATTACATAAAATACCTATGAATAATGAAAACAAGATACGAGAGAAAAACATTATCTATCAAATTGCAATTAAGAATGGCTATAAAAAGAAAACTGTTGATAAACTTAATTATAATATTTTATAGAAACAAAATAATAACCTAAATTACAAAAATAATGATGAAAATGTCATATGGATTTCATTTACATTTTTTGGTAATGAAATAAAAAATATCACAAAATTGTTTAAAGGTAGCAACATAAAATTCGCATATAATATTAACATAAAATTAATAAATATAATGGATAATAATAATATTATTAATATGCATGAAAAAACGGCGTATATAAATTAGAATGTGATTATTGTAATAACGTTTATATAGGACAAACTAAGAAAAAACTTAAAGATAGATATAAAGAGCATTTTAATGCATATAAAAAGCCAGAAATTTATAAATCAAATTTTGCTAGTCATTGTATTAATAATAATCACTTATTTCCTAATATGGATAATAGGATACTTGTAAAAGAAATTAACAAAGGCCTGAGAATGAATATTTATGAAGTTTTAAAAATACATAAATATAACACTAATAATGATTTGATAAATGAACAAATTCTCATAAAATCTAAATTTGATAATATATTCAGTGTTTGTAATGTTAGGGCAATTTATCTACCCAATTATTATAACTTTATTTACTTATAATCACAACTATAATTATATTATCTGCTTTCAACAAGCTATAACAATAGCTTGCTATAACAATTTATCTACTCAATTATTATAACTTTATTTACTTATAATCACACTTGTAATTATATTATCTGCTTTCAAGTAATAACAATCTTAAGCTTTTATATGGTGTAAACCTATTCTACCTTGGTTAATTCCCGGTAGTGCTTCATTATTATTAAATCTTCTACAGTTTTCATTTCTCGTGCTTTCCTGATATAATTCCTACAAGATCCACTTGAAGACGTCACACCACTCTCATAATATCCTATTTCATCACTACCATTTCAATAACTACTGTATTGCGACATGAATATTTCAATCCTATTAATAATATTTCCATTTCCAAAGAGCTGAATTTTATATTAGTTTCTTTTTTAACCGAAAACTGGTCTAGATTGTACGTTATTACTTCTATTAACAGTCTAAACTCCTTTCCAAATTTTTAAAATTTACTGTGTTAATTTTCTCCCCATGAATCTTTACATTCATTTCCTAACTCTAAATGCAAATGTAGATGTTGCACGTCTATACGTTTTAGCTCAACTTCTCTTAATATACTATAATGATATTTTATTCCTAAATATAACAATGTATATTTCACATTGTAGAGCTTTATCCTTTCTAGAATTGCTTACTTCATCCTTACTCTTTCAATAAATCTTAGAGTTAAAGTCTTTAAACATTCTAAGAAACTGTGTATCCACTAGTAACTATTTATCCTGTAAATTTAATTTTTGAATCAATTATGCTCTTTTAATCGCGAAGTCACGCCAATAACAACTTCAAGCAACTTTGTCGTAATATCATTAAAACTTAATAAAACCTCTTACCCACAAAAACAAACTTTTTATTTAAACAAAGTTTATTTATTTTATAATAGTTTATCATACTTTTGTAATTATTTCCTTTGAAGTTTGCTTTGAAAATGAAATACGTATAGGGTTGAAATAAAAAGTTTTATTAATGGTTATGAGGTTTTATTTATTTTAAATAACAACCTTAACTATTTATTTATGGTTTTTTCATTTATTTTCACTGTTTTAATTATTTGTCTCAACATATTTGGATAATTTCATTTGTTTTCAACTGTTTTAATGACTTTTGTAATTTTCTCCTTCTACTCACATTAACAGACGCCTAGCTCCATGAACTTTATTTAAGATTGCCATCAGGTAGGCACTGCCCACGCGATGCCGTGTTTTTCCCTTTCCTAACAACAGGAAATCGTTATTTCCTTTTCCTATTTTCTCGACCCCAAGGTCATACTTTATTATTCTTAGTGCAAGGCAGTGTAATGGCAGAATGGCTCCTTAGAACCCAACTAAAAGTAGAAATAATTATAGCTAATACACACATGTACACCTAGACACTTTATGCACGATAAACCTGGCCCGTTTTAACTTTTTAAGTCAAGAAAAAATTTTCTTTTCATTCAACCTTCTGTTTTTAACCATGGTATACAACCTAGAAATCCATTATCTTACAAACTGTGTATAAAATCGCCTCCCAATGTTTTGATTTAAAGCAGGATTTCTTTCTATGACTTCAGCAGAACTTTTCACTCATAAAGAAATGAACTGATGAATCAGCTCCTCATGAATATTGCTCCTGTGTTTTAGACACTCTGTCCTACTTCTGTATCATTTTATTCTTGTCGCTATCTCAAAAAAAGTTATCAATGACAAGCAGGTTCTTACCACTTAAAGAGGTTTTTATAGTTAACCTTTCGTGGCAATCAAACTTATACAACTTATGCATTCCTACTTCTCTGGAAAAACAGGGTTTATCGTTTTGATAGTTTTGCCCGTTTTTAAATCTAAGACCCTTCAACTAATTCCACGTTTGATCAGTTTTTAATTTTGTCACCGGTGTTTGGAAGTAAAACAAATCACCACTTCTTCTTATACCTATTAATTCGCTGCATATTTCGCTTATAGCTTTGTTTCAGCCACAGATGATTAAATGAATTTATTAAGTTTTCATTGTTAGTTTTAAAAACAAATTTTTAAATACCTTGAAGAAATTGTTTATTGTTACGGGCCTTATCAGTTACGCGTTTCTCATTATGTAACCAGGAAAACAAATAGACTATATATTAATTAAAACAACCTCTCACCACAAATTCAACAAATTTTATTTTAACCTTATGTACATTTGGACTACAAAGTAATCATCTTCAAAGGTATTTTTACAAATAACTGAAGAAAAAATAGACTATATTTTTTTAAATTTTGTCACAACTTTTCTAGAATCATCTTACTTTTGCTTTATTATTTGTATTTCTAATTTTATAATATCAATTGATTCTGATTTATAAATGTCTATACTCTATAAAACTATACACTTTATGATGACTGATTTGCAATCGAAGTTTTATAAATCTGTGGCAGCGTGTAAGTGCATTATTTGGCACTAAATTCGACAATAAAACAAAGTAAATAAATAAAGTAGTGTTTAAAAATAAAACGGTAAATATTAGCGTATTTAGAGTTTTAAAATTAAATGCAATAGAGTTAGTATTGATAAAATAACTTATACTTTTTGTAAGTTTAAAATTTGTGTTTTAAAAGTTTTTTTCAAATTGTAAATCGAAATTTAATGTAACACTGAATTTCACAATGAAGGTTTTGAATTGCGTTTTTACGTAATCTAAATACTTTACAATTAGTAAATGAAGTTATTAGTAAAAATGTTTACATAGTCGTTTCTTATTTTCACTTAGAATGTACATAAAATTAAATTTCAAAATTCTTTTACGTTAAAATAATGTATGGGATAATCTTCTTGAAGAGAAAGAAATACAAAATTATGTTCATCTTAAAATTGTTTTGATAATATACACGAAAACACATTGCCATATTAGTGAGAATGCTAGCCTAAAAGAGCACACGTTTTATGTTATAAGGGGGTCGTCTGTTTCGGGAGATGTACAACTAGTATAATACAATGTGTAACACACACACACACACACACACACACACAAACACACATGCACACACAAACACACACACACACACACACACACACACACACACACACACACACACACACACACACACACACACACACACACACACACACACACACATACACACACACACACACACACACACACACACACACACAAACACACATGCACACACAAACACACACACACGCACATTCACAAACATAGACACACACGCACGCACGCATGCATACACACACACAAATACACACAAATACACACACACACACACACACACACACACACACACACACACACACACATATATATATATATATATATATATATATATATATATATATATATATATATATATATATAATAAACAGTTCAGAAACAAGAATGTACAGCAATTAATTTATAGGTCCTCGTCTTTTTTATGCTAGCTATTTTATTTGCATTACCAAGGACCTGAGGTAGTAAATATTCTGTACTTTTGGTAATAAACTGTTTATTTAAACGTTATATCAAGACGAAACTCTACCATATCTATTTTACGATTATTTGTAGATATGCATCTATGAGGATAATTTACTTTATTGTCCTCAGTTTAAACGAGCTGTGAAACTGTTTGCTATCATAATGTTTCCTTGTGCGCTTATGTATGTTCTTTTTTATGATTTGCCTCCATAGTTATATTATTTTCTTATTTTAAAATTTAGAAACAGTACAGTTATTCTCTACAAGCCTAGAATATATGTTACGTCGTGATAAGCGAGGAAATATCCCAATATGAACGTCATATTTTTATAATATATTTTGAAAACGTAGATTATTTATGTGACCCATTGTAACTTTCATTTGTTAACTACATTGGAGTTTTGGCCTAAAGTTTTAAAAACATGAATGTATTATTTAAAACTTATCAGATACAAAATAATGATAAAAAATCATATTAAAAAGAGTTTTGGAGTTATATTAAAAAACATATACCTGTTACCAACAGTTCATTTGTATAAATGTAATCATACAGGCACCGATGTCAAACTTTAAGGAACACAATGGAACAATTTATAATTTACTCCTTAAAGTTCTGACTGTAACAACTAAGTAAAAAAGTGTGTATTCCTCGTCTTTATTCTTTATTTCTTTGTTTGCCGGTGCGTTACTTTTAAAAGAACAAAAGAACACCAAATTCGTCACAGGTCGTGCACAATATAGGAAGGGAAGTTTCCAACCCACGAGCAAAATAATTCACTCCACTCAAGCTACAAATTGATAAAATAAATAATTCAACATGTGAAATTCTTTCAGCAGTATTTTAATTTTCTGAACGGAGGGTGTACAAGAACACTCTGTATGCGATTGATGAGAGGTATTACTCATCGTGTAAAAGAAGAGATTCAATTTAAAAACCTCTTTGTCTTCATCTCGAACAAGATAAAACGGTCGAGATGTAAGTCACATTTATTTTCATTTCAAAAGTTATTTTTAATTAGAAACATAAATAACTCGCATAGGGAGCCCAAAATTTAGAGTAAACCAAATTTACGCCCGGATTTGGCGAAACTTGTTATTTTTAAATAGCCCATTGTATAAATGTCCATTGAGAGAAGGTATGAAGTATTCCAACTGAGGAGATAGTTTACAATGTAAATAAATATCAATATATTGCAACACTGGCTCTATGATTCCCCAAGGTTCTAGTGTTGAAGTTTAATTTTCAATTATTTTATTTTAGGAAATTAATAAAAAGCTTTAGTTTTTATTTAGTTAATTAGAGCTTAGCTAGTGAGAACTATTCTCAAAGGTAAATGTCAAAATAGTGAACACAAAATCTCACAAAAAATGAGTTTCTAATAATCACACACACAACAAACTAGTTTCGGCGACTAAGTCGCCTTCCTCAGTGCTTGGGTACACCCATCTATTACATCTATTAGCAAGATATAGTCTAATTTTTAGCTTCTGTACTTTTTGAAGATATTAGATAGATAGCACAAGAAATTAGATATTTTGTTTATTGACATGAAAATAAATTGAGCACAAGCTATAAACTTCAAAATTCAAAACTATAGATTTATTTAGGTTCAAGATGCCATAAATATACTACAATAATACAGTATATTGTAGTGGTATCAAATTGTAGATGAATATATCTAGCTAGTAAAATTCATATGTACGCTTTACTGGAAACCTATGTCATACCCTTAAACTTTCTGACAAACTAAATTAATACACGTAAACTATTACAAACTAAATTAATTCTAATATAAAACCTACAAATATTTTTAAATACTGATTAACACTCATTATTAAAAGAAGTAAAATATTTAAAAAAACTAAGTATTTTCCTACTGATGTTTATAACGTAAAATTTTATTTCAGTAACACTAGAGCACTATTTATGATATTGTGTGGTAACAATGGCAACAGTGTAAGGTTGTACAATTTGAATTTTCAAACACAACCATATGGGGGGAAATATTTCCTATTCATCTTTGAAAAATATATTTCTAGGTATTGGAAAGTTGGTGGAGTGCTAAGGCGTGCTAGACTTCGAACATGAAGATACTCAGTTCAAATGCGGTTGGCCCAACAAATTTTATTATTTAACTATTGAAAAAATATTTTAAACAAAATTTATTAACATCCACTCTAGATAAAAAAAAAAACTAGTTTGGATGAACAAACCCCTATTTTAATAACGACAGAAAATTTGTACAATATATATATACATACACACACACACACACACACACACACATATATATATATATATATATATATATATATATATATATATATATATATATATATAGGAGAGTATGCGGTAATAGAAGAAATTTAATAAGTTGGAAAATAATCTTGATATAGAGTTTTCTACTTACGGTATTTATTTTCATTAACTTTAAAAATGTTTGTTTCAAATTGATTTATCCACCGTATATAATTATAAGTATTGCATTACGATATTCGATTGTAAACAAAATAATGATAATAGTTTCTTTACTGACAATGGATTCTATAAAAGGACTCTTATAAATTAGATCATGAAAATATATGAGGTTTTGATAAGTAAAATTGTCAATTAACATTTGTTTGGTTTTACACCTTTTCTATTTGAAATGTTAATTGGATTACCTCAAGCCCTATTGGCTATATTAAAAATAGTGGATGAAAATATAGGTTAATACAGATTATTTTCGAATAATAAATAAATAATTAAATTTGTGGGGTCCAGACGAAACTGTTTTTTTTCCATTTCTAAAGAACAAAGTGAAAGGGCAAAAACAAAACAAAATTATATTAAAACTTGTAATAGTCAAGTAATATTGTTCAACCTCTTTATTTTATTGACGAGTTAATTATACGTGTAGACAGGAAAGCTTTCACTCGAAACTTAAAACTAAACAATATTGCTACTAGAACGTTGCTATTGTAGTTGTTTGCGTGGATTTATGTTGTACTATTGTAGTTGTATGTATGGTTTTATGTTATATAATGTAGTTGTATGTTGTACTATTGTAGTTCTATCTGTGGTTGTATGTTTTACTATTTTAGTTATATTTGTGGTCGTATACTGTAATACTGTAGTTGTATGTGTGGCTGTATGTTATATTACTGTAGTTGTATGTGGGGTTGTATGTTGTAATCTTGTAGTTCTATGTGTGGTTGTATGTTGTAATACTGTAGTTGTATGTGTGACTGTATGTTGTACTATTATAGTTGTATTTGTGGTTGTATGTTGTACTATTGTAGTTGTATGTGTGGCTGTATGTTGTACTACTGTAGTTGTATGTGTGGTTGTATGTTGTACTCTTGTAGATCTATGTGTGGTTGTGTGTTGTAACACTGTAGTTGTATGTGTGGTTGTATGTTGTACTGTTGTAGTTGTATTTATGGTTGTATGTTGTACTCTTGTTCTATGTGTGATTGTATGTTGTAATACTGTAGTTGTATGTGTGACTGATTGTTGTAATATTGTGGTTGTGTTTGTGGTTATATGTTGTATTATTGTAGTTGTATGTGTGGTTGTATGTTGTACTATTGTAGTTGTATGTGTGGCTGTATGTTGTAATACTGTAGTTGTATGTGTGGTTTTATATTGTACTATTGCAGTTGTATGTGTGGTTGTATGTTGTACTGTTGTAGTTGTATTTATGGTTGTATGTTGTACTCTTGTTCTATGTGTGATTGTATGTTGTAATAATGTAGTTGTATGTGTGACTGATTGTTGTAATATTGTGGTTGTGTTTGTGGTTATATGTTGTATTATTGTATTTGTATGTGTGGTTGTATGTTGTACTATTGTAGTTGTATGTGTGGCTTTATGTTGTAATACTGTAGTTGTATGTGTGGTTTTATATTGTACTATTGTAGTTGTATGTTTTACTATTGTAGTTGTATATGTGGTCGTATGTCGTAGTACTGTAGTTGTATTAATTGTTGTATGTTGTAATACTGTAGTTGTACGTGTTTTTGTATGTTGTACTATTGTAGTTGTATGTGTGGTTGTATGTTGTACGATTGTAGTTGTATGTGTGGTTGTATGTTGTACTATTGTAGTTCTATGTGTGTTTGTATGTTGTAATACTGTAGTTGTATGTGTGGCTGTATGTTGTACTATTGTAGTAGTATGTATAAATTTATGTTGTATAATCTTGTTGTATGTTGTACTATTTTAGTTGTATGTGTGGCTGTATGTTGTATTACTGTAGTTGTATGTGTGGTTGTATGTTGTACACTTGTAGTTCAATGTGTGGTTGTATGTTGTACTATTGTAGTTGTATGTACGGTTTTATGTTGTATAATGTAGTTGTATGTGTAGTTGTTTGTTGTACTATTGTAGTTGTATTTGTGGTTGAATGTTGTACTATTTTAGTTGTATTTGTAGTCGTATGTTGTATTACTGTAGTTGTATGTGTGTCTGTATGTTGAATTACTGTAGTTGTATGTGTGATTGTATGTTGTACTTTTATAGTTGTATGTGTGGTTGTATGTTGTAATACTATAGTTACATGTGAGTTGTAAGTTGTACTATTGTAGTTCTATTGTATTTTTATGTTGT
Source organism: Prosapia bicincta (assembly GCA_036971475.1). Taxonomy (NCBI): domain Eukaryota; kingdom Metazoa; phylum Arthropoda; class Insecta; order Hemiptera; family Cercopidae; genus Prosapia; species Prosapia bicincta. Next base: position 48,444,154 of record JBAIZL010000006.1, read on the forward strand.
ACTATTGTAGTTGTATGTTGTACTATTGTAGTTGTATATGTAGTTGTATGTCGTACTATTGCAGTTGTATGTGTGGATGAACATTGTACTATTGTAGTTGTATATGTGGTTGTACGTTGTAGTATTGTAGTTGCATGTGTAGTTGTATGTTGTACTATTGTAGTTGTATGTGTAGTTGTTTATTGTACTATTGTAGTTGTATATGTGGTCGTATGTTGTAATACTGCAGTTGTATGAATTGTTGTTTGTTGTAATACTGTAGTTGTATGTTGTACTGTTTTAGTTGTATGTGTAGTTGTATGTTGTACTATTGTAGGTGTATGTTTAGGTGTATGTTGTACTGTTGTAGTTGTATGTGTAGTTGTTTGTTGTACTGTTGTAGTTGTATGTGTGGATGTATGTTGTACTGTTTTAGTTGTATTTGTGGTCGTATGTTTTACTGTTATAGTTGTATGTGTGGTTGTATGTTGTACTATTATAGTTGCATGTGTGGTTGTACGTTGTACTATTGTAGCTGTATGTGTAGTTGTATGATGTACAATTGTAACTGTATGTATAGTTGTATGGTGTACTGTTGTAGGTGTATGTTAGTTGTATGTTGTACTATTATAGTTGTATGTGTGGTTGTATGATGTACGATTGTAGTTGTATGTGTGGTTATATGTTGTACTATTGTAGTTGTATGTTAGTTGTATGTTGTACTATTATAATTGTTTGTGTGTTTGTATGTGTGGTTGTGTGTGTGGTTGTATGTTGTACTATTTTAGTTGTATGTTGTACTATTATAGTTTTATGTATGGTTGTATGTGTGCTTGTAAGTTGTACTATTATAGTTGTATGTGTGGTTGTATGTTGTACTATTGTAATTCTATGTTAGTTGTATGTTGTACTATTGTAGTTGTATGTTACTTGTATGTTGTACTATTATAGTTGTATGTCTGGTTGTATGTGTGGTTGTGTGTGTGGTTGTATGTTGTACTATTGTAGTTGTATGTTGAACTATTATAGTTGTATGTTGTACTATTATAGTTGTATGTGTGGTTGTATGTTGTACTATTGTAATTGTATGTTAGTTGTATGTTATACTATTGTAGTTGTATGTTAGTTGTATGTTGCACTACTGTAGTTGTATGTGTGGTTGTATGTGTAGTTGTGTGTGTGGTTATATGTTGTACTATTGTGGTTGTATGTTGTACTATTATAGTTGTATGTGTGGTTGTATGTTGTACTATTATAGTTGTATGTGTGGTTGTATGTTGTACTATTGTAGTTGTATGTGTGGTTGTATGTTGTACTATTGTAGTTGTATGTTGTACTATTATAGTTTTATGTGTGGTTATATGTTGTACTATTGTAGTTGTATGTTAGTTGTATGTTGTACTATTATAGTTGTATGTGTGGTTGTATGTTGTACTATTGTAGTTGTATGTTAGTTGTATGTTGTACTATTGTAGTTGTATGTGTGGTTGTATGTTGTACTATTGAAGTTGTATGTTAGTTGTATGTTGTACTATTATAGTTGTATGTGTGGTTGTATGTTGTACTATTATAGTTGTATGTGTGGTTGTATGTTGTACTATTGTAGTTGTATGTTAGTTGTATGTTGTACTATTGTAGTTGTATGTTAGTTGTATGTTGTACTATTGTAGTTGTATGTTAGTTGTATGTTGTACTATTGTAGTTGTATGTTGTACTATTGTAGTTGTATGTTAGTTGTATGTTGTACTATTATAGTTGGATGTGTGGTGTTATGTTGTACTATTGTAGTTGTATGTTGTACTATTATAGTTGTATGTGTGGTTGTATGTTGTACTATTGTAGTTGTATGTTAGTTGTATGTTGTACTATTATAGTTGTATGTTAGTTGTATGTTGTACTATTATAGTTGTATGTGTGGTTGTATGTTGTACTATTGTAGTTGTATGTTGTACTATTACAGTTGTATGTGTGGTTGTATGTTGTACTATTGTGATTGTATGTTATTTCCACTCCAATTAATATTTGCATTTTTCTGTAAATCATCATTTCCTAAATCACATCTCCCAAATTCTGTCGCTTAAGGTTTTACTAAAAGCAAAGTAATAAGGCATTCCTTAAAGCTACATTTGCAGGCTATGCAAACACCTCCTCCCCCGTACCTTAATTAAACCGTACGGCAATAGTGAGTTTAAATAGAATTTAATTAAGTAATACTACCCAACGAAGTTTCCAATTTTGTTGAATTATTTTAAAGAGCTTGAATTCTTCAAGTATTTTTACGTTTTAGTAAAATCAAACTTTTCACATATTTCTAACAAAAGATTTTGTATTCAAGAGTTTATCAGGCGTCAAAAATACTTCCCCATTCATGTTTAGTTAAACGCCATAATTTAATTGCTTCCGAGGGTTTGCTTCCTTGCACTTACAAGCCTCAATGTTTTCATTCGTTTAGTCATAAGGGTTAACAAAATAGTACGGGCGTGAAGTCATACAACGCTGGATTAACGCTCTTTAAGAACAGCTTATAACATGAAAAATCGTATTTTTTGTAAATTTATTTTCTACTTTAAGCTTGTATTGAGATACATAGGTAAAATGCAATATAAACACATTTTTAAAATACTGTAAGTGGCATAATATAATGTTACTATTCAAGTATTTGGCAGTGAAATGAATTTAGTGCAAATAATTTTCTATAGCTCTTAGTTTTTAAAGTTTCCTTGTCACAGACGTTACCTGGCATTGAATATTTAAAAGAGTGTTATAAAAACACAGTGAAAGGAAGTCTACTGGTAGAGAGAGCTATCAGATATCCTTCATTCATGGCTTAAGCCGCATGCCATGTTAGTACGAGGAGCTTCGTGTCTGACACGGTTGTGGAGGCTTGGCCACTTGCTGTCACGGATTGCTATTGAGGTTTAATTTCACTTTGCTTTTATTTAATACGCCTTAAGTAATTTACCTAATTATTTAATACATCTTAAATCATTAGAAATTATTATAATACACAATTATATTTAGAATAATTGATATTCCACTGGCTTATCATTTATTTAATTATTATTTCGAGAGGTTAAATAAACATGAATTACATTTAGAGTTTACAATAATTTAACTTACTTTTCTTTAAGAAATTCTAATTCTTTTATCATCGTCAAAAATATTGTGTGAAACAAGATAATAACATCACTAGAATAAATACATAATAGATAAATATTCTCACACTGCCGTAGAAAGGTTTATTAAAGCAGTTATGCCCCTAAATAAAATTTAGAAAGTCCCCCTCTACAAAGGAAATTCTTACAAATATCCTTCCTCGTGCAGTGGGCAGTGCGGATACTTATAATAGAGGGTAAAATAGAGGTTATATATATATATATATATATATATATATATATATATATATATATATATATATATATATATATATATAATTTTAAAATGTTGAAAGCTTTACCTCTTTTGTCGTTGTATTAATATGAGAGGGTTACCTGCGTAGCTGGATGCCTTGGAGTAAATCCAATTGATCGAAGATTAATCCCTTGGTCACCGCTACCACTGGTCTGTTCCTGCCTGGTCCCTTACGACACGCACTTTTTGACTTTTCTTATTCGATTCTTTTTTTACTTGCAATTTTGAGGTAAAAAAAGGAGACCGTACTGTACTGCCCTCAATTGAACCATTAGCCACTACTTACGTTAATTACCGGTTGTTTGGGTGCAATACAATAAAAATCGTTACAGACCTCCCTTAAATACGGTAACTGGGCGTAGGTGATATGTTAAACCCTCTGTGTAAGTATAGTATCTCAAGTACTAATATTGAGACTCTCAAGATGCAGCGGCACGAGGTGAACGATGCCGGAACGTTGCCCCGAGAGTGCCTACAGATTAATTCGTCTATTGCATCATATGCGTAACGACAGAGGCCTGACTTTGGACACTTACATTACAAACACCTTGAAGAAAGCAACAATTAGATTCACAAAACTATACCCTATGCTTAACAGAACAAGTCCACTTTCACTACGGGCGGCCGCTACTATATACGAATCTATAATCCGCAGCATACACACATACGCTTCACTTGTCCGGGGCTATGCAGGCAGTTGCGTGAGTTCACGCACACACAGACTCCAGTTATTCCAAAACAAGGTTTTTCGAATAGTCACGAAGGTACTTAGATGTACGAGAATAACACTGCTTTACACTGACTCATTAAACAACACCTCCGACACTTAGCAACAAGGTTCTACATACAGGTCCATGCACATATAACATCCCAACTTCTTTCCTCACTAGGTAGGTACGGCCACAATCACTACACACACATGCGGCCGTGTGTCCCTCCTGACCGCCTAGCTCTACCATAAAATGCAAAAAATATAGTATATACTTACTAATACCTTCTGCTTCACAGTTATTTATCAGGTGCACATCCACAGGGACGCAGCTTAGCCCCAACGGAAATACTAATTTTGATTGCATGCCTTTTTAGTTTAGAGTAGGCAGCAGAAGAAGAAGTGCATGTCATTTCTGCCATAGACCCACTAACATGGTATTTGTGAAATAATACTTCTCCCTATCTTTTAACATATGGTGGTCCAAACTACCAGGCTTCTTCCATGATTTGTCGTGAGATTTGTTCTGACAGGGTTTCTTTTATTGTCAGGTATTTTCATCCCGCTCTTAGCACGACACTTACCGTACTCTTTCATTTCACTATCCCCTGATTTTTAATGGAAAGAGCTTAGTACAAGGGCAATCAATTGCATTTCCTTCACTCACGGTAGGGATACTAAGCGCATGCGCATGTGAGACGGAGGTAGCTTGCTAGAGGTTGGCGTGGTTTATTTTGTCACAACTTGCGATTGACGACAGAGAGAGCATTGAAGTCTGCTGCCTTTTCTTTGAATTGTCTATTAAAGATTGAGACTAATGTAACCGTCGAGTGACAACGCCTTGTAAAAATTTATTTATACAAGTCTTATAGTTTCAAAGCATCTGTATTTACAAAAGACAGTTGTAAGCAGCGCTTCCAAACCCGACTTTGTTTTTTATAGTGTTGGAAAAATTATCTTTTAAAAGCTCTCTATGAAATAGTATTTTATAAATAAACGGATTTGATAAATTTCAATTGGAAAGTGGTGGAGAAGTGTTAGAACAATAAATGGGACAGAAAATTGTGGGAGTGTTGAAGGTGATCTTGAGGACCCTATAAACTATAAAGTAGGCTAAAACATAGATTCATCAAGATCATCCCTTTAATGATTGTGATATTGAATAAGACCCAGACTTAAAATAATATATTTCAGAAAACATTTAAAATTATCGAAGCATATCTTCTTTCTGGGGATGACCAACAAATCAATCTTCCGACATTTAGAAGACAAAATTACATATTGTTATCAATCAGACTGATTTATAAATTTTATTATATTTCTTAGATAATTTTAATATACACTCTTTTAAAATTTACAAATAGTTTTATGTATTGTCACTGGTAAAAACATCCGTGTATATTGCAATTACCACTGTGAAAATGTTTTTTTACCTCGTAATCTATTTCTTTCACATTGTGTCTAAGAGAACAGTATACTGCTCATATTATCAGTTATAAATCATTAATAAATAAGATATTAAATACAATATTCTCTGATAAGAAACTGTTTACATAAATACAACAATACTAAACTAATTGTTAGAATGTTGCTAAGCAAATGGCAAATTTAGATTCAAACAGTGTAGGACTGAAGTTCATTGGAAGGTGCTTCTCAACATGGTACGTATTTACCCTTTATCTAACTAATATCAATAAACAAGTTATACAGTGATTGTGGCTTGCTATGATTAGCCCAACTACTGACTTTACCTCGTTTCTACGAGACTTGCAGACTTAGACATCGGTCGGGCTAGCCCTGCTTGGTCAATAGTCGCTCCAGTGCTTGGTCTAGCTGGGACTTATTACTTAGGCGTGGCTTGAACTTGTATACAGGAACATCGCCTTCTCAGGGCGGGATATACAAGGTCTTGCCATGGTTAAAGGTCTGCTTAAGTCTTCCGGTCCAAAATCCTTCACTAGAGCGGTCGGTGAAACCAGTCTACTGCCCTGTTTTAATATATTGCCGTTGTTACATGGATGTGTAATAGTACACGTAAAATATGTTTAACTGTATTTATAGCATTAAATAGGTGAAAATTATCTTCTATTACCAGTGACTGTTTTATATGATTTGTAATTTTCAAATAAATACATTTAAAGCTACATTATGTCTGTAATGTAAAATCATAATTTAGATAGGCCTAATCTCTAAAAAAAAGTAACTGTCGTGTATATAATGTAATCATAGATGAACTCGAAAAATGGAGTAGCCCTAGTGTAAAGCATTTATTCATAGATAATCTCCCAAAATGTAGTAGCCCTCGTGTATAGAATGTATTCATAGATAAACTCCGAATATGGAGTAGCCCTAGTGTAAAGCACTTATTCATAGATAATCTCCCAAAATGTGGTAGCCCTTGTGTATAGAATGTATTCATAGATAAACTCCGAAAATGGAGGAGCCCTAGTGTAAAGAACTTATTCATAGATAATCTCCCAAAATGTAGTAGCCCTCATGTATAGAATGTATTCATAGATAAACTCCGAAAATGGAGTAGCCCTAGTGTAAAGTACTTATTCATAGGTAATCTCCCAAAATGAAGTACCCTCGTGTATATAATGTATTCATAGATAAACTCCGAAAATGGAGTAGCCCTAGTGTAAAGAACTTAGATAATCTTCCAAAGTGTAGTAGCCCTCGTGTATAGAATGTATTCATAGATAAACTCCGAAAATGGAGTAGCCCTAGTGTAAAGCACTTATTCATAGGTAATCTCCCAAAATGTAGTAGCCCTCGTGTATATAATGTATTCATAGATAAACTCCGAAAATGGAGTAGCCCTAGTGTAAAGCACTTATTCATAGATAATCTCTCAAAATGTAGTAGCCCCTGTGTATAGAATGTATTCATAGATAAACTCCGAAAATGGAGTAGCCCTAGTGTAAAGAACTTAGATAATCTTCCAAAGTGTAGTAGCCCTCGTGTATAGAATATATTCATAGGTAAACTCCGAAAATGGAGTAGCCCTAGAGTAAAGATCTTATTCATAGACGATTTCCCATAGTAGAGGGGAACTAGTATTTAGATGTGTATAAAGAGCATAGAGTTATGCAGAGACCGTTGTTTAAAACACCGAACTATTTCACCAGGGTACGTTTATCACAAACCCCGCAGTGTTTAATTAAAATCTAAATTGACCTTTGTTTTACTTTAAAACACTTGGCTCTTGATTAAAACGATTAAACTCTGCATCTAATATTAAAAACAGAGGTGTTTTAAAATTTGAAATAAAACATCCAAAAACCTTTAGAAAGTAAAATTTACTTCCTTATGGGATGGCTTAAAACAATCGCGTTATTAGGATGTAGACTTATACAATGCAATGTGGTATGCTTTTATAAACGGATGTTAAACAAATTTATCGATATAATTTTAAAATCATTAGTTATGTTTCTAATTATACAACATAGAGATAAGCAGCTAGATTTAAAATTTACATTGATTAGTTTTTTTGTTATTACTACCCTCATTAATATATTTGGAACCGCAGGATCAAGGAAAGGGTGGAAAAATTGGAAATAAATGTCTACTATGCGAGGAATAGTTACAAGTGAAATAAACAAAATATATGTAAGCTTATAATGTGGAGAAAACTTTCTATGTGATTCCGAGTTTATGAATATTGAAAACAGTGAATCAATAATTATAAACTCATAAGAATTACATTATAGTCCACAAATGTTGCTAGATATACCATATAGGTTTTTAATCTACATTTTTATTTAGCTCCTTAATATTATTGTTACGCTTTTTGTATTATAAATTTAATATTTTCAGTATTTTATCACTCATAACAGTAATTTCTATAATTGGCGTAATTTCTACATTTTGTTTATTTAAATAATTATTTCTAATTTCATAACGTTTCTCTCAAATGTTATGTATGTCACAATCTGCCCCAAGTGTGTTACAACTGACACCACAAAGGAACCTATTGTAGTAACCTTACTATGCAAAACCCAACTTTAGCAGGTTAACATTTGAGTTATAATTAGGTTATAACGTATAGTAGGATTTTCAGAGATTGTAGCCCAGTGACAAATTAAATAGAGTATGATCTGCTACAAGCCAGTTCTATTTTCCCATTGATTCATTTAAGGATATCTTACGTAGCCGTTCAAGTTAATCGAGTTTATACAAGCTTGGTGCCACTAGTTCCTTTCCCATACCTTGAGTGCTACCAAGTATTGGCTTTACCTAGGGTGTACGAGAGGTTAATAGGTACTTCTCACTTTATTTAAATATAGTTTCAGATAATTCCTTGACTTTATTTAGTCATTTTAAATGATTTGTAGAAGCAACACATACATATCACAGATATATTAATACAGTTTATTCAATATCTTTTTCATATTAAAAAAATATTTTAACTGTGACAGTGATGTATGAATCGCCTTATGCTTCCAAACTAATTATTCCTTTATTAGGTTCTGGAATACTCCCATAAATTTACCTGACTCATCTTCTCACATAACGTGAATAATCATGGATACACCATGGGAAGCATCCCCCCCCCGTTATCATTAGCTAAGCGGGGACACCAAGATCCTTACAAACTTCCAAGTAATGCTGGAAATTTATACTGCTATACACAGTAGTTTTGCCCAGTTGTAGGTCATCGGTCAGGAACCAGAAAAGGCTCCTGCCTGATTCTGCTCGCAAGAACAGCTGATTGGGAATCTCAAATGAGTGAACTGTAGCAACGACCTTAAAGCGAAGGAACGCATCCAAAGCTCTCTTCATGGTTCATGAAGTATTAAATTCTTTAATGTAAGAATTTTAAAATAATAATGAAATGGTAGATCAATATTAAAAAAGATAGATATTAGGGTCTGGTAATTGAAACATGATTAACTAAGAATAATTTAATAAAAGAAACACACACACACAAAATAAGCAGAAAAAAATTAAAGAATTTATATGGATCGGCGTGTCACTGATATTGAAAAAACATAGGCCTGTTTGACGATATAAAATTTAATAAAATAATAAAATTTGGCACCGAAGTCCCAAATATTAAATATTTGGAAGCCTTTGTTCACAACATACTCAAAATCGTGAATCGTATTCGTTTTTTTTTATTGCTCGTCTTAAATGTGAGATACATGCACCTTCGGAAACTCTTCCATGTAATACTGGACGTTTCCACTACATTCTAGGCTTAGATGATGAATACCAAGGTTGAACCACTACATTTTATGTCTCCCCTTAGTTCCCCAACATTTTATTTATTCATTGCTTATGATAAACTATTTTTAAAATAAAAATTTAAAATTAATGAACTTTTTAGTCCAAAATCAAGAGACTAGAAAAGTGTGTCCAAAGTTTTCTACAACTTTGGTTAAATTCTTTCATTTTAAATTATAAAACAAATAATTAGTAAGTAAAAACCAGTAATTATAAATTAAGGCTTTGATTCTTGCAAAGATATTTATATTGTGAAATGGTTTGGTAAAGGTTTTAATATAATTAGGCCTAATTACTAAACAAATTAAATAATTACTATTTTAATAATAATTATTGTTAAAATAGTAATTAAAATTATTATTTTTCAAACATTATTAAATAGCCTTAAAGGAAAACTACTTAGAAAAGCCTACTGGAGGAAAACAGGGGGGGGGGAAATGAATAATAATATATTCAATGATATTGTAAACAATATACCTGAAGATGGAGAACTGCATAACGAATACATCAAAATATATTAAACCTGGCACCATAACTCTAAATAATAAACATTCTGAAAATAAGCAAAAACAGACTCGCTTTACTCTGCAGTAAATTTTATAATCTCGATGTTTCATTATAATACTGAGGTATACATATATTAGCCACACTACTTAATGTTTAAGAAATTATCCTGGGGGCATATATTTGGTAAATAACAAAGTTTTCCCGCGTGAGGTAACCGTTTCAGAACTAATTTAGCTTCCATTTTGGTGTACGTTATTTTAATACAGAACACAAAATGGCAGTCATATCCTACGTCACACCTCCTCTAGCTGGATCACGTTTGCAAACCATTTAAAAAGAAAACACAATCGAAACATTCTTATTTAAATTATAATGCTCAATAATGAAGGGATCTGTTCCATAAGCCTTATTACATGAATCTTTAGTGTTGTTTAAAAAGTAAAATGAAATTTATATATTTGCTAAATGTTTAATTTGTTCCATGAGCTCCTAAGTTTTGTCTACTTTTTCTTCGTGTTTGATCGATATATAAACATACTTTACGTTGTATCTGTATATTTATATTCCGTAAGCGATTCGGTTCCCCTTAAAATTTCTCGACCAAAGAACAAGATGAGTTAGTTTAATTACATTCCTTTTAAAGCTTGAGGGCTAAAGACGGTGGGCAAATTATCAGACGTGTCAAACATTACATAGGCTTCGCCCCACTGGCTTTGATAAATCCAATGATTTTCTAATGAAAATATCATTACAGTGGATTTATTAATAAGTAAGCCATATATCCCAAATGGTGATTTTTAAAAGTATACCAGATGGTGATAACATCAGCTGATGTGAATTTCATTGTTTATTTATTTAATTTTTTAAATTCCTTCTATTGGCTCACACTCTCGTGATATATATGTTATACAAATTTTCAATTCTTAATCAAATACATTATTATTAATCCAGTCACGTTCAAATCATTTTTGAAACCAGTTAATATAAATATTTCTCCTATTCTATTTAAAGTTGTACATTTTATAAATTTGTGTTACAAGAATAATTTATATACTTTAATCAAAACAACAAGAACATTTGAGAACCGTTATAAGCTATTTATCTTTATTTTAAGTAAAAAAAGCTTTTGTTAAGAGAAAATAAAATAAATCTTCGAGATAAAATGTCAAGAGTAAATTTTATTATTGTCTTGTTTAAATTTCAATTAAATTAAAAATCAAGTTAAAACTACAAAATGTTTATAACTATTATTAGCCTGTGCTAAATCAGTAATAAAATTTCTAGAATTTGTTCAATCATTTTAAAGAATAAAAGCAAACATTTTAAATGAAGTTAGAAAAAAGAATTTAAATAAATATTTATGCAATAGAAAATAACTATATTCATTAAATGTAAATAAAATAATTTATTATGAGCTTAAAACCTATCTAAATGGGATAGAGCAATATGGTTGGTTTTATAAATGAAGTCCAAGTATTTATCTGCTGGCGGATCACGCTCGTCTCACTACAGGTACCAGCATTTGGCAAGTTGGGTGGGATCATATTTTGACCGCGGCTGAAATGACGCGTTTTGGCTTTACAGCCCCATCATCAGTAAGTCAAAGAAGAGCGTAAAATATACTCGGCTGAGGGTGTTGTGACAGGGTCTGGACGCGATACTAGCGGCAATTAGTTGGGATCAGTGTGTGTGTGTGTGTGTGTGTGTGTGTGTGTGTGTGTGTGTGTGTGTGTGTGTGTGTGTGTGTGTGTGTGTGTGTGTGTGTGTGTGTGTGTGTGTGTGTGTGTGTGTGTGTGTGTGAGTGTATGTGTGTGTGTGGGTGTGTGTGTGGGTGTGTGTGTGGCAAAAGAGAATGGGAAATTTAAATATCAAATTCAATAATTAAATTTAATAAATAAATTATTATTGAAAAAACTGTATTAACATCAAGTGTCATTTGCTACAATTTATATAGAAATGTCTTTCAACTTGGATGAATAAATAAAAAGTATTTTATTAACGACTGGAAACTTGAAATTTTATATATATATATATATAGACTATATATATATATATATATATATAGACTATACATATATATATATATATATATATATATTTATATATATATATATATATATATATATATATATATATATATATATATATATATATAGATAGATAGATAGATATTTATATAAATATATACATAGGAAAGTGTGAACTAATAGTAAAAATTGAAAAACAATAAAAATGACCTATACATAATTTCTTAAGACAAAACAACTATCAGGGTCAACCTACTTAAAATCCTGAAACTGTAAATCTTTCAAACTGTAAGTAGAAAGAGATATAGAGTTTAGGACTTGAATAAAATCTTAGAAAAGGAGGCGTTATTCCGAAACTCGTCACAGAATTCCTAAGCGATGACGTCACGTTCTATGGATTTACTTCTAAGTTGAGGTAATTTGTATGCTGCCAGGTACGACGTTACACTTTTGTACATTATTTTGATTTTTCTTATTTGCATTACTGCAATACAATTTTTTTTCAAGGGAGTGCTTGTCCAATTATAAATCTTTAAACGTAATTCATTTGGCTTTCACAGCTTTGGGATGGGAATCTCTAGAAGAGCCAATAGAGAGAAAGGACACTAAATAAGCGACTCCGATCACGTAAGCTGTGGTTGTCTTTTCTTTCCAGGGCTAGGGAGTTTTGTTTTCTACCTTAGTTATATATATATATATATATATATATATATATATATATATATATATATATATTTGCTGTGAATAACTAACTCACGATATTTGCGTACTACAGAAGTACGCCTTCCTTCGTGACTGTCCTGTGCTTCTCAATGCTTCTCATTCAAACGATATTTATTCAACAGAAAATCGCCATATTATTATATTTTTGGTCGGAAACGCTGATATTATTTTAATGAACTTGGTTTGGAGAATCACTTGAAGAACTTGTGTTAAACACAAAATAATCAATATAGCTAATATAGTTGCTTGTAAAATCATCTTGAATTCACTGATTACACTATAAGTAATTATTAGTTACCGAAGTAAACACTGGAAACATTCAATTAGTTACACAATAATTACTTACAGTATAGGTAATTCGTTCAATTTGTATAGCAAATCCTTTTGTATAAAGTCCTCCATTAAAAAATAAGTATTGTATACATTTATATATTTTAACACAAATAAAGACTTTTTAAACGACTGCGTTTATCTGATAAATATCAAATATTTGTACTGTGTTCTATTAATTTTAGTTCCGAAGAAACAACCTTTCATTATTACGTCACAACCCTTCAATACGGTTGTATTTTCTCTTTTTTTCTGTAAGTTTTTGTCAACGAGAAAATTTGTTTTAAAATTTAATTTTCATCCTTTCCCCTTCACGTCTACGGTATAAATATGATAATTTGTTCTGAATCTGGTTTCTTACTGGCCGACTATAAATTGAAATATTACTTTACAATGACTTCTTTAAAACTAACTTCCAATTGTAAAAATGATCTAAGCACTTACTCTTTACACAAGTCTGGAACACGCAAGTTCAATCTGAAACATAAAATAATGGAAACATTTTCACTAAATTATTTAAATTTATGGAAACAAATAATTACGTAATAGAGTTTTCAAAACACATATTTGTTCCGTGAAACTTATTTTGACGATAAAAAAATTAAACTAAGCTATATCTATAGCCTATATACAATTATATGGAGGCTACTTTTAATTCCAAATTTGAAAAATTTTTAATTACACTTTTGCTATTACATGCGACCTGACATTTTGTTAACTAAAGGATGGTAAATTGTTAACTTACGCTTGGAGGAAACGTTTTCGTCTTACGACTTCTTCAGCCTCCTGAAACGCAACGGGATTTCGATATTTAATGAAGCCCGGCTAGCAGAAATTCAACAATTTCGGAATGGAGGCTGAAGAAGTCGTAAGACGAAAACGTTTCCTCCAAGTGTAAGTTAACAACATTTAGTTAACAAAAAGTCTGGTCGCAAGTAATAGCGAAATTGTAATAAGTAATTAACAACCAGCTCGTCATGAACAGCAACAAGATTTCGATATTGAAATCGATTTCGATTTGAAAAGATGATTTGGTAAAAATATTGATTTACTTCATTAAATTCACAGCACAAGACAAATTGAAAAGATACATTTATTTATTATGATTCTGTGCTTTTACTTTATGTATTCTTCGTTTACTATCCACTTGCTCCTGTTCATGTTGTTGATATGCACATAAAATACACTTTTAAATATATGTATAGATATATATGTAGCTACTTTCTATTTTTCACTCCTTCTATTAGTCCATGCTCATCTTATAAATATATATATATATATATATATATATATATATATATATATATATTTATATATTTATTTATTTATTTATCTTGGTATATATATATATATATATATATATATATATATATATATATATATATATATTAAAACAACATAGGTTAGTCATATACAAGAATATTTATTAATTTATATCCAAAGCTTTTCGTTTGTAAACAGTACCATCATCATGAGGAATCCATAAATATATATATATATTATTGATATTTTACGTTATCCATTGTTTTTCCGTTGAACTGGCTTTATGAAGTTAATATATTACTATTGTAAGTAATTTTATCCACCATTAAGTGCAATGATTTTACCTTGAGTGATGAGGCGCCTTTCGGTCACTTGACCATTGTCGAATTACTCTTACCTTGGTAGGTGTTAAATTCTTGATATTTTACGTTATCCATTGTTTTTCCGTTGCACTGACTTTATGAGGTTAATATATTACTATTGTAAGTAATTTTATCCACCATTAAGTGCAATGATTTTACCTTGAGTGATGAGGCGCCTTTCGGTCACTTGACCATTGTCGAATCACTGGATAAAATTACTTACAATAGTAATATATTAACTTCATATATATATATATATATATATATATATATATATATATATATATATATATACGTTATATGAACATTTTATGTGAACATTTCATAATTAAATGCGTGCTAGTTAAAATCAACAACCGAGACAGTCTAACAATTACACACCATTAAAAGTTCATCAAAAATTTGACTAAAAAGTCATCAAAAACAGATGACTAACTCTTATCTGACCGAACAAACAGATTATGAACCGCAAGAGGACCCTGACAGCTACATAGACTTTGATGATTCAACGCAAGGAAAGCGCATGTGGATTCACTCAAGAAGACAATCATACCCAAAATCATTTTTCAGGACTAACCACAATAAAAATACATTTTCCATAATGCATATAGAAGACGACACAAACGAACTACCGTACATCCACGATCCCAAGACCAACCTAAAGATGCTGATTGACACTGGAAGCACGAGATCATTTATTAAAAAATCAATAGCTTTCCAATTTTTCAAAAACACCCTAAAACAAGAACCATTTGAAGTGAGTACAGCTCATGGAGTATCAAAAAAAAAATACAGTTGTACGCTACCACTTTTGGGAAAAGAAAGAACCAAATTCTATTTATTTGATTTCCATAAAGATTTTGACTTACTCCTTGGATTAGATAACATAAAAGAATTAAAAATTAATTTAAATTTAGTGAATGATAAATTAATATTTCGCAATAAGCAAATCCCGATTAAATATTTTAACACAGAAGAACAAAATAATAATAATAACAATAATAATAATAATAATAATAAACGCGAATGTCAGGAACAGGACGCAAAAAAGGGACAATATCCTTAGACCTGATGCAATGCAAACGAACGCTAATTTCAATTTATTAGACTATAAACAAAAAAATTCGAGAAGGAAAAATTTAGATTTATCAAAATTTAGAATGGAACATATGAACTCGGAAGAAAAATCCGAAATAACAAGTTTAATAGAAGATTATGCAGATTTATTCCATATTGAGGGAAACGATTTAACTTTTACCAACCAAATAAAACATGTTATTAGGACTACTGATGTAATTCCCGTATACTCTAGAAATTATAGATATCCAGAGATTTACAAGAACGAAATTAATAAACAAACTGAAGACATGCTTAAACAAAAAATTATTAGACCCTCGAATTCTCGACCCCAAAAAACAAGACGCTTCTGGCAAAAGAAAATTTCGATTAGTAATAGATTTTAGAGGATTAAACAAAAAAAACAATTTACGATAAATTTCCCTTGCCGAACATTACAGACATATTAGACAAATTGGGACGGACTCAGCATTTTACAACTTTAGATTTAGCCTCAGGATTTCACCAAGTAGAAATGGATAAAAATAGCATAGAAAAAAACAGCGTTTTCAACAGAAACGGGACACTACGAATTTTTAAGAATGCCCTTTGGACTAAAGAATAGCCCCCCTACATTTCAAAGAATTAATAATAATATTGTGAGAGGCAACGCAAAGCCAACTTTAAAGTACAGCTGGATAAAACAGAATTTTTAAGAAAAGAATTAATATATCTAGGACATGTTGATACACCGGAGGGCGTACAACCCAACCCAACAAAGATTTTGGGTCCAATACCTAAAACCACCAAACAAATTAAAGGCTTTTTAGGACTATTAGGCTATTATCAAAAATTTATTAAAAACTTCGCTAAAATAACAAAACCGTTTACTAACTGTTTAAAGAAAAATGCAAAAATATACATAGAAAATCCAGACTTTATAGAATGTTTTGAAACATGTAAAAGTATATTGACTAATGAGCCCCTTCTACAATACCCAGATTTTGAAAAGGAGTTTACTCTAACGACAGACGCTAGTAATTATTCACTAGGAGCAATTTTAAGCCAGGACAAAAATGGAAAAGACCTTCCTATAGCGTATGCCAGCAGAACTTTAAACGACAGCGAAACTAATTACTCCGCGATTGAAACGGAATTATTAGCAATCGTATGGGCCACAAAACATTTCAGGCCTTATTTATTTGGGAGAAAATTTAAAATTTATACAGACCATAAACCTTTACAATGGTTATTTTCAGTTAAAGAACCAAATTCCAAACTTTTAAGATGGAGATTAAAATTAGAAGAATATGATTATGACATAAGATACAAAAAAGGCAAACTAAACCAAAATACAGAAGCATTTTCTAGAATACAATTAAACGTCACTGATAAAAGGTCAACGAACAACCAACACACTGTAGAACCAGACCTTGAGTTATCTCCAGCTGGGTTACTGCAACGTTACTTCCCGGAACTGAACGATAGAGATAACGAATCTATGGTCGTACAACTCGACGCAACAGATAAAGCCAACTTAGAGGTTAATGAAGAAAGCGACAGTCAAACTATTCACTCCAATTTTGAAGGGAACACCAAAATTGAAATACCAATTTCCGGCGAGCCTGTAAACTTCGTTTAATAGTCGAAATATCGAAAAATAATTTTAAAGAAGACATAGTTAATGTTGTAAAATCATATTTGGTACCCAAAATAAAATATAATCTATATTTTGAAGACGATTGTTATGAGAAATTTGCATCATGCATAGCCAACAATTTCAAAAAAACTGAACTAAATTTAGTTAAGTGTAATAACAAACTCTTAGACCTAACTTCGGAAGAAGATACCTTAGAAACGAGAAGTAATTATCATGTTAGCAAAACCAATCACCGCGGGATACAGGAAACATACGAGCAAATTAAGCGAAGATATTATTGGCCTAATTTAAAATCACTAATTTAAAATTTCATAAATCAGTGTGACATATGTCAAAGAACCAAATACGACAGAATTCCCTTACAGCTAGAAATGAACTTGACACCAACAGCTGCAAGACCATTTCAGATAGTTCACGTTGACACAATCTCCTTGGAGAAGAATTCGTTTATCAGCATAGTCGACGCGTTCTCACGATATGCTCAAGCTTATCGCTTGGGAAGCTCTCAAGCTACAGAGATTGCAGACAAGCTATTATATTACTTCACGCATTTCTGCTTACCAACAGTTATTATATCAGACAATGGAACGGAGTTTAATAACAGAATTGTAAAGGAGATATTAGACTTGCATAAAATCAATCAAACGGATTATGTGAAACATTTCATTCCACTTTAATAGAACACATAAGGCTGTTAAATAATCAAATCGAATTTAAAAAAGACAGTATAATTAAGAAAGTTAAATATGCTATAAGAGCTTATAACATTAGCATACATTCAGTCACAAAATTAACGCCGTGCGAAGTCTTATTTGGACACATAAATTCAAACACTTTATTAGATATAGCTTTAGAAAAACGAATTGTAAATGACTACGTTTTAAACCATAAAGAAAAAACAAAGAGACTTTATGAAAACATTAGGAATAGTAATGAAAAAATTAAAGAAAAAGTTTTATAAAAAAGGAATATAAACAAAGAACCCTTTCCAGAAATACCATCTGAAGTTTTTATAAAGTCAGTTCAGAAGCAAAGCAAAACGGAAAACAGATATAGCAAGGAAGAAATAGCTTCGATAGATAAAGAAAGAAAAACTGGAAAAATAAAGCCTAGACATCATAACACAAAAGACAAAATAAATTTGTCGAAAATTAAAAGGCCTAAGAAGATAAAAAATGTAATTAATGACCAAAATCCTTCTTGTCCATATTCAACACAATCAAATTAAAATCCCTACCATACCTTTGTCCACTAATTCTATGCAAGAAACTTTATTAAACTTTAAACAACATTGTTTCATTAATTGTATGTGTTACAAACTTTTGTAATTTATTAAATGATATGTAACTAATTATGGTATTAAATATTGTTAATTATTTGAAATATGTTAATCACAAAAAAAAATTGTAATTGAAGAAAATTAGAAACTATACTCTTAAAGAGACAACAAAACAAAAAGAATTCTTATAAACTGACTAGAATCCTTTATCAAATCTATAACAGGCAATTTGAATGTAAATGATGGTAAAAATTATGAAAAATTATATAAAACTTTTATTGTAATCAATGTAAATTTTGTAGAACAAAAATTTAGATTCTGATAACAATTGTATATGTTATAAACATTTTATATCTATCCTATGATAGAAAAGATTCATTATAAATTGTATTAATCAATTCCAAATACTTTTGCTCAGTTGAATTATAATGAACAGAAAATTAGACTGTAAAATGTCCATCATCAAAAAACAATAACGCCTACAAACTACGAGGATACTGCGTTGGAAATCGCAGACAACCCATTTAACTGGATCTCGGAAATCAACCTTCTCCAGTGATCTGGATCTGGTGACTTTCTCCAGTGAAGAGGACTTGCCCATGCCGAAAATTGCCCTTTACGGAGGCCTATTCAGCAGCTTATATACTTCGCCCTCATCAAGAAGATGAAGAGGACCTCAACCGATGCCGAAACTTCGCCAACCCTCGAAGTTTTCTTTAGGGATGGAGGAGTTATATGAACATTTTATGTGAACATTTCATAATTAAATGCGTGCTAGGAAAATTCCTGCTTACGCAGCTTTTGTATTATATAGGTGGTGAGAACAGAGTCCCGGCAGTGTGTAAGTCGTCTCTGTATCGCACAGACGTTTTCCGCTCCAACTGTATGTACATCAGTTGTATTTGAATTGTTTTATTAAGTATAATTTATGTAACAGTTTTCCAAATTAATTGTTTATTAAATTCAACAAAGGTTTGTAAAAATAAAATCATTTTTTAAAAACCTTTCGTGCTTAATATAACACGTAACTTATATATATATATATATATATATATATATATATATATATATCGTTGAAGTATATAATCTCTAATAACATACTTTTTATTCATGCACGTAAGTTCAAATATAATTTTTTTATAACTTGTAATAGATCACACTTGATGTTAATACATCTTTTTTCAAATATTAATTAAATAAATTTAATAATTAAATAATTTATTTTTATATTTAGGAAAACTTTTCACAAAGGTGCAAAGTGTGCAATATAGTTAGATCGACCTATTTTGCTTAAAATAAGTGATAACATGATTTCATACAAAAGCTGATTATTTGTTATAGGGTATGCAATAGAAAATAATTTAACGAATATGTGACGTTACTTTATTTATAATATTGTAATTATTAAATAAAAATAAAGAAAACAAATTTTTTCGTTTACCTAAGCAGGAATTAACTTTAAATATGTTGTGTTTATATTATTTGTTTTTACGTTTGTCAGTCTTTGTGAATAAAAACTCTTGTAGTGGTTGGACTCAACCTACACCTCCCTCCGTAAGGAAGCCCTGCCCAAACGCTGCTGTGATTGTCTCTTATTCCTAGGACAGGATACCGTCACATTCTATTCTTTTCATACTTCTACAAAATCAATAGAGAGTATAGTAGCGTAAATTTAATTATTAAACAATTATGAACCCTAGCTACAAATATTTATGCAACGTGTATGTACATTTCGCTAACGCACTCAGCATCATCAGAAGGTTACAAATATACGAAGAAGGTTACAATATAAATAGTTTATTTGTAATCTTCTGATAATGCGAAGTGGGTTAGCGAAATGTACATAAAGGTGGATATTAGTAGCAAGGGTTTATATTTGTAATCTTCTGATAATGCGAAATGGGTTAGCGAAATGTACATAAAGGTGGATATTAGTAGCAAGGGTTTATATTTGTAATCTTCTGATAATGCGAAGTGGGTTAGCGAAATGTACATAAAGGTGGATATTAGTAGTAAGGGTTTATATTTGTAATCTTCTGATAATGCGAAGTGGGTTAGCGAAATGTACATAAAGGTGGATATTAGTAGCAAGGATTTATATTTGTAATCTTCTGATAATGCGAAGTGGGTTAGCGAAATGTACATAAAGGTGGATATTAGTAGCAAGGGTTTATATTTGTAATCTTCTGATAATGCGAAGTGGGTTAGCGAAATGTACATAAAGGTGGATATTAGTAGCAAGGGTTTATATTTGTAATCTTCTGATAATGGGAAGTGGGTTAGCGAAATGTACATAAAGGTGGATATTAGTAGCAAGGATTTATATTTGTAATCTTCTGATAATGCGAAGTGGGTTAGCGAAATGTACATAAAGGTGGATATTAGTAGCAAGGGTTTATATTTGTAATCTTCTGATAATGCGAAGTGGGTTAGCGAAATGTACATAAAGGTGGATATTAGTAGCAAAGATTTATATTTGTAATCTTCTGATAATGCGAAGTGGGTTAGCGAAATGTACATAAAGCTGGATATTAGTAGCAAGGGTTTATATTTGTAATCTTCTGATAATGCGAAGTGGGTTAGCGAAATGTACATAAAGGTGGATATTAGTAGCAAGGGTTTATATTTGTAATCTTCTGATAATGCGAAGTGGGTTAGCGAAATGTACATAAAGGTGGATATTAGTAGAAAGGATTTATATTTGTAATCTTCTGATAATGCGAAGTGGGTTAGCGAAATGTACATAAAGGTGGATATTAGTAGCAAGGATTTATATTTGTAATCTTCTGATAATGCGAAGTGGGTTAGCGAAATGTACATAAAGGTGGATATTAGTAGCAAGGGTTTATATTTGTAATCTTCTGATAATGCGAAGTGGGTTAGCGAAATGTACATAAAGGTGGATATTAGTAGCAAGGGTTTATATTTGTAATCTTCTGATAATGCGAAGTGGGTTAGCGAAATGTACATAAAGGTGGATATTAGTAGCAAGGGTTTATATTTGTAATCTTCTGATAATGGGAAGTGGGTTAGCGAAATGTACATAAAGGTGGATATTAGTAGCAAGGATTTATATTTGTAATCTTCTGATAATGCGAAGTGGGTTAGCGAAATGTACATAAAGGTGGATATTAGTAGCAAGGGTTTATATTTGTAATCTTCTGATAATGCGAAGTGGGTTAGCGAAATGTACATAAAGGTGGATATTAGTAGCAAAGATTTATATTTGTAATCTTCTGATAATGCGAAGTGGGTTAGCGAAATGTACATAAAGGTGGATATTAGTAGCAAGGGTTTATATTTGTAATCTTCTGATAATGCGAAGTGGGTTAGCGAAATGTACATAAAGGTGGATATTAGTAGCAAGGGTTTATATTTGTAATCTTCTGATAATGCGAAGTGGGTTAGCGAAATGTACATAAAGGTGGATATTAGTAGCAAGGGTTTATATTTGTAATCTTCTGATAATGGGAAGTGGGTTAGCGAAATGTACATAAAGGTGGATATTAGTAGCAAGGATTTATATTTGTAATCTTCTGATAATGCGAAGTGGGTTAGCGAAATGTACATAAAGATGGATATTAGTAGCAAGGGTTTATATTTGTAATCTTCTGATAATGCGAAGTGGGTTAGCGAAATGTACATAAAGGTGGATATTAGTAGCAAAGATTTATATTTGTAATCTTCTGATAATGCGAAGTGGGTTAGCGAAATGTACATAAAGCTGGATATTAGTAGCAAGGGTTTATATTTGTAATCTTCTGATAATGCGAAGTGGGTTAGCGAAATGTACATAAAGGTGGATATTAGTAGCAAGGATTTATATTTGTAATCTTCTGATAATGCGAAGTGGGTTAGCGAAATGTACATAAAGGTGGATATTAGTAGAAAGGATTTATATTTGTAATCTTCTGATAATGCGAAGTGGGTTAGCGAAATGTACATAAAGGTGGATATTAGTAGCAAGGATTTATATTTGTAATCTTCTGATAATGCGAAGTGGGTTAGCGAAATGTACATAAAGGTGGATATTAGTAGCAAGGGTTTATATTTGTAATCTTCTGATAATGCGAAGTGGGTTAGCGAAATGTACATAAAGGTGGATATTAGTAGCAAGGGTTTATATTTGTAATCTTCTGATAATGCGAAGTGGGTTAGCGAAATGTACATAAAGGTGGATATTAGTAGCAAGGGTTTATATTTGTAATCTTCTGATAATGCGAAGTGGGTTAGCGAAATGTACATAAAGGTGGATATTAGTAGCAAGGATTTATATTTGTAATCTTCTGATAATACGAAGTGGGTTAGCGAAATGTACATAAAGGTGGATTTTAGTAGCAAGGGTTTATATTTGTAATCTTCTGATAATGCGAAGTGGGTTAGCGAAATGTACATAAAGGTGGATATTAGTAGCAAGGGTTTATATTTGTAATCTTCTGATAATGCGAAGGGGGTTAGCGAAATGTACATAAAGGTGGATATTAGTAGCAAGGGTTTATATTTGTAATCTTCTGATAATGCGAAGTGGGTTAGCGAAATGTACATAAAGGTGGATATTAGTAGCAAGGGTTTATATTTGTAATCTTCTGATAATGCGAAGTGATTTGGCGAAATGTACATAAAGGTGGATATTAGTAGCAAGGATTTATATTTGTAATCTTCTGATAATGCGAAGTGGGTTAGCGAAATGTACATAAAGGTGGATATTAGTAGCAAGGGTTTATATTTGTAATCTTCTGATAATGCGAAGTGGGTTAGCGAAATGTACATAAAGGTGGATATTAGTAGCAAGGATTTATATTTGTAATCTTCTGATAATGCGAAGTGGGTTAGCGAAATGTACATAAAGGTGGATATTAGTAGCAAGGATTTATATTTGTAATCTTCTGATAATACGAAGTGGGTTAGCGAAATGTACATAAAGGTGGATATTAGTAGCAAGGGTTTATATTTGTAATCTTCTGATAATGCGAAGTGGGTTAGCGAAATGTACATAAAGGTGGATATTAGTAGCAAGGGTTTATATTTGTAATCTTCTGATAATGTGAAGTGGGTTAGCGAAATGTACATAAAGGTGGATATTAGTAGCAAGGGTTTATATTTGTAATCTTCTGATAATGCGAAGTGGGTTAGCGAAATGTACATAAAGGTGGATATTAGTAGCAAGGGTTTATATTTGTAATCTTCTGATAATGCGAAGTGGGTTAGCGAAATGTACATAAAGGTGGATATTAGTAGCAAGGGTTTATATTTGTAATCATCTGATAATGCGAAGTGGGTTAGCGAAATGTACATAAAGGTGGATATTAGTAGCAAGGGTTTATATTTGTAATCTTCTGATAATGCGAAGTGGGTTAGCGAAATTTACATAAAGGTGGATATTAGTAGCAAGGGTTTATATTTGTAATCTTCTGATAATGCGTAGTGGGTTAGCGAAATGTACATAAAGGTGGATATTAGTAGCAAGGGTTTATATTTGTAATCTTCTGATAATGCGAACTGGGTTAGCGAAATGTACATAAAGGTGGATATTAGTAGCAAGGGTTTATATTTGTAATCTTCTGATAATGCGAAGTGGGTTAGCGAAATGTACATAAAGGTGGATATTAGTAGCAAGGATTTATATTTGTAATCTTCTGATAATGCGAAGTGGGTTAGCGAAATGTACATAAAGGTGGATATTAGTAGCAAGGGTTTATATTTGTTTATTAATGACTACCACTCTATTTACCATTCCTCGTTTTTTTCTTGCAAGTAATGATACCCCTTTATTACTCTCATAAAGCGCTGTTAAACTTAAAATGTCGTCTTTATGTAACCCATGATTCCCCTTCATACCCTCTACTAAGAGGTTTTATCTATCTACTCGAGTTATTTATTCATTACCCTTTCTTTAAATAATAGTCAAGTTGGCTTATCGTAATAAAACTACAAACTAGCGGTATAAAATACACGACATAATTAATCACTTAAACAATAGTTTTTGACTATCCGAACTTAAAATTTTGTAAATTTGTAAAAACTTACTGAGACAGAACGTTTTCGATCGCTATGTGGCGATCTTTATCAGTGTCTTAAATTCTCAGTAAGTTTTAACAAATTTACAAAATTTAAAGTTCGGATAGTCATAAAGTAATATTAAAGTTTTTAATTAATTAGAGCATAGCTAGTGAGAACTATTCACAAAGGTAAAAGTCAAAATAGTGAACTCAAAATGTCAACAAAATTTGGTTTTCAATAAACAAACTAGTTTAAACGACGATGTCGTCGTAGCTGAAACTAGTTTGTGGTATGTTTGTTTATTAAAAACAAATTTTTGTTGAGATTTTGAGTTCACTATTTTAACTTTTACCTTTGTAATATTAAAGTGAATAATTAAGTTTCATCGAACGTAATGGACTACAATCTTCAACACGAGATAGTAAGGACCTTTTATGTCACAAGTTTTAGGTATATTTTACAACTTAACCGAAATGAAAAATAGAAATATAACGAAAGACGATTTTAAAAAATTCAAAAGTTAAACAAATATGAAAATACACAAGCCACAGTACATTTATAGGTAATAGAAACAATTTCAGAGCAGTAGGAATATCCTTTGAAGGTACTGATCAATCACAATCTTTTTAGTGAGCAATCTGAAAACTTCGCTTTAAGCTTAATTTGCAGGCAAGAGTCCTGGTTTTGTTAAAGAAATAGAAAAAACGTTTTTAATTAACTGCAGCCATAAGAAAAGCTTTACGAATTTTTACCGTAGAAGAGTATTCAATTATAATTAGAGGCGAGGTTTTAATTAGTTTCAGATACAACTTATGTATTGCTTCCCTCTGTTCAGTATATTTTTTTTTTGGTTGAGATTTTTATTCTTTTGTAAGTCTAATCAAATATTTAGAGTTATATTGCCGACATTGTTATACATTGCTTTTCAAACACAGTTTTTCTTAACCTACGATTTAAGGTTTGGTTTTGAATTCATTTTAAATTGTGTCTTCTTTCTAAATGATTTTTTAATTTTACATTCTCAGCAACGATAGTGTTGTTAAAATGCACTAGTCTTATTTTTATCGTGGAAAATAACTCTTATAACTGTCATTATTATCTTCCTAATGGAGTTCATTAGTTATTTATTTCCATAGTGAAGTTTAGTTTTCGAATAAAACCTATTTTAATGGTTCAAATGCTATTACCTAATATGAAGTGAGAAACAAAATATTTTGTATTACCTACAGAAACTGAGTGTTTGTTACATGGATGAATTACCCATCATTGACTTTGGTATTCTGGTAAAGAACTATATTTAATATTCTGCAATACACGGTATTTCAAACGTTTAAATCGATTATCGTCAACAAGTGTCAATTTAATATATACATATATATATATATATATATATATATATATATATATATATATATACTTTCACTTATGTACCTAAACAAGAATCTTACATGGTATTTATGCGAGCTAACTTTCAACGGCTGGCTGTGCCGTCGTCCTCAGGCATACTGAACAGGGATGTAGACTGCGAGCTGAGTGGATTTCCCGTTGACCTTGGTGTACTATTATGTTCTATTTTTAGATTCACTGCACTGTGCGAGTTTTTAACGTTTGTTTTGGGGTTAATATTGTCTATTAGATTGAATAATTTATCGTTTTTTTATTTTATTTGTATTTGTTCGTTAAATTATTCAATCTAATAGACAATATTAACCCCAAAACAAACGTTAAAAACTCGCAAGGTGCAGTGAATCTAAAAATAAAACATAACAGTACACCAAGGTCAACTGGAAATCCACTCAGCAAGCAGTCTACATCCCTGTTCAGTATGCCTGAGAACGACGGCACAGCCAGCCGTTGAAAGTTAGCTCGCATAAATACCAAGTAAGATTCTTGTTTAAGTACATAAGTGAAAGTGATAAGTGTATACAAGAAAACGGTGTTGCATAATCTACAAATATATATATATATATATATATATATATATACATAATATTATTGCCTAATATATATACTAAAACTACTTTTGTATTTGAAATATTTGTATTCACTAACTATGTTACAAGAAAACGTATCAACATATATATATATATATATATATATATATATATATATATATATATATATATATATATACGCAAATAAAACCTTGGTACCACAAATAACGTTTGCCTTTATTTAAAACCATTTTCATTGTAAGTTAACACTGAGGATGATTGCTAAGCAATTGGAATAACATGAGGTTTTAAATAATGGTAAAAAGATATGTGTGGTATATAGGTTTCATACACAATATCAAAAGCACAGTGGTACAATATATTACAATGAAAATATTGGAAAGAACTCCAATAACACAAAAAATAAACAAACTTGTTTTATTTGTTATTTATGATTATTTTTTGTGGTATCGAGTTTCTTTCCAGTATTTTCATTGTAGTATAAAGGTTTCATTTATATAAATTAAACATTACGCCACAGTTGTTTTATACAGTTATATATATATATATATATATATATATATATATATATATATATATATATATATATATAACCAAACATATACAAATCAAATTTAGCTACGCATTGTATTAATAATGGACACGAGTTTCCGGAAATAGAAAATATGAAATTAATAAAAGAATTAAATAAAGGAATAAAAACGAATATATTTGAAACATTGGAAATTTATAAAGTTAAAGACAAATTACTTGATGAACAAATTCAAGTGAGATCAAGGCACCAAACTATTTATAAGGTCATTGATGTTATAGAAAAATTACATAAAGTGCTATACTTATAAACATATGATCGTTTGTAGTGCATATGATTTGATTTTGTAAAAATATTTTATTAGATAATTATTTTCCTGAAGATACTGGTACTATTTTATCGGCGAAAAACTTTGAATAAATATATTCATTAAAAGTATTCTTGTTTTTGAAATATTTTAAATTTATTATTATATATATTATTATATATATATATATATATATATATATATATGTGTGTGTGTGTGTGTGTGTGTGTGTGTGTATGGCTGTGTATGTGTGTGTGTCTGTGTGTGTGTGTGTGTCTGTGTGTGTGTGTGTGTGTGTGTGTGTGTGTTGTGTGTGTGTGTGTGTGTGTGTGTGTGTGTGTGTGTGTGTGTATGTGTGTGTATGTGTGTGTGTGTGTGTGTATTTGTGTGTGTGTGTGTGTGTGTTTGTCTGTGTGTGTGTGTGTGTGTGTGTATGTTTGTCTGTGTGTGTGTGTGTGTGTGTGTGTGTGTGTGTGTGTGTGTTTAAGTTGCTTTAAAACTCTTCTAATTCCATCCCAATACTAGTAGATGAGTAATTCAGCAATGTATTATCTCTTTTGTATAAAAGGCATAGTCAGGTGGCCTTAATATTGCGGGATACAATGTAACAGGTAACTATTCATCTAATTATATAGAGCTTTGGTCAATCCATTTCGTCACAGTGCTAATAACGTTTCTACAGCTAGAATCACTTTAAATAATGAGCAATATCTAGAGCGCAGTGGTACAATGTATTACAATAAAACCCGTCTAGTTTCTCTCATGTTGATCGAATTGTACAATATCGGTTTGTACAATAATCTTGTAATGCTAATTAGTTTTTATTATTTTTATGATATTCTGTTTTTGAAAATACTGCTGTTGTAATACTCAATAAAGAATTAAACTATATTCCGAAATAATAAGTAAATTTAAAATTGTCGACCATAAATTTAAATTGTAAAATACCCAATTACGTAATTGCTTAAATATAACAAGCCTAAAGATAAAAATTATTGTCCAGTGTAAAAACAATATGTGCGTTTATTCTGAACAACTATTTCATCAGTCGTTTTTCATATATATAATTTATTTTATTGCAAATAGTTATTCAAGACGACTATAACTTGAAATATTGCAAGACAATTTCTCGTGAAATAAAAATTAAGCAATACACAGTATACAAAACACTGTCTTTTTGTTATGAATATGAACGTAATATGTTCGATGAAATCGTCAGTAATATTTGATCAGTCTAAATTTATCGATTAGGTCTAACCTGTATCGCATAAGATCATGCTACTATATCGTACGACTCAAGGGACCAGATAACACAGCGTCCGGCCAGTAGACCCGAAAGATTTATCGAAATGTGACTCGTAAGGTCGAATATGTCCTACGGCCCAAGGGAACTGATGATACAGTAAGACTAAATGTATAGAGCAAGGTTAATGTAAGAGAAATACGATATGAAATACCGGAAAGCCCGCTACTGTCCAAGGGCACAGTGGAGCCTACAAGTACCAGCTGCAGCACGTCGACTATAGAGTTCTGACATGCCTTCACGCTTCTGGTTACGAATGCCTTCTTTATTGTAACCAGTTAGCAAGCAAAAAGTCTGTGGGTAGTAATCATACGTGAAACGATGACACAACAACTTTCCAGCTGGAACTTAGTTATTTCATAAGAGTGTAACGTTTAAATGCTAATAAAATTTGAGTCATTGTACGACACGTAAGAGTGCGCTAAAACGAGAACAATGGATTGAAAACATTCCGAGTTTAATTTAATACTAAAGTTAAGAAAATCTTGTGCTAGCAAAATACATATGAAAGCAACGGCCGAGATGGAAGTCTAAGTCAGGACAGGAAGGAGAACCTGTCACGTCTTAGCCTTTGCTTGAGATATAATTTAATCATCGAGAGGAAAGACATGTCCAAACCCGACATTGGTTTTAGCGCAAATACAAATAAAGGCAAAAATATTGAATTTATCGTTTAAAGTTAGGCCCAGTATTGACAGACACTGAGCAAATAACATAAAAAAACAAATTTGAACTAACGTGTATGACCTGAAAACCACACACTAAAAATTAGACGGAAGATAATACACTTTAGGCCTTTGTGACAAAAAACTAATACTAACATATTTATAAATATAAATGGCAGTACAATAAGCCAAAACAATAATGTAAGGGACAGCAACTGGCCATTACTTTCACAGTACGCCGTGGTCACTAGATGTGGAGGGATACAAAAAAGGAAATTAAATCTAAGTAAATTAAAGAATTGTGTGTTTCTTTGAGGTACCCCGTAACAATCGTATTTTATTATGTATGAAACTTTTTTCCAGTTATTTTGGATTCTATTAAATATAACGTATTCCTAATTATTTAAAAATTGAACTTAATTTACTAATTTGTTGGTAACAATAGAAAAAGGTAACTGCTTACTCATGTTTTTCAGCAATGTTTTTGGGTATTTTCCGAAACTTTAAGCATTGAACTTGCACTATACAAATGCAAAACGCGTGTGCTGAAAATATCTCTGAGTAGCTCTAGCATCTCTATGATGCTATTAGTGTCCTCTTCTATCGCAATGTTTCTCCATTCAGCAGTAGTGATGCTAGTAGTCCACTCTTCAATTATATGTTCTCGATCCAGTCATAGTGATGCTAGTAATCCCCTCCTCCGTCACAATGTCCCTCGACAAATAGTAGTGATGCTAGTAATCCCCTCCTCCGTCACAATGTTTCTCGATAGAGTAGCAGTGGTGCTAGTATTCCCCACTTCGATCCCATGTTCCTCGACAAATAGTAGTGATGCTAGTAATCCCCTCCTCCGTCACAATGTTTCTCGATAGAGTAGCAGTGGTGCTAGTATTCCCCTCTTCGATCCCATGTTCCTCGATCTAGTAGTAGTGATGCTAATATTCCCCTCCCCCGTCACAATGTCCCGCAATCCAGTAGCAGTTTTGCTAGTATTCCCCTCTTCAATCCCATGTTCCTCAAACTAGTAGTAGTGATACTAATATTCCCCTCCCCCGTCTCAATGTTCCGCAATCCAGTAGCAGTTTTGCTAGTATTCCCCTCTTCGATCGCACGTTCCTCGACTAAATCGTAGTGATGCTAGTATTCCCCTCTTCGATCCCACGTTCCTCGACTAAATCGTAGTGATGCTAGTATTCCCCTCTTCGATCCCATGTTAATCGATCCAGTAGTAGTGATGCTAATATTCCCCTCCCCCGTCACAATGTTCCGCAATCCAGTAGCAGTTTTGCTGGTATTCCCCTCTTCAATTACATGTTCCTCGACAAATAGTAGTGATGCTAGTAATACCCTCCTCCGTTACAATGTTTCTCGATAGAGTAGCAGTGGTGATAGTATTCCCCTCTTCGACCCCATGTTCCTCGACAAATAGTAGTGATGCTAGTAATCCCCTCCTCCGTCACAATGTTTCTCGATAGAGTAGCAGTGGTGCTAGTATTCCCCTCTTCGATCCCATGTTCCTCGACAAATAGTAGTGATGCTAGTCATCCCCTCCTCCGTCACAATGTTTCTCGATAGAGTAGCAGTGGTGCTAGTATTCCCCTCTTCGATCCCACGTTCCTCGACTAAATCGTAGTGATGCTAGTATTCCCCTCTTCGATCCCATGTTCCTCGATCTAGTAGTAGTGATGCTAATATTCCCCTCCCCCGTCACAATGTTCCGCAATCCATTAGCAGTTTTTCTAGTATTCCCCTCTTCGATCCCATGTTCCTCGACATATAGTAGTGATGCTAGTAATCCCCTCCTCCGTCACAATGTTTCTCGATAGAATAGCAGTGGTGCTAGTATTCCCCTCTTCGATCCCAAGTTCCTCAAACTCGTAGTAGTGATACTAATATCCCCCTCCCCCGTCACAATGTTCCGCAACCCAGTAGCAGTTTTGCTAGTATTCCCCTCTTCGATCGCACGTTCCTCGACTAAATCGTAGTGATGCTGGTATTCCCCTCTTCGATCCCATGTTCCTCGATCTAGTAGTAGTGATGCTAATATTCCCCTCCCCCGTCACAATGTTCCGCAATCCAGTAGCAGTTTTGCTGGTATTCCCCTCTTCGATTCCATGTTCCTCGACAAATAGTAGTGTTGCCAGTAATACCCTCCTCCGTTACAATGTTTCTCGATAGAGTAGCAGTGGTGATAGTATTCCCCTCTTCGACCCCATGTTCCTCGACAAATAGTAGTGATGCTAGTAATCCCCTCCTCCGTCACAATGTTTCTCGATAGAGTAGCAGTGGTGCTAGTATTCCCCTCTTCGATCCCATGTTCCTCGACAAATAGTAGTGATGCTAGTCATCCCCTCCTCCGTCACAATGTTTCTCGATAGAGTAGCAGTGGTGCTAGTATTCCCCTCTTCGATCCCACGTTCCTCGACTAAATGGTAGTGATGCTAGTAATCCCCTCCTCCGTCACAATGTTTCTCGATAGAATAGCAGTGGTGCTAGTATTCCCCTCTTCGATCCCATGTTCCTCGACATATAGTAGTGATGCTAGTAATCCCTTCCTCCGTCACAATGTTTCTCGATAGAATAGCAGTGGTGCTAGTATTCCCCTCTTCGATCCCATGTTCCTCGACAAATAGTAGTGATGCTAGTAATCCCCTCCTCCGTCACAATGTTTCTCGATAGAGTAGCAGTGGTGCTAGTATTCCCCTCTTCGATCCCATGTTCCTCGACAAATAGTAGTGGTGCTAGTAATCCCCACCTCCGTCTCAATGTTTCTCGATAGAGTAGCAGTGGTGCTAGTATTCCCCTCTTCGATCCCATGTTCCCCGACAAATAGTAGTGATGCTAGTAATCCCCTCCTCCGTCACAATGTTTCTCGATAGAGTAGCAGTGGTTCTAGTATTCCCCTCTTCGATCCCATGTTCCTCGATCTAGTAGTAGTGATGCCAATATTCCCCTCCCCCGTCAAAATGTTCCGCAATCCAGTAGCAGTTTTGCTAGTATTCCCCTTTTCGATCCCATGTTCCTCGACATATAGTAGTGATGCTAGTAATCCCCTCCTCCGTCACAATGTTTCTCGATAGAATAGCAGTGGTTCTAGTATTCCCCTCTTCGATCCCATGTTCCTCGACAAATAGTAGTGATGCTAGTAATCCCCTCCTCCGTCACAATGTTTCTCGATAGAGTAGCAGCGGTGCTAGTATTCCCCTCTTCGATCCCATGTTCCTCGACAAATAGTAGTGATGCTAGTAATCCCCTCCTCCGTCACAATGTTTCTCGATAGAGTAGCAGTGGTGCTAGTATTCCCCTCTTCGATCCCATGTTCCTCGACAAATAGTAGTGATGCTAGTCATCCCCTCCTCCGTCACAATGTTTCTCGATAGAGTAGCAGTGGTGCTAGTATTCCCCTCTTCGATCCCACGTTCCTCGACTAAATCGTAGTGATGCTAGTATTCCCCTCTTCGATCCCATGTTCCTCGATCTAGTAGTAGTGATGCTAATATTCCCCTCCCCCGTCACAATGTTTCGCAATCCAGTAGCAGTTTTGCTAGTATTCCCCTCTTCGATCCCATGTTCCTCGACATATAGTAGTGATGCTAGTAATCCCCTCCTCCGTCACAATGTTTCTCGATAGAATAGCAGTGGTGCTAGTATTCCCCTCTTCGATCCCATGTTCCTCGACAAATAGTAGTGATGCTAGTAATCCCCTCCTCCGTCACAATGTTTCTCGATAGAGTAGCAGTGGTGCTAGTATTCCCCTCTTCGATCCCATGTTCCTCGACAAATAGTAGTGGTGCTAGTAATCCCCTCCTCCGTCTCAATGTTTCTCGATAGAGTAGCAGTGGTGCTAGTATTCCCCTCTTCGATCCCATGTTCCCCGACAAATAGTAGTGATGCTAGTAATCCCCTCCTCCGTCACAATGTTTCTCGATAGAGTAGCAGTGGTGCTAGTATTCCCCTCTTCGATCCCATGTTCCTCGATCTAGTAGTAGTGATGCTAATATTCCCCTCCCCCGTCACAATGTTCCGCAATCCAGTAGCAGTTTTGCTAGTATTCCCCTCTTCGATCCCATGTTCCTCGACATATAGTAGTGATGCTAGTAATCCCCTCCTCCGTCACAATGTTTCTCGATAGAATAGCAGAAACCTTGTCTACAAGGTCCTTTATTAGCGATCGTAATAGTCTCCTCATCCATCGCAAGGTTTTCTCGGTCCGATATTAGTGATACTAATAGTCTCGTCATCCATCCCAATGTTTTTTCGGTCCGATAGTAGTGATACTAGAAATCAGCTCTACCATCGCAATGTTTTCTCGGCCCGATAGCTGTGATGCTAGTAGTCTCCTCTTTCATAGCCAAGTTTATTTTTTCCGATAGTAGTAATACTTGTATTCCCTATTCCATCTAAATCAAGCTTTGGTCCTATAGTAGTGATGTTAGAACTGCCCTCTTCCATCGCAAGGTTTACTGGATCCCATAGTAGTGATGCTAGTAGTCTCCTTTTTCATAGCCATGTTTATTTGGTCCGATAGTAGTGATACTAATAGTCTCACCTTTCATCGCAAGGTTTTTCGGTCTAATATTAGTGATGCTAGCTAGTATTCCCCTCTTCCATCGCAATGTACTCGGTCGGATAGCATCACCGCTAGTACTCCCCACTTGTACCTAATGTTACTTGTTGCGGTAGTGTATTGGTAGTTTATATATTGCGATTCAAGGAAATGATGTTCAATTATTTACCATTATTGCATACTCTCAAATCACGTATTTAAAGTTAAATTCTCTAAAGCTTTTATCCATTTTCTAATATTTGCACACTGAACGAATTAATTTGATTCCCACTATATATTGACCCCCTGCGTATTTGACTTTTACGTTTGATGCACTTCAACATTTCCGTTCTACCTTCAAAGTGAAATTCGTCATACGTCATCAATAGATCTCAAATACTACATCAAAAATAGTGTCCATTGAAAGTAGTAATAATTTTCATCTGAATTTGTGCAACGATTTCGTCAATAATGATTTGATGTTAGTTTACTGCACGTTTGCGCACAACTATAATCCGATTCTATGTTTAAGTTTTCCATGTTAGATTGGCTAAAACATATTCGTGTATTCTTTTATTCTTAAGATTTCACAGAATACCGTAAAAGTGGTATTGTGTGTTGATTTTATTGGTACCGATATTTGTATAACTGTTTAAAATTTTCATTTTATATAATTTTATATGATTGTCAAAACTTTATAAAATTTTATAATGTTCAAACGTAGTTTTATTGTTAACAAATCATTCTTGAAAAAACATTTATTTTTATTATTGTTATTTTTTTGTTTTTCTATTCATTGTGTTTCTGTAACTATTAATCAAGATACGCTAAATATAAAGTATATATATATATATATATATATATATATATATATCGCATATATATTCTTGTGCATTAATAAAGAACTAAGTCAAAATACAAATACAAGAATTATAATTGAATCTACAATTCAAAGCTTTTCGTTGCCTGACAGTACCAACATCATCAAGAATATTCAATTATATATATATATATATATTAATTCACATGTTAAAATAGTGTTTTATATCTTCAAATAGACAGTATAGTATTTCTAGACCGTCAAATAAGAAGTCTGATTCCGCAAATTATTAAAGAACATTGTACTACGAAGTTATATATATATATATATATATATATATATATATATATATATATATATATATATATATATATATATCGCATATGTATTCTTGTGTATTAATAAAGAACTAAGTCAAAATACAAATACAAGAATTATAATTGAATCTACAATTCAAAGCTTTTCGTTGGCTGACAGTACCAACATCATCAAGAATATTCAATTATATATATATATATATATATATATATATATATATATATATATATATATATTAATTCACATGTTAAAATAGTGTTTTATATCTTCAAATAGACAGTATAGTATTTCTAGACCGTCAAATAAGAAGTCGGATTCCGCAAATTATTAAAGAACATTGTACTACGAAGTTAATCCCCCGTGCTTTCCCTCTAAAGGTATCTTCTGTATGTAATTGAAAAAATTTTACTATTTTGTAAAATAACACACAGATAATACATATAGAGAAACATCTTGGGGGGTTTATATCGCATAATATTAGTGTATTTATTTATTCTTTAAATATGTAATTCCTTTTGTTATGATAGACACTTAATGTACTTTGTAAAATTGTATTTGTCTGTTAAACAAACTTTTAAATAAACCATTTTCGAAGTAAGTCAATTTATGTGTTTAGAACTTTAAACACACAGATTAACTGTGTATACTTAAGGTCTTACAATGAGTTTAGTTCGTGTATTAGAACTTAAAGCTTGGGAATTAAGCGATCGAAACTTTGAAACAAATTGAACCCATAAGAGTTTTTATTCACGCTAGCCATCTGTCTTACATTTTATTTATACTATTTAAGGACTTATGTGTTACATGCTAGCTATATTTAAAACTAGTGTAATATCTAACCAAGATATAGTTGAAGTTAAACGATTTTATTCTCCAAAAGCACAGTTATTAATTCAATTTTAAGCTGGGTTTACGAGAATAACATGAGCATCAACAATTTAACTCATAAAATATATATTTTTTAAAGATTTTATTGACAAATGTTTCGACAGCTAAAATGTCCTCATCAGTGACAGCGAACACTATGATAAATATCTCCAATTCATAGTAAAACTAAACAATAATAAAAATTTCTTAGTGTACCTATATTTTAGATAGCCTTGCACAAAATGTACAAAGATCTGTTTCTATATTATATATATAAATTTTTATAATTTTATTTTTTGACAATACGACAATTTATATGCATTAACTAGAGAGACAATTTGGGTTCTACTATAACTCAAAATGACCCCTGTGTAATAATATATACATTATGTGACATTAGTTTACAGTAATACGTAAATATCTGGCGATATTAGCACTTACCTTTGTAAGTGGTTAAGAGCGGCCGTTTCGGGAGACGCATCCCTTTGTCAACTATAAGTGCATACTATACGACTATATGTTTAATTGTATACTAGAATGTAGAAAGAAATCTTACAAAAAGTTTGCTTCTGTTAGTGCAATGTGTGAAACTAAAGGAGATTTTATTTAGTAAAGAGATCGTCGATAGTGAAGGTTTGCTTCACACGATCAACACAGATTCCCTGAGCACAGATACTAACAAATATATTTTAAATAATTTATCAATTAGAAAAACAATGCAGCCTAATAAATATACTTTTATTTTAAACTCTCTTCTTCCATTATGTTGGTGATTAAAAATTTTCGTAATTGGCTTGGTTATATATAAAAAATGTAAATAAGTAAAACACACAATCTGTAATCACAAATTTTTTTCTTCTAGTCCTATCTACATTTTGGTTAAAAAGTAACGATCCTCAGAGACACGACATCATACAGAGTAAAATAAAAGACTAGAATAAAAATATTTGTGGTTAGAGGTTTTGTGTATTATTTATTAATAATAAACCGCAGTAAATTATTCCAAGTATTTATTGAATAAAATTTAAATTCTAAAATACTCATCTTCATTTCTGTTAGGAATATTTGTATATATTGTACACGTTTCAGCTTTTCCTAACATTTTCTTATTTTCGGAATTATGCGCTTTTTTATTATAGCGTTTCGGAATGATTCTATTTTCAAAACTCAACCCGTACTGTTCCCCCAAATCTTGAGTTTGTCTTTATATACTGCTATCCATACCCCCACACTTGCACACCTCGCTTCCTATTGGTAAACCTTTACTCTCGGTCCTCTCACTTAGCTACTTAATAATTTCAAGCTTTTAAAAATAACTTCGGAGTACGTATTTATTTTTTCGTTTATTACATTTTCTTATTAGCCTTTGGATTATAAATTTCTAAATTTCCTAAGATATTTAAACGTCTTCCTGTATTAACATAATGTAAAAATGTCATTGTATTTTTCATTTCTTGTGGTGTATGGCCCTCTTTAAATAAATGTGTAGCATAATTCGAAGAACATTTCTTATATTTGAATTACCTTATATGCTCTTTATATCTGGCTTCAAATTTTCGTCCTGTTTGTCCTATGTATGTTGTTTGGAATTACATTACATTTTATAAACTCCGTTTTTACTAGATTTATTTATTCTTTCTATTTTACCCTTTAGCTTGTTCTTTAATGTGTTGTTAGTTTTCATTCCAACTTCTATGTCATATTTCTTGAAAAATTGTTTAAATTTATAGCCTCTTTTCCCGTATAAGTGAGTTTAGCTCTTTTCTGTCTCTATTTCCTTTTCGCGACTTTTTATTTCTGTTTTTCCTAATTTTTCTAGATAGCTTTCTTATTACTTCTTTGTTATAGCCATTATTTTCTGCAACTTGGAAAATAGTATCCAGTTCTTCTTTATATTCTTTTTTATTTAATGGTTTCTGAATAAATTTCAAAATATTTGGCACAATAGGGAACTACTATTAGCAAGCAATGTTTCCAAAGCTGTGCATTTATACATCTTTGATACATATATGAAACTTACACATTTATTTTTATTAATGTATACTATATTTCTGAATAAATATAATGACTTACTAGGCCTAAATGTTATTCCTTAACTCATTGAGTAATACGTATTATTTGAGCTGGTTTGTGTGTTAAGGTGATTAATAAGTGTTTAATAAATAAATGCAAACTCAAAATATAAACACTTTATTATCAAATGCGTTTCAATAACTTCCTCAGCATTAATACTACAAAGGCACAACTACCACTGGAAAGTTGTTGAGTACGTGTACAATTATTTACTTATCATTAGTTTACAAATTTACTCATCTTTTATTTCCATATTTTCGGACTCTAAATCTCTTCTGACAGTCAAAGATTACACGTTTATCTCTGAAAGTTTTAATTCTCAGACTAATTGTGATATATTGCAGACAATAGGGCTCATAAATATCTCTGTCTCGACAACGTCTTTTTTTCTAAGTTTGTTTTGAAAACTTTCCCAGCGTAGCAATTACTTTAAGTTGTAACACAATTCCAGATAATTAAAAGCAATTTAGAATGAAGCTTCTATTTAAAAATGTCACAATACTAAAGTAATATGAAAAAAAAACTATTTTCTGTGAACATCGGAGGAAATTTTAATTATTTGTTATTTTTTAAATCATATATTTTCTTAAGAAAAAGAAGAATACTATTAAGTAGTTAAACTTAATAAAATAATATGTTTTCAAAAGTTTTTTTTATATTACTACATTATTTCCAATAAAGATTTTACTATCTGCGAGAACGTCCTTTCCTAATCAAGCGGCTGCTCTTTCACAATGCCTATTGTCGTTAGTAAATACGTTTTTATTCATCCAATCAAGTTTATACATTTTCATAAACCTATAGGGAATGCCAATAGTTGTTAATATAGTTTTTTTCAAACACTTATTCAATAATTTAATTATAAAATTTGGATGGTGTAAGTCGGATTCGAACTGTCTAGCGCTATGCCACTGTGCCAACTTTACCATAGATAGAAATATTTATTTCAAAGATTTGTATGAATAATTTTTGCCACCATCTGTTTGTCGTCTAAATCTTCATTGTACAACCTTAAATTGTAACCACACAATATCATAATTAATGCTCTAGGAATCAAAATTATGAAAAGAATAAAATAAACAAAATGGATTCGAACTTTGATTCACAAACGGTTAATGCGAAAGGAAAGCGACATGAAACTACGACACAATGCAAGCGACAAAAAAAGTGTATAGACAGTAACAAACAAATGTAATAGTTTAACACCATACATAGAAAGATAAATGGAAAATTGAAAGAAAATTCGCTTTCTATCTTGCCACTTAGTATTGTTATTCTGACATATTTGTATATACATATAATAATTGTATTTATAAAATTAAAAACATTTTAAAAACAGTTTTCATTGTTGACTCAAGTAGGAATCGACTTAACAAAACGTTTTATATTACTCGTTTATTTCTCAGCTTACACTTATTAACAGATACATGTGTAAGGTTACTACCAACGAGTAAATGTTTCTCAGCCTCGGTTGTTTGTCTGTTTTAGTCTGCAATGCATCTATTCATGTTCGGCTACATATAACTGTTAAATTGTATTGTTGTTTAAATACTAACTTTCTTATAGTAAAGTACTCACACGATATACGTATTGTTCACTTATTTGAACAATTTTAATTTAATTTAGGGATTAAATTGCAATTAAAATATTTGAAGAGCCTCAATAATACAAAAAGAATCAAAAATAACAAATAAAACAATCATTCACTTTAGCATTGTTAAAATTTAGAAGCAAATAGTACAAGTTAAATATTATTATATTTGCAATATTGTATTATTTGTGATTTTTTATTATTTATAGGATATTGGGATTCTTTCGAATATTCTCATTGTAATATGTTGTACCACTATCCTCTTGATATTTTCTAGGGATTAAATGCTTAAGCTATAATTTATAACTTTAAACATGAATTGTAACATGAGAAATTAAGTTATTTAAGAATAACATATTAGTTTTATAACATCAGAACGTCATAAGTTAAATAAGCGTTAAATAGCACTGATTTTAATTAATTCCTTCTATTAGCTTACACTCTCCTGATGAATATCTTGTAAAAATTTTCAATCGTTAATAATATATGTTTTTATTCATTCAATCAAGTTGAAATACATTTCTTTTAACCTGCATTGCATGACAATTGATGTTATTTCAAATATTTTTTCAATAATTAAATTATAAAAATTTTAGGGTCTATTCGGATTCGAACTATGAATCTTCATGTCCAAATTCTAGCGCGCTTTGGCAATGCGCCAACTTTCCAACACCAGGATATGAATTTCTCAAAGACGTATATAAATTTTTGTCCCCCATCTGGTTCTCATCGAAACCTCCATTGTACATAGTTAAACTGTTGCCATGGTTACTATAAAGTATAAATAGTGCTGTGAGGGGAAATACTATTATTAACTGGAAATGAAAAAAATATTAATTCTTTCTTAACTTCAGTAGGAATTTACTTAGTGTATTTATTTTTTTTTAGTGTATGGTTTTAAAAACATATATATGAGAGTAAAAAAATATACTATTCCAATACAAACTTTATTTCGTGCAAATATGACAATAAAGAGAATATCTAGTTCTTTTTATCCTAATACCTCTGTAGAAACTTCCTTACCTAAGTACAATTCTATCTTATATTAACCTTTTGTAAATTAGACATTGAAACTAGACATTATTGTTAGTCTAGGCGGATAATTCTACATCACATTGTTCTGACTGTACTCTTCATAAATATGCTCTTCGGAAGCTAATATGCACTGAGCCATTTAAAATGTAAGATGTTTCAATTTTATAATTCTACATCACACTGTTCTGACTGTACTCTTCATAAATACGCTCTCCGAAAGCTAATATGCTCTGAACCATTTAATATGTAAGATGTTTCAATTTTATAATTCTACGTT
The DNA here is from genome assembly GCA_036971475.1 of Prosapia bicincta. Classification (NCBI taxonomy): domain Eukaryota; kingdom Metazoa; phylum Arthropoda; class Insecta; order Hemiptera; family Cercopidae; genus Prosapia; species Prosapia bicincta. The sequence goes on from JBAIZL010000006.1 coordinate 48,484,978, forward strand.
CATTGTTCTGACTGTACTCTTCATAAACACGCTCTTCGGAAGATAATATGCACTGAGCCATTTAATGTATAAGATGTTTCAATTTTATAATTCTACGTTCATTGTTCTGACTGTACTCTTCATAAATACGCTCTTCGGAAGCTAATATGCACTGAGCCATTTATTATGTAAGATGTTTAAATTTTATAATTCTACATCACACTGTTCTGACTGTACTCTTCATAAATACGCTCTCCGAAAGCTAATATGCACTGAACCATTTAATATGTAAGATGTTTCAATTTTATAATTCTACATCACACTGTTCTGACTGTACACTTCATAAATATGCTCTTCGGAAGGTAATATGCACTGAGCCATTTAATATGTAAGATGTTTCAATTTTATAATTCTACATCACATTGTTCTGACGGTACTCTTCATAAATATGCTCTTTAGAAGCTAATATGCACTGAGCTATTTAATATATAAGATGATTCAATTTTATAATTCTACATCCCATTGTTCTGACTGTACTCTTCATAAATATGCTCTTCGAAAGCTAATATGCACTGAGCCATTTAATATATAAGATGTTTCAATTTTGTAATTCGACATCACAATGTTCTGAATGTACTCTTCATAAATATGCTCTTTGGAAGCTAATAAGCACTGAGCCATTTAATATGTAAGATGTTTCAATTTTATAATTCTACATCACATTGATCTGAATGTACTCTTTATAAATATGCTCTTCGGAAGCTAATATGCACTGAGCCATTTAATATGTAAGATGTTTCAATTTTATAATTCTACATCACATAGTTCTAATTGTACTATTCATAAATACGCTCTCCGAAAGCTAATATGCACTGAACCATTTAATATGTAAGATGTTTCAATTTTATAATTCTACATCACACTGTTCTGACTGTACACTTCAAAAATATGCTCTTCGGAAGCTAATATGCACTGAGCAATTTAATATGTAAGATGTTTCAATTTTATAATTCTACATCACATTGTTCTGAATATACTCTTCATAAATATGCTCTTCGGAAGCTAATATGCACTGAGCCATTTAATATATAAGATATTTCAATTTTATAATTCTACATCCCATTATTCTGACTGTACTCTTCATAAATATGCTCTTCGAAAGCTAATATGCACTGAGCCATTTAATATATAAGATGTTTCAATTTTGTAATTCGACATCACAATGTTCTGAATGTACTCTTCATAAATATGTTCTTTGGAAGCTAATAAGCACTGAGCCATTTAATATGTAAGATGTTTCAATTTTATAATTCTACATCACATTGATCTGAATGTACTCTTTGTAAATATGCTCTTCGGAAGCTAATATGCACTGAGCCATTTAATATGTAAGATGTTTCAATTTTATAATTCTACATCACATAGTTCTAATTGTACTATTCATAAATACGCTCTCCGAAAGCTAATATGCACTGAACCATTTAATATGTAAGATGTTTCAATTTTATAATTCTACGTTCATTGTTCTGACTGTACTCTTCATAAATACGCTCTTCGGAAGCTAATATGCACTGAGCCATTTAATATGTAAGATGTTTTAATTTTATAATTCTACATCACATTGTTCTGACTGTACTCTTCATAAATACGCTCTCCGGAAGCTATTATGCACTAAACTATTTAATTTGTAAGATGTTTCAATTTTATAATTCTACATCACATTGTTCTAATTGTACTCTTCATAAATACGCTCTTCGGAAGCTAATATGCACTGAGCCATTTAATATGTAAGATGTTTCAATTTTATAATTCTACATCACACTGTTCTGACTGTACACTTCATAAATATGCTATTCGGAAGCAAATATTCACTGAGCCTTTTAATATGTAAGATGTTTCAATTTTATAATTCTACATCACACTTTTCTGACTGTACACTTCATAAATATGCTCTTCGGAAGCTAATATGCACTGAGCCATTTAATATGTAAGATGTTTCAATTTTATAATTCTACATCACACTGTTCTGACTGTACACTTCATAAATATGCTCTTCGGAAGCTAATATGCACTGAGCCATTTAATATATAAGATGTTTCAATTTTATAATTCTACGTTCATTGTTCTGACTGTACTCTTCAAAAATACGCTCTTCGGAAGCTAATATGCACAGAGCTATTTAATATGTAAGATGTTTCAATTTTATAATTCTACATCACACTGTTCTGACTGTACACTTCATAAATATGCTCTTAGGAAGCTAATATGCACTGAGCCATTTAATATATAAGATGTTTCAATTTTGTAATTCGACATCACAATGTTCTGAAATTACTCTTCATAAATATGCTCTTTGGAAGCTAATAAGCACTGAGCCATTTAATATGTAAAATGTTTCAATTTTATAATTCTACATCACACTGTTCTGACTGTACTCTTCATAAATACGCTCTCCGAAAGCTAATATGCACTGAACCATTTAATATGTAAGATGTTTCAATTTTATAATTCTACATCACATTGTCTGACTGTACTCTTCATAAATACGCTCTCCGAAAGCTAATATGCACTGAGCCATTTAATATGTAAGATGTTTCAATTTTATAATTCTACATCACATTGTCTGACTGTACACTTCATAAATATGCTCTTAGGAAGCTAATATGCACTGAGCCATTTAATATATAAGATGTTTCAATTTTGTAATTCGACATCACAATGTTCTGAAATTACTCTTCATAAATATGCTCTTTGGAAGCTAATAAGCACTGAGCCATTTAATATGTAAAATGTTTCAATTTTATAATTCTACATCACACTGTTCTGACTGTACTCTTCATAAATACGCTCTCCGAAAGCTAATATGCACTGAACCATTTAATATGTAAGATGTTTCAATTTTATAATTCTACATCACATTGTCTGACTGTACTCTTTATAAATATGCTCTTCGGAAGCTAATATGTACTGAGCCATTTAGTATGTAAGATGTTTCAATTTTATAATTCTACATCACATTGTTCTGACTGTACTCTTCATAAATATGCTTTTCGGAAGCTAATATGCACTGAGCCATTTAATATGTAATATGTTTGAATTTAATAATTCTACATCACATTGTTCTGAATGTACTCTTTATAAATATGCTCTACGGAAGCTAATATGCACTGAGCCATTTAATATGTAAGTTGTTTCAATTTTATAATTCTACATCACAGTGTTCTGACTGTACTCTTCATAAATATGCACTTCGGAGGCTAATATGCACTGAGCCATTTAGTATGTAAGATGTTTCAATTTTATAATTCTACATCACATTGTTCTGACTGTACTCTTTATAAACATGCTCCTCGGAAGCTAATATGCACTGAGCTATTTAATATGTAAGATGTTTCAATTTTATAATTCTACATCAAATTGTTCTGAATGTACTCTTCATAAATACGCTCTCCGAAAGCTAATATGCACTAAGCCATTTAATATGTAAGATGTTTCAATTTTATAATTCTACATCACATTGTTCTGAATGTAATCTTCATAAATATGCTCTTCGGAAGCTAATATGCACTGAGCCATTTAATATGTAAGATGTTTTAATTTTATAATTCTACATCACATTGTTCTGACTGTACTCTTCATAAATACGCTCTCCGGAAGCTATTATGCACTAAACTATTTAATATGTAAGATGTTTCAATTTTATAATTCTACATCACATTGTTCTAATTGTACTCTTCATAAATATGCTCTTCGGAAGCTAATATGCACTGAGCCATTTAGTATGTAAGATGTTTCAATTTTATAATTCTACATCACACTGTTCTGACTGTACGCTTCAAAAATATGCTCTTCGGAAGCTAATATTTACTGAGCCATTTAATATGTAAGATGTTTCAATTTTATAATTCTACATCACATTGTTCTGAATGTAATCTTCATAAATATGCTCTTCGGAAGCTAATATGCACTGAGCCATTTAATATATAAGATGTTTCAATTTTATAATTCAACGTTTATTGTTCTGACTGTACTCTTCATAAATACGCTCTTCGGAAGCTAATATGCACTGAGCCATTTAATATGTAAGATGTTCAATTTTATAATTCTACATCACACTGTTCTGACTGTACACTTCAAAAATATGCTCTTCGGAAGCTAATATGTACTGAGCCATTTAGTATGTAAGATGTTTCAATTTTATAATTCTACATCACATTGTTCTGACTGTACTCTTCATAAATATGCTTTTCGGAAGCTAATATGCACTGAGCCATTTAATATGTAATATGTTTGAATTTAATAATTCTACATCACATTGTTCTGAATGTACTCTTTATAAATATGCTCTACGGAAGCTAATATGCACTGAGCCATTTAATATGTAAGTTGTTTCAATTTTATAATTCTACATCACAGTGTTCTGACTGTACTCTTCATAAATATGCACTTCGGAGGCTAATATGCACTGAGCCATTTAGTATGTAAGATGTTTCAATTTTATAATTCTACATCACATTGTTCTGACTGTACTCTTTATAAACATGCTCCTCGGAAGCTAATATGCACTGAGCTATTTAATATGTAAGATGTTTCAATTTTATAATTCTACATCAAATTGTTCTGAATGTACTCTTCATAAATACGCTCTCCGAAAGCTAATATGCACTAAGCCATTTAATATGTAAGATGTTTCAATTTTATAATTCTACATCACATTGTTCTGAATGTAATCTTCATAAATATGCTCTTCGGAAGCTAATATGCACTGAGCCATTTAATATGTAAGATGTTTTAATTTTATAATTCTACATCACATTGTTCTGACTGTACTCTTCATAAATACGCTCTCCGGAAGCTATTATGCACTAAACTATTTAATTTGTAAGATGTTTCAATTTTATAATTCTACATCACATTGCTCTAATTGTACTCTTCATAAATATGCTCTTCGGAAGCTAATATGCACTGAGCCATTTAATATGTAAGATGTTTCAATTTTATAATTCTACATCACACTGTTCTGACTGTACGCTTCAAAAATATGCTCTTCGGAAGCTAATATTTACTGAGCCATTTAATATGTAAGATGTTTCAATTTTATAATTCTACATCACATTGTTCTGAATGTAATCTTCATAAATATGCTCTTCGGAAGCTAATATGCACTGAGCCATTTAATATATAAGATGTTTCAATTTTATAATTCAACGTTAATTGTTCTGACTGTACTCTTCATAAATACGCTCTTCGGAAGCTAATATGCACTGAGCCATTTAATATGTAAGATGTTTCAATTTTATAATTCTACATCACATTGTTCTGACTGTACTCCTCATAAATAAGCTCTTCGGAAGCTAATATGCACTGAGCCATTTAATATATAAGAAGTTTCAATTTTATAATTCTACGTTCATTGTTCTGACTGTACTCTTCATAAATACGCTCTTCGGAAGCTAATATGCACTGAGCCACTTAATATGTAAGATGTTCAATTTTATAATTCTACATCACACTGTTCTGACTGTACACTTCAAAAATATGATCTTCGGAAGCTAATATGCACTGAGCCATTTAATATATAAGATGTTTCCATTTTATAATTCTACGTTCATTGTTCTGACTGTACTCTTCATAAATACGCTCTTCGGAAGCTAATATGCACTGAGCCATTTAATATGTAAGATGTTTCAATTTTATAATTCTACATCACACTGTTCTGACTGTACACTTCATAAATATGCTCTTAGGAAGCTAATATGCACTGAGCCATTTAATATATAAGATGTTTCAATTTTGTAATTCGACATCACAATGTTCTGAAATTACTCTTCATAAATATGCTCTTTGGAAGCTAATAAGCACTGAGCCATTTAATATGTAAAATGTTTCAATTTTATAATTCTACATCACACTGTTCTGACTGTACTCTTCATAAATACGCTCTCCGAAAGCTAATATGCACTGAACCATTTAATATGTAAGATGTTTCAATTTTATAATTCTACATCACATTGTCTGACTGTACTCTTTATAAATATGCTCTTCGGAAGCTAATATATACTGAGCCATTTAGTATGTAAGATGTTTCAATTTTATAATTCTACATCACATTGTTCTGACTGTACTCTTCATAAATATGCTTTTTCGGAAGCTAATATGCACTGAGCCATTTAATATGTAATATGTTTGAATTTAATAATTCTACATCACATTGTTCTGAATGTACTCTTTATAAATATGCTCTACGGAAGCTAATATGCACTGAGCCATTTAATATGTAAGTTGTTTCATTTTATAATTCTACATCACAGTGTTCTGACTGTACTCTTCATAAATATGCACTTCGGAGGCTAATATGCACTGAGCCATTTAGTATGTAAGATGTTTCAATTTTATAATTCTACATCACATTGTTCTGACTGTACTCTTTATAAACATGCTCCTCGGAAGCTAATATGCACTGAGCTATTTAATATGTAAGATGTTTCAATTTTATAATTCTACATCACATTGTTCTGAATGTACTCTTCATAAATACGCTCTCCGAAAGCTAATATGCACTAAGCCATTTAATATGTAAGATGTTTCAATTTTATAATTCTACATCACATTGTTCTGAATGTAATCTTCATAAATATGCTCTTCGGAAGCTAATATGCACTGAGCCATTTAATATGTAAGATGTTTTAATTTTATAATTCTACATCACATTGTTCTGACTGTACTCTTCATAAATACGCTCTCCGGAAGCTATTATGCACTAAACTATTTAATTTGTAAGATGTTTCAATTTTATAATTCTACATCACATTGTTCTAATTGTACTCTTCATAAATATGCTCTTCGGAAGCTAATATGCACTGAGCCATTTAGTATGTAAGATGTTTCAATTTTATAATTCTACATCACACTGTTCTGACTGTACGCTTCAAAAATATGCTCTTCGGAAGCTAATATTTACTGAGCCATTTAATATGTAAGATGTTTCAATTTTATAATTCTACATCACATTGTTCTGAATGTAATCTTCATAAATATGCTCTTCGGAAGCTAATATGCACTGAGCCATTTAATATATAAAATGTTTCAATTTTATAATTCAACGTTCATTGTTCTGACTGTACTGTTCATAAATACGCTCTTCGGAAGCTAATATGCACTGAGCCATTTAATATGTAAGATGTTCAATTTTATAATTCTACATCACACTGTTCTGACTGTACACTTCTAAAATATGCTCTTCGGAAGCTAATATGCACTGAGCCATTTAATATATAAGATGTTTCAATTTTATAATTCTACGTTCATTGTTCTGACTGTACTCTTCATAAATACGCTCTTCGGAAGCTAATATGCACTGAGCCATTTAATATGTAAGATGTTCAATTTTATAATTCTACATCACACTGTTCTGACTGTACACTTCAAAAATATGCTCTTCGGAAGCTAATATGCACTGAGTCATTTAATATATAAGATGTTTCCATTTTATAATTCTACGTTTATTGTTCTGACTGTACTCTTCATAAATACGCTCTTCGGAAGCTAATATGCACAGAGCCATTTAATATGTAAGATGTTTCAATTTTATAATTCTACATCACACTGTTCTGACTGTACACTTCATAAATATGCTCTTAGGAAGCTAATATGCACTGAGCCATTTAATATATAAGATGTTTCAATTTTGTAATTCGACATCACAATGTTCTGAAATTACTCTTCATAAATATGCTCTTTGGAAGCTAATAAGCACTGAGCCATTTAATATGTAAAATGTTTCAATTTTATAATTCTACATCACACTGTTCTGACTGTACTCTTCATAAATACGCTCTCCGAAAGCTAATATGCACTGAACCATTTAATATGAAAGATGTTTCAATTTTATAATTCTACATCACATTGTCTACTGTACTCTTTATAAATATGCTCTTCGGAAGCTAATATGTACTGAGCCATTTAGTATGTAAGATGTTTCAATTTTATAATTCTACATCACATTGTTCTAACTGTACTCTTCATAAATATGCTTTTCGGAAGCTAATATGCACTGAGCCATTTAATATGTAATATGTTTGAATTTAATAATTCTACATCACATTGTTCTGAATGTACTCTTTATAAATATGCTCTACGGAAGCTAATATGCACTGAGCCATTTAATATGTAAGTTGTTTCAATTTTATAATTCTACATCACAGTGTTCTGACTGTATTCTTCATAAATATGCACTTCGGAGGCTAATATGCACTGAGCCATTTAGTATGTAAGATGTTTCAATTTTATAATTCTACATCACATTGTTCTGACTGTACTCTTTATAAACATGATCCTCGGAAGCTAATATGCACTGAGCTATTTAATATGTAAGATGTTTCAATTTTATAATTCTACATCACATTGTTCTGAATGTACTCTTCATAAATACGCTCTCCGAAAGCTAATATGCACTGAGCCATTTAATATGTAAGATGTTTCAATTTTATAATTCTACATCACATTGTTCTGAATGTAATCTTCATAAATATGCCTTTCGGAAGCTAATATGCACTGAGCCATTTAATATGTAAGATGTTTTAATTTTATAATTCTACATCACATTGTTCTGACTGTACTCTTCATAAATACGCTCTCCGGAAGCTATTATGCACTAAACTATTTAATTTGTAAGATGTTTCAATTTTATAATTCTACATCACATTGTTCTAATTGTACTCTTCATAAATATGCTCTTCGGAAGCTAATATGCACTGAGCCATTTAGTATGTAATATGTTTCAATTTTATAATTCTACATCACATTGTTCTGAATGTAATCTTCATAAATATGCTCTTCGGAAGCTAATATGCACTGAGCCATTTAATATATAAGATGTTTCAATTTTATAATTCAACGTTCATTGTTCTGACTGTACTCTTCATAAATACGCTCTTCGGAAGCTAATATGCACTTAGCCATTTAATATGTAAGATGTTCAATTTTATAATTCTACATCACACTGTTCTGACTGTACACTTCAAAAATATGCTCTTCGGAAGCTAATATGCACTGAGCCATTTAATATGTAAGATGTTTCAATTTTATAATTCTACATCACATTGTGCTGACTGTACTCCTCATAAATACGCTCTTCGGAAGCTAATATGCACTGAGCCATTTAATATATAAGATGTTTCAATTTTATAATTCTACGTTCATTGTTCTGACTGTACTCTTCATAAATACGCTCTTCGGAAGCTAATATGCACTGAGCCATTTAATATGTAAGATGTTCAATTTTATAATTCTACATCACACGGTTCTGACTGTACACTTCAAAAATATGCTCTTCGGAAGCTAATATGCACTGAGCCATTTAATATGTAAGATGTTCAATTTTATAATTCTACATCACTCTGTTCTGACTGTACACTTCAAAAATATGCTCTTCGGAATCTAATATGCACTGAGCCATTTAATATGTAAGATGTTTCAATTTTATAATTCTACATCACATTGTTCTGACGGTACTCTTCATAAATACGCTTTTCGGAAGCTAATATGCACTGAGCCATTTAATATATAAGATGTTTCAATTTTATTATTCTACATCACATTGTTCTGAATGTACTCTTCATAAATATGCTCTTCGGAAGCTAATTAGCATTAATCCATTTAATATGTAAGATGTTTCATTTTTATAATTCTATATCACATTGTTCTGACTGTACACTTCAAAAATATGCTCTTCGGAAGCTAATATGCACTGAGCCATTTAATAAACAAGATGTTTCAATTTTATAATTCAACATCACATTGTTCTGAATGTACTCTTCATAAATACGCTCTCCGAAAGCTAATATACACTGAGCCATTTAATATGTAAGATGTTTCAATTTTATAATTCTACATCACATTGTTCTGAATGTACTCTTCATAAATACGCTCTTCGGAAGCTAATATGCACTGAGCCATTTAATATGTAAGATGTTTCAATTTTATAACTCTACATCACATTGTTCTGACTGTACTCTTTATAAATATGCTCTTCGGAATCTAATATGCACTGAGCCATTTAGTATGTAAGATGTTTCAATTTTATAATTCTACATCACATTGTTCTGAATGTACTCTTCATAAATACGCTCTCCGGAAGCTAATATGCACTGAGCCATTTAATATATAAGATGTTTCAATTTTATAATTCTACATCACATTGTTCTGAATGTACTCTTCATAAATACGCTCTCCGGAAGCTAATATGCACTGAGCCATTTAATATGTAAGATATTTCAATTTTATAATTCTACATCACATTGTTCTGAATATACTATTCATAAATATGCTCTTCGGAAGCAAATATGCACTGAGCCATTTAATATGTAAGATGTTTCAATTTTATAACTCTACATTACATTATTCTGAAAGTACTCTTCATAAATAAGCTCTTTGGAAGCTAATATGCACTGAGCCATTTAATATGTAAGTTGTTTCAATTTTATAATTCCACATCTCATTGTTCTGACTGTACTCTTCATAAATACGCTCTCCGGAAACTAATATGCACTGAGCCATTTAATATATAAGATTTTTCAATTTTATAATTCTACATCACATTGTTCTGAATGTTCTCTTCATAAATACGCTCCCCGGAAACTAATATGCACTGAGCCATTTAATATATAAGATTTTTCAATTTTATAATTCTACATCACATTGTTCTGAATGTACTCTTCATAAATATGCTCTTCGGAAGCTAATATGCACTGAGCCATTTAATATATAAAATGTTTCAATTTTATAATTCTACATCACATTGTTCTGAATGTACTCTTCATAAATACGCTCTCCGAAAGCTAATATGCACTGAGCCATTTAATATGTAAGATGTTTCAATTTTATAATTCTACATCACATTGTTCTGAATGTAATCTTCATAAATATGCTCTTCGGAAGCTAATATGCACTGAGCCATTTAATATGTAAGATGTTTTAATTTTATAATTCTACATCACATTGTTCTGACTGTACTCTTCATAAATACGCTCTCCGGAAGCTATTATGCACTAAACTATTTAATTTGTAAGATGTTTCAATTTTATAATTCTACATCACATTGTTCTAATTGTACTCTTCATAAATATGCTCTTCGGAAGCTAATATGCACTGAGCCATTTAGTATGTAAGATGTTTCAATTTTATAATTCTACATCACACTGTTCTGACTGTACGCTTCAAAAATATGCTCTTCGGAAGCTAATATTTACTGAGCCATTTAATATGTAAGATGTTTCAATTTTATAATTCTACATCACATTGTTCTGAATGTAATCTTCATAAATATGCTCTTCGGAAGCTAATATGCACTGAGCCATTTAATATATAAAATGTTTCAATTTTATAATTCAACGTTCATTGTTCTGACTGTACTGTTCATAAATACGCTCTTCGGAAGCTAATATGCACTGAGCCATTTAATATGTAAGATGTTCAATTTTATAATTCTACATCACACTGTTCTGACTGTACACTTCTAAAATATGCTCTTCGGAAGCTAATATGCACTGAGCCATTTAATATGTAAGATGTTTCAATTTTATAATTCTACATCACATTGTTCTGAATGTAATCTTCATAAATATGCTCTTCGGAAGCTAATATGCACTGAGCCATTTAATATATAAAATGTTTCAATTTTATAATTCAACGTTCATTGTTCTGACTGTACTGTTCATAAATACGCTCTTCGGAAGCTAATATGCACTGAGCCATTTAATATGTAAGATGTTCAATTTTATAATTCTACATCACACTGTTCTGACTGTACACTTCTAAAATATGCTCTTCGGAAGCTAATATGCACTGAGCCATTTAATATATAAGATGTTTCAATTTTATAATTCTACGTTCATTGTTCTGACTGTACTCTTCATAAATACGCTCTTCGGAAGCTAATATGCACTGAGCCATTTAATATGTAAGATGTTCAATTTTATAATTCTACATCACACTGTTCTGACTGTACACTTCAAAAATATGCTCTTCGGAAGCTAATATGCACTGAGCCATTTAATATATAAGATGTTTCCATTTTATAATTCTACGTTTATTGTTCTGACTGTACTCTTCATAAATACGCTCTTCGGAAGCTAATATGCACAGAGCCATTTAATATGTAAGATGTTTCAATTTTATAATTCTACATCACACTGTTCTGACTGTACACTTTATAAATATGCTCTTAGGAAGCTAATATGCACTGAGCCATTTAATATATAAGATGTTTCAATTTTGTAATTCGACATCACAATGTTCTGAAATTACTCTTCATAAATATGCTCTTTGGAAGCTAATAAGCACTGAGCCATTTAATATGTAAAATGTTTCAATTTTATAATTCTACATCACACTGTTCTGACTGTACTCTTCATAAATACGCTCTCCGAAAGCTAATATGCACTGAACCATTTAATATGTAAGATGTTTCAATTTTATAATTCTACATCACATTGTTCTGAATGTACTCTTTATAAATATGCTCTACGGAAGCTAATATGCACTGAGCCATTTAATATGTAAGTTGTTTCAATTTTATAATTCTACATCACAGTGTTCTGACTGTATTCTTCATAAATATGCACTTCGGAGGCTAATATGCACTGAGCCATTTAGTATGTAAGATGTTTCAATTTTATAATTCTACATCACATTGTTCTGACTGTACTCTTTATAAACATGATCCTCGGAAGCTAATATGCACTGAGCTATTTAATATGTAAGATGTTTCAATTTTATAATTCTACATCACATTGTTCTGAATGTACTCTTCATAAATACGCTCTCCGAAAGCTAATATGCACTGAGCCATTTAATATGTAAGATGTTTCAATTTTATAATTCTACATCACATTGTTCTGAATGTAATCTTCATAAATATGCTCTTCGGAAGCTAATATGCACTGAGCCATTTAATATGTAAGATGTTTTAATTTTATAATTCTACATCACATTGTTCTGACTGTACTCTTCATAAATACGCTCTCCGGAAGCTATTATGCACTAAACTATTTAATTTGTAAGATGTTTCAATTTTATAATTCTACATCACATTGTTCTAATTGTACTCTTCATAAATATGCTCTTCGGAAGCTAATATGCACTGAGCCATTTAGTATGTAATATGTTTCAATTTTATAATTCTACATCACATTGTTCTGAATGTAATCTTCATAAATATGCTCTTCGGAAGCTAATATGCACTGAGCCATTTAATATATAAGATGTTTCAATTTTATAATTCAACGTTCATTGTTCTGACTGTACTCTTCATAAATACGCTCTTCGGAAGCTAATATGCACTGAGCCATTTAATATGTAAGATGTTCAATTTTATAATTCTACATCACACTGTTCTGACTGTACACTTCAAAAATATGCTCTTCGGAAGCTAATATGCACTGAGCCATTTAATATGTAAGATGTTTCAATTTTATAATTCTACATCACATTGTGCTGACTGTACTCCTCATAAATACGCTCTTCGGAAGCTAATATGCACTGAGCCATTTAATGTATAAGATGTTTCAATTTTATAATTCTACGTTCATTGTTCTGACTGTACTCTTCATAAATACGCTCTTCGGAAGCTAATATGCACTGAGCCATTTAATATGTAAGATGTTCAATTTTATAATTCTACATCACACGGTTCTGACTGTACACTTCAAAAATATGCTCTTCGGAAGCTAATATGCACTGAGCCATTTAATATGTAAGATGTTCAATTTTATAATTCTACATCACTCTGTTCTGACTGTACACTTCAAAAATATGCTCTTCGGAATCTAATATGCACTGAGCCATTTAATATGTAAGATGTTTCAATTTTATAATTCTACATCACATTGTTCTGACGGTACTCTTCATAAATACGCTCTTCGGAAGCTAATATGCACTGAGCCATTTAATATATAAGATGTTTCAATTTTATTATTCTACATCACATTGTTCTGAATGTACTCTTCATAAATATGCTCTTCGGAAGCTAATTAGCATTAATCCATTTAATATGTAAGATGTTTCATTTTTATAATTCTATATCACATTGTTCTGACTGTACACTTCAAAAATATGCTCTTCGGAAGCTAATATGCAATGAGCCATTTAATAAACAAGATGTTTCAATTTTATAATTCAACATCACATTGTTCTGAATGTACTCTTCATAAATACGCTCTCCGAAAGCTAATATACACTGAGCCATTTAATATGTAAGATGTTTCAATTTTATAATTCTACATCACATTGTTCTGAATGTACTCTTCATAAATACGCTCTTCGGAAGCTAATATGCACTGAGCCATTTAATATGTAAGATGTTTCAATTTTATAACTCTACATCACATTGTTCTGACTGTACTCTTTATAAATATGCTCTTCGGAATCTAATATGCACTGAGCCATTTAGTATGTAAGATGTTTCAATTTTATAATTCTACATCACATTGTTCTGAATGTACTCTTCATAAATACGCTCTCCGGAAGCTAATATGCACTGAGCCATTTAATATATAAGATGTTTCAATTTTATAATTCTACATCACATTGTTCTGAATGTACTCTTCATAAATACGCTCTCCGGAAGCTAATATGCACTGAGCCATTTAATATGTAAGATATTTCAATTTTATAATTCTACATCACATTGTTCTGAATATACTATTCATAAATATGCTCTTCGGAAGCAAATATGCACTGAGCCATTTAATATGTAAGATGTTTCAATTTTATAACTCTACATTACATTATTCTGAAAGTACTCTTCATAAATAAGCTCTTTGGAAGCTAATATGCACTGAGCCATTTAATATGTAAGTTGTTTCAATTTTATAATTCCACATCTCATTGTTCTGACTGTACTCTTCATAAATACGCTCTCCGGAAACTAATATGCACTGAGCCATTTAATATATAAGATTTTTCAATTTTATAATTCTACATCACATTGTTCTGAATGTTCTCTTCATAAATACGCTCCCCGGAAACTAATATGCACTGAGCCATTTAATATATAAGATTTTTCAATTTTATAATTCTACATCACATTGTTCTGAATGTACTCTTCATAAATATGCTCTTCGGAAGCTAATATGCACTGAGCCATTTAATATATAAAATGTTTCAATTTTATAATTCTACATCACATTGTTCTGAATGTACTCTTCATAAATACGCTCTCCGAAAGCTAATATGCACTGAGTCATTTAATATGTAAGATGTTTCAATTTTATAATTCTACGTTCATTGTTCTGACTGTACTCTTCATAAATATTCTCTCCGAAAGCTAATATGCACTGAGCCATTTAATATGTAATATGTTTCAATTTTATAATTCTACATCACATTGTTCTGAATGTACTCTTCATAAATACGCTCTCTGGAAGCTATTATGCACTAGCCATTTAATATATAGGATGTTTCAATTTTATAATTCTACGTTCATTGTTCTGACTGTACTCTTCATAAATACGCTCTTCGGAAGCTAATATGCACTGAGCCATTTAATATATAAGATGTTTCAATTTTGTAATTCTACATCACAATGTTCTGAATGTACTCTTCATAAATATGCTCTTCGGAAGCTAATAAGCACTGAGCCATTTAATATGTAAGATGTTTCAATTTTATAATTCTACATCACATTGTTCTGAATGTACTCTTTATAAATATGCTCTTCGGAAGCTAATATGCACTGAGCCATTTAGTATGTAAGATGTTTCAATTTTATAATTCTACATCACATTGTTCTGACTGTACTCTTCATAAATATGCTCTTCGGAAGCTAATATGCACTGAGCCATTTAGTATGTAAGATGTTTCAATTTTATATTTCAACCTAATATTCCAGGAAATAGTAGTTGTTTATAATTGAAGGTATATTGACATTTCACTAAAACAAAAACTTTTTTACAAACAATTTAAAGTTCAATTGATTTTGTACCGCCGAAAAATTTATGAATGTCGTGTTAAATTTAGCTAAATTTAATATGGTATATATGAACATAATAGCAATGCCCTGTTTTACCTAGAAAAATTTAATTCGAACAGGAATAAAAAATGAATAAAATATTTTCCAAAGTGTAATGTCATGTTAGTATACAACAATATCCATTTTATTTTATATTTTAATGTATTTTTATCGGGAAAAGTCTCATATTTCAAGTTTTCAATTGAATGCTGTTTGTTGAAGTGCATTTATTGAATGCTATTTATTGAAGTGTATTTGGATCTCTTCGTATACCCTACGAATTAAAGAAGTTTTCAATTCAACAGAATTGTAACCTAATATTGTACAGTAAATTAAGTAATAGGCCTACTGCATAACTTACTCGTTGAAACAGCTGTTATACGAACTAACCTAAACACATGTAATTGTATTAAATACAATACACATAAATTATTGTGTGTAATCTTATTTTCACCCACACAGAGTATCAGCTGGATATCATAGCGTGATTACCGCCATCTACTTAGTTATTACTTGCATCTATATTATTTATTTTCATGTAAGTGACTGAATGCTCGGTCAGCAAAATAGCCAGGCGACTTTTTAATGTTTTTTTTTTAAATATGGCCCTAGGCACTTCCAACCGGGCTGCAAATATGCCAGAGCTTTGTCAGGAGGGTATTAATAATTCCCAAAAGTTTCACATCACTTGGATGAACGGTTTAGGAAAGCATACAGGCAAACATTCATTTATATTTATATAGACGGATAAACTGTAGCAAGATATATTATTTTACTTCGTAACATTATCTTATACAGTGATAACTATTACACTTTAAATTTAAAAAATTTACTCAAGTAGGAACTGTTTGATTTAATGTCTTCAGACGATTTAATCCTGTATTATTCACTAACACTAGAATTGTTATTCGATTCACTTTTCGCTTTAACAAAACAGTGCAATCGCTTTATATTAGCGTTTATCTCTAATGCATTCCAGTGTAATGGCAGTTCGCTGGAATTCAGATCGGAACTTACAGAGACCTTAACGAAGGGTGAAATCCAAGACTTCAAAGATGTAATTGAAATTTTAATAGATTAACAGTTTAATTTTTTTTTAAATGCTATTAGGGAACTGATTATAAAATAAATTCTTTGAAATATTTTTGACAAATTCTATGTAAGGTAGAGCTATATTCATACAAGATATTAAAATTATTTGAATTTCAATGAATGGAGGTAGGCTAGTGGAACACTAAAATTAATATAGCAAACGTAAAAAATTCATTTTGAAAGAGTTCTGCATTTTATTTAAATTAGATATTTAAAAATTGTCTATGGTAAGAGAGAGATGAACTGACTTCACTGATTAACTTGGTTGATGTGCCAAGGCTTGATTTTTTCTGCGGGGTGAGTGTCCGCGAAAAAGAATAGCCTACTGAAGAAAGTTACAGGTAGCGCCACTTTGGACACGCAATAATGGCTGGGTAGATACGACACACGACACACACAGACGGCCGCTATCCTTACTGACCCCCTAGCTCTAACCATAATATAATATATATAATAAATATATTAAATAAGGTGATATGTTGTCTTGTAATATAGTTAATAAATTAAAAATATTTCAAAAACAAGAATACTTTTATAAATATATTTATTCAAAGCTTTTCGCCGATAAAATAGTACCAGCATCTTCAGGAAAATAATTATCTAATATATATATATATATATATATATATATATATATATATATATATATATTTATTAAATTAAAAATATTTCAAAAACAAGAATACTTTTAATACATATATTTATTCTGTATAATAATGTATGAATATACATAATTAAGGATAATATATGTATTAAAAGTAATCTTGCTTTTGAAATATTTCATATTATTGACTATATATTGATAATATTTTCATATTATTAACTATATTACAAGAAAACATATCACCATATTTAATATATATATATATATATATATATATATATATATATATATTTTAAAACAACATAGGTTATTCAAATACAAGAATATTTATTATTTTATATCCAAAGCTTTTTGTTGGCAAACAGTACCAACATCATCAGGAATGAAAATTAAATGTAATTTTCATTCCTGATGATGTTGGTACTGTTTGCCAACAAAAAGCTTTGGATATAAAATAATAAATATTCTTGTATTTGAATAACCTATGTTGTTTTAAATTATTAAACAAGAAAACGTATTTTAAATATATATATATATACTATTAGATTCAGCTTCACAGTGACGCATGGGCAAATCCCCAGAATCTCAGTTTAATCCCAACGGAAGTACTAATTTTGACTGCATGCCTTTTCAGTTTCGAATGGGCAGCAGAAAAAGAAGTTCATGTCATTCCTGCCATAGACTCACTAACAAGGTATTGGTAAGGTAATATCCCTCCTTATCCTATAGCATAAGGTGATACAAGCCCCCAGGGTTCCTGCATGATCTGTCGTAGGATTTTTCCTAGCAGCGTTTCTTTCTTGCCAGGTTTTTTCATTCCGCTCTTAAAGCGACACTTACCGTACGGTTTCATTTCATTAGGAGCTTATAAGCTCTGCAATCAATCGTGTTTCCTTCACTCGCGGTAGGATACTAACTGCGTGGGTATGAGGTAGCTCACTTAGGGGTGACTGCCACGAGGGCTGGGCGGGTTTTGGGTACCCAGACCCGGGCAATAAAACGAAAAAAAATGTACACTCTCCTTAATCTTCTTTCTGTGAGGGAAATATTGAAAATAGCCGGCTAGACGATTGTGGGGACCGACGAGATATAGTCGTGTTTTTACTTGGCCATTTAAAAGAGTTTTTCCCTTAAAGTCTTATTTTAAACATCTTATATTGCCGCTAACTTTCCCACTTTGCAAACATTAATTACCAAGAGATTTAAATTGTTAATAGTGTAATGGTTATTTAAAATCCTCTTTGTTTTAATCTTAAATAATTTTACCTAATCAAATCACTGGGAAAATGAAGTTTTGCAATGACGTATTAACTAAAACAAAAAGAGTTAAGTTTTGTACATTTTGAACTTGAAATGAACTTAAATTCGAAATTACAACTTAACAAAAACGTATGTTGTAAAGTATCTTAAAATCACAGCGACACCTCAAAGAGACGAAAAGTTGAGACGAGATAAGCAGACCAACAAAAACAAACGCTAAGCCTGCCGATGGGGACTCAAAATGAAGGTTTGCCACATCAGGGAAGGGGTAGAAAATTATGGATCAGCATCCGCAACACAGCTAAGAGCTATAATGTGGCTGGGGCCTACCCAAAATTTGCCAAGTTTATCTCTCCTTTTTGTTTCTATGGCAACACATACATTTTATTTATTTTTATTTCGTTTTGTGAAGAAATTTAATTTCCTTCAAATATAACCTAATTTTAAACTTTTGTGTACAATTCCACAAGAAAAATTAAATCTTTCATGTTGCAGTAAATATAAAAAAAGTTATTTCTGTCAGATATAATTTTTACAAAACTTCATATACTAACTTTACTAGTTTTTTGTAAATGTAACTTGTAAAAAGGCTTCTTATCCATCAAGAACGAAAAATGGCGGCCAATCATTCAGAGGTAAGCTAGACTGTAAAGAAACAACTAGTAATAATAAAAATATTAGTTCTAAATGGGCTTTTCAAAGGGTTACACCAGTAAATAAGGGGATATTGAGTGAGATTTTTGAGATATGAGATGTGGATAAAATTAAGATAGCTGTTTTAAATTTTTTAATATTTTCCAGCTAAATAAACAAACAAATGAAATTTTTGTCCAAATATTGTAATATAGAAATATGTTGAATAATTCTAATAATTTAATTAAGGTGTTGTGACAAAAAAATAAATTAACGATTTTACTATGTTATGTTCTTCCATACGAAAAATTAAATTTATAAAATTATTTAGAAATAGTTAAAATCATACATTATTAGGGATTTCATAAAGTCATGAGTAAATACATATAATAAAAATAAATGTATTTTTACACTGTACAAGGTACATTTCTTCATGTTTGTTCAAGTAAAAAAATAAATTTCTTTTATTCGCATTTCAATTGAAAGTTGAGACTGAAAAGTAGTTTAGATTTTGAAATAATTTTCTAAATATTGAAATAATAATTGAGATTGTTTGATGCATTATTTGTTATACTTCTGTATTTTTTTTATATATTTTAAATTAATTTCTAAAATTTAAATTACCAAAAATAATTTTTGCTACATTTTTACAAATTAATTTATTTTACACTCATTATAATTGAAATTAAAAAAATAATTTAAAGTTTATTAAAAGACAACAAACTTTCCTAAAACAGGTTTATGTAACGTTTTTAAATAATTACAGTTCTTGATCACTATCTCTGCATGGGTTGCTATCGGGGCAGAAGTTTTCCTGCAAACATAGCAGAACAACGAGTTATAAATTTTTATTTAATGCTTTGAAGCGTGAAATTGAAAACTCAACCTAACCTTTTAAAACCCAGATGGTTTAAATTTTTCAATTACTCTGTTTACCTCCGAGCATTAAAATTACTACAACCAATTATAGAAAGGAAACATTCAAACCACGATCTAATTGGATTTATTACATTGCACTACATTTTTATTCTAAACTGAAATCTTTTTCTAGAACTATCAATTCATTTATTTTGTTATTTTTTGCGTTATTAAACTTCATGGACTTTCTTAGTCAGCTATTGCACCCAAGATGTTATATTACAGGAAAATTTGTTTGGTGATTTTTTGGTTAAATTTTGTTATATTTGGTTTGTATTTATTCATTATGTATTTTTTTATACGTTGTTGGTTTTTATGTGAAATGATGTTTTGTTTAGTTACTGAACTCTTTATAATGGGAATTAAGAGAAATTTTTAAAAAGTAATTTGATATTGCTTTAAATTTCATTCTTTAATATCTTTGCTATGGCACATTGAGGTTGCATGGATGAGAAATGATAAACAAAACGACGCTACATTTCATACAAGTTTAATGTAGCTTTACTTCAGGGGGTAAGGCAATACAGAGCTAAGCCTGTTGATCAAACAGTTGCCAGAATCAATCTGATAAGAAATGTTTTCCCAGTTCCTCCTGGCACATTCAAGAAATTTCCCTCAACTCCATCAATAAACATTTGTATTATGCAATCGTAGATCCCCTAGTGTTCACAAGTTGACTTAGAAATGCTAGATTGGACATATGACTGGAGAACACCGGTGCCGTTAACTCTATTCAGCAAATCCAAATCAAACTGAGTTGCAGCTCGGATGGGTGTTGGAATTTCCAAATAATCTGTACTTTAGATTTAGCGAACGGCGTAGCTCAAACACGGCTTCATCACAAAAACGTGCCTCGATTAAGGTGATTTTATACCTCGATTGAGATTGTATATAATCTGAGTGGGGTGGAAGAGTATGTGGTAAAGTTTCACATGTAACTGTGGTTGTCTTAACTAGTGTAAATGTGGTTGTCTTAGCTAGTGTAACTGTTGTTGCCTTAGCTAGTGTAACTGTAGTTGTTTTAGCTAGTGTAACTGTGTTTGCCTTAGCTAGTGTAATTGATGTTGTCTTAGTTAGTGTAACTGTGGTGGTGGTTTCACTAATGTAACTGTAGTAGTCTTAGCTAGTGTAACTGTGTTTGCCTTAGCTAGTGTAATTGAAGTTGTCTTAGCTAGTGTAACTGTGGTGGTGTTAGTTAATGTAACTGTGGTAGTCTTAGCTAGTGTAACTGTGTTTGCCTTAGCTAGTGTAACTGTGGTTGTTTTACCTAGAGTAACTGTGATTGCCTTAGCTAGTGTATCTAAGGTAGTCTTAGCTAGTGTAATTGTTATTGCTTTAGCTAGTGTAAATGTGGTTGCCTTAGCTAGTGTAACTGTGGTTGTCTTAGCTAGTGTAACTGTGGTTACCTTAGCTAGTGTAACTGTGGTTGCCTTAGCTAGTGTAACTGTGGTTGCCTTGGCTAGTGTAATTGATGTTGTCTTAGTTAGTGTAACTGTGGTGGTGGTTTCTCTAATATAACTGTGGTAGTCTTAGCTAGTGTAACTGTGTTTGCCTTAGCTAGTGTAATTGAAGTTGTCTTAGATAGTGTAACTGTGGTGGTGTTAGCTAATATGACTGTGGTAGTCTTAGCTAGTGTAACTGTGTTTGCCTTAGCTAGTGTAACTGTGGTTGTCTAAGATAGTGTAAGTGTTATTGTTTTAGCTAATGTAAATGTGGTTGTCTTAGCTAGTGTAACTGTGGTTGTCTTAGCTAGGGTAACTATGGTTATCTAGGCAAGTGTATCTGTGGTTGGCTTAGCTAGTGTAAATGTGGTTGCCTTAGCTAGAGTAACTGTGGTTGGCTTAGCTAGTGTAACTGTGATTATCTAGGCTAGTGTAACTGTGGTTGGCTTAGCTAGTGTAACTGTGGTTGCTTTAGCTAGTGTAACTGTGGTTGGCTTAGCTAGTGTAACTGTGGTTATCTAGGCTAGTGTAACTGTGGTTGGCTTAGCTAGTGTAATTGTGGTTGGCTTAGCTAGTGTAATTGTGGTTGGCTTAGCTAGTGTAACTGTGGTTGGCTTAGCTAGTGTAACTGTGGCTGGCTTAGCTAGTGTAACTGTGGTTGGCTAAGCTAGTGTAACTGTGGTTATCTAGGCTAGTGTAACTGTGGTTGGCTTAGCTAGTGTAACTGTGGTTGGCTCAGTTAGTGTAACTGTGGTTGGCTTAGCTAGTGTAACTGTGGTGGTCTTAGTGAGTGTAACTGTTGTTATTTTTGCTAGTATGGTGAGTGCTTTAGATGACCCGGTTGCTGTTACATAGGGGACCTGTTTTTTTCGCGGTTACTGTCGCGAATAAAAAATAAAAACAATCTTTGAAGCGAATTGTATCGTTTAGAAATTTGACCTAAATCGCTATAGAACTTTTTGACTTTTGACGCGTGCACAAAACCAACATCGTAATATTATATATATATATATATATATATATATATATATATATATATATATATATATATAGGTTTTTAATTTGACTAAAAGAACTTAATATACTGTAAAACCCAGACATAAGAGTTTAAAAAAATTTTATTTCTCATTCAATCGATAACAATAATTAGTAATAATACATGTTAACGGAAACATATTTATGCAATGTGACAATAGAAACCAGAACAACAATCATAAGCAATAGAATAGATAATATACGGTACCAAAACAGCTTTAAAACGTACATCTAAACTCTCGTGCAAATTTCAATGACAATGTCATCAGTTTAATACTATAAACAAAGTAAAAAACTAACATAAAACCTGTTTTTAAGCAGACCTCAGCAATGATTTTTAGCATACTAGGAATACGCTTTTAGTACTCAACTTCCCACAACACCTTTGCTTTTTCAAAACATATATTTTCAATCTGTACTAAACATGACTAACACAAACACTGTTCGAGTCTACATTTATAATTTTCTGTGTGTATTAGTCACAGATGAGGGCTAAAAGCATGTTCTGATACTTAATTGTATTAAGAGAAATTTCGCTATTGTACATTTATTGAGTATGTAATTACTTCGTAAATGATTACATTGCTTTTATATATAGTTTTTTCTTATGTTGTAATTGATTTATAAAATTATGTCGTGCTATAAATTTAAATTATTAAAATAACAAATTTCGCAATAAAAATTTAAAAACATAATTTATATTTCTAAAATTTAAATTAATTTTATAAATAATAATATATAAAATAGTTTTATAAATTCTAACCTCTGGCAAAAACTAAAAGTTCGTAACATAGTTGAATGAAAATTTAAATTTGCAACAACATTAAAAATGTTATTAAAATGCTTGTTTCTTTATTACGTCCAATCATAAAAAATGTACTCCGAGTATGATTGGCTGTAATACGTGTATAAGCCTAACTTCAATATTTAAATTTCTTCATATTGTAGGGAGTTCTATACAGATTTTCTTGAAAAGTAGTTTTTCTTCCATTTTAATTTCTTCTAACCTTATAAAAACCAAAAGTTTGGTTTATGGCCCTCATATAAATTATTTTAATATATCTTTTTCTTTTACAATAATTTTACATTTTGTATTTATTTCATTTTTCACTTTCAATTTCAATTAGAGAAAACATGAATATTATGTGGTTGTTTTCTTTATTGCTAAACTCATGTACTCATAGTACCAATGTTTCGCTCAAGACAAATTAACTATGTGTCCAACATAGTTTCCATAGAGCTTGTTCAAAAGCTAGCAACACAAAAAACTGAATATAAAATTACTTCCTAGAGAAGAAATATAGATAAAAAAATTAAAGAATTTACCATAAGAAGTAGATAGAATACATTTATTACCTTAAAATCGTCTGCAACATCAAACATTTCGAACAAAGACAAACGAAGTTTATACACAAAGGAATCGGTAAAAAGAAGAGTGTCCTGCAACGTGGATTTATTTTCAGTTTATTGCGTTCAGTGAAGAGGAGTCACTGTTGCGTAAGGAAGCTATTTGCTACGCGTTACAACGACATCTGCCTGGTTATGGTACACACGAGCGGCTCTGACGAGGGTTTTATTAAACAAAGCGATGGTCCTTCTATCGAAATGTCTTTATTCTTGGACGAATGTACAAAATATCGGGCGAATTCAAAGAAAGAAAACAAAAGTTATGTTGAAATGAAAGTCTGGTATAATTAGGTTGAACAAGATAGTGGAAACCATTATAATATTTGTAGTTGTATTTTACATAAATTGGGAGTATAATAAACGTCTAAGCGTATGTCATACGTTCTTCATGAGTTAGATATTTGTGAATATTGTTATTTTAAAAGTACGAAGATTTAACAGTGATATAGGAAATAAAAGGCATCAAATTTGTTTTCCTTAGTTTTCAGTAAGTTAAGGTATTTAGGTAAATTTCAGATTTATTTGAAAAGAATAAAATAAAATTTATAAAAAAAAATAAAATTTGAATAACAAATTTATGTTAATACAGTTTTTTCAGATATTTATTCAATAATTAAATTTAAAAAGTTGATGTTTTTAGGTAGGATTTAAACTGAACGACTACAAGCTTGAAATATAACCCTTGACTTGATTTTTAAAAAACTCACATATCGTTCATATAATACTTTTCATTTATCCACTCCAAATCAAACACTTTTGTTATTTTTTAGTAGATGACGCTTTATGTTAATACACTCTTTTAAAATAATAATTTCTTTTTTAATTTATAAAAGATAACTCTCTAGGTTGGATTCGAACTGTACATGTTTGGAATTCAGTACACTGGCACTGAGCAAATAATTTTCTTAGTGAGGAATATGAAGTTCACCAAAACCGTTTGTGGATTACATATTACCGGAATTTGGTCGTAATAGTAATTTATCACTTGAATGAAATATTTTACCAAATAATATTGTGATTCCGTCATATGTGCATACATATTTATATTAAACATAGTTATTTAATAAAAAAGTGTTTTAGTTAAAATATGTAGGAATTAACTTTAATTTTGTTTAATAATTACTTGTTTATAAAATAACTAAGAAAAATTTCTAAGTTTGTAACGTTTTATTTTTGTAACATTAGTTCTTAAGGAATTAATGATGATGATTAATATTGCAGTATTAGTTACATAATTAATTAGTTGACCTGATATGTCAAATGTTTAATTGAAAATTAGAATGATATGTTAAATAAATAATTTTAAACTACAAACATTGAGTTACATAAATCAAATTTTACTTCAACAATGAAACATGAAAATATAAACTTAACTTATCAGACCTTTATACGTTTAAAAAAAATCTATGGCAGGGAGCCTGACATCCATTTGAATTTGCTTTGCATATTTAGAATACATTTAATTTGTCTTTTCGACTTTAAAATTTTACTACATTGCACAAATGAATTTACACTTTCCCACGTTAAACTGAAAAACTGGCATTCCCTTGCCGCAAACGATTAAAGTTAATATTAAATGTTATCCTTTTTATCACATTATGTTTTAAAGTTACGACTTAGCTCTATTTTAACCAAGCTGAAGTAGCAAACATCGTTCCGGTACTGATCTTGCCATTCTGCGTGTTGTACAAGTCCTCTCGGTATTCGGAATCTCGCCCAGGCGGTGCGTCTTAAGGCAGCAACATTTCTTCTAACGAAAAAAGGTGAATTTTAAATAAAATATACTACATGGAAATCAAAAAGGGCGTTCCTTGCTCTTCGCCCTCAATAAAGTCCATCCTGCTTTACATATCAGAGACGAAAGAGGTGATTACGACGCTATCACGCGAGTATCTTAACTTCCGCGCACCCGTGTGCGCATTTGGTCATTCCAGTTTCTAAACATAGATGTCAGGCTTAACCATGGACTTTAATTTATAATTTACTATTTTTTTATACTACTTTACATTTTATTATTTTTTTTGTAACGTTTGTTTTCTGAATTTGTATTTAATATCTAACATTACGTGAATATAATGTTACAAGTTTCATTAAATAGAAAAGTGTTTTAAAATTTCTGATTATGTGAGTGTAAAAACAAAGATTTTGTTTCACCAACAGATTCACAAGGAAACTTAGTGTGTGTGTGTGTGTGTGTGTGTGTGTGTTTGTGTGTGTGTGTGTGTGTGTGTGTGTGTGTGTGTGTGTGTGTGTGTGTGTATGTGTGTGTGTGTGTGTGTGTGTGTGTGTGTGTGTGTGTGTGTGTGTGTGTGTGTGAGTGTGTGTGTGTGTGTGTGTATGTGTGTGTGTGTGTGTGTGTATGAGTGTGTGTGTGTGTGTGTGTGTGTGTGTGTGTGTGTGTGTGTGTGTGTGTGTGTGTGTGTGTGTGTGTGTGTAAGTGTGAGAGTTCTTGAAAACCGTCTAACGTTAAAGAACGTAATGATATCTCACGATATATATATATATATATATATATATATATATATATATATACATATATATATATATATATATATATATATATATATATATATATGTATGTATGTATATAAATATAAAATACGTCAAAAAAAAATTATATAAATATAATGCTACAGCAACAAAATAAATTTGGCAATTTGTATAAATTTAGCAACAATTCTATTTCTAATTTAACATATGTTTTAGGCCTATAGCTTACATTATAGTAATTTTCATTCCTGATGATGTTGGTACTGATTACCAACGAAAGGCTTTGGATATAAATTAATAAATATTCTTGTATTTGAATAACCTATGTTGTTTAAAATATATATATATATATACATATATATATATATATAGGCCTATATATATATATATATATATATATATATATATAGGTATGTACGGTTTCCAATACAAAAGCTATTTTAGGTTTATGAGCTTCTTGCTAAACCCGTTATTTTTGTTTAAACCACTTATAAGTTCACTCTGCTACTCTCAAAAAATTTAGAAAAAATTTGAGCTAATCTTAACTACAAAACAAACATTTTAAGACTCCATTTAAATGTATACTTTTATATTATTCCATTTTACTTTAATTTGAAATATAATCTTAATCTTAATATTACAAGAGGTAACAAAAGTAAATAGTTTTTTATTATATATTAATTCATCCTCTTTACACATTTATAATGCGTCTACTAGAGTTCCGAAAGCTTCTTTAATTCATGGAGAAAACAAACGAATGTGTGGAAATTTAAGCCTTTGGCAAATATTTTATGCACATATTAAGTAACACCTCATAGTTTCAAACTAGAGATTATTGTTTTCATATTCTTATGAAATTCTAAGATTAAATTGAATCTTCGTTACATAACTAGTCAATTGAAAATATATGTTGATTACAAAGAGACACTACAACCCTTTTAAAAGGGTGGTTTAACCCTTAAACGCAAGCTAGCTACAACTTTGCTTCATAAGAAATATTCCCTTCTCGAAATTCTATTTTCCGTTTATGAATATACGTATTGCAAATAACCTTGTAATTTAAATCACATAAAAATATAGAAATATTTACAATCATGTAAAAATAAAGGTAAAAGTCAAAATATTTTACTAAAAATCTCACAAAAAACTATTTTTTAATACACACACAAAATAGTTCACAGCACACTATTTTCGGTGACGATGTCGCCTTCCTCAGTAGTTGGCTACATGTACAGCGAGGAAGGCGACATCGTAGCCGAAACTAGTGTATTGTGAATTAAAAGCTAATTATTTGTGAGATCTTGAGTAAAGTACTTTGACTTTTAGCGTTTTGAATAGTTCTCACTAGCTACGCTCTAATTACTAAAACATGTAAAAAATAGTTCAAACTTTAGTCAGTTCTAACCCTAAATCACCACCAAACAGATTCATTACTTAGTTAAAACGATAAACGAAATCCTGAGCATGAAAAAAAAGCAAAGGATTGATATTTACTGCAATCGTTAGGTCACAAAGGCCGAAAAGGTTTGGTTCCCAACGTCCGTTATGTCTACAGTAGAATAACTCCTATCAAGCATACGTCATAAAGGCTTTATAAAAGGTTGTAAACACAAACCTATATGTTGTTAGGGCGACATTTATTGTAAATATTGTTACTAATAGTTGCGGCTTTCATTTTGTATCGTTATCTGCATTGATTTTTTTCAAGATATTAAAATAATTAATAAAACCAAATAATATTGGATGAACCGGAGAGTTCAGTTTCTGCACAATTTATATCGTAACGTAATCTTCAAAAAAGAAACAATATCACGCGTTTGACAGTTTGAAAGATGTCAGGAAGTCTGAAAATATACGAAACATTTCGGTTTTTACTGTAAGAAGGGTTAACTAAACATTATATACACTCAATATAATTGCATATTGTTGAATGTATAAATCAGTATATAAGTATATAAACTCTCTTGGAGAACATGGTTTTTTAAGTTACAAATACTGTACCTTACATTTTAATCCTGTTTATTTAATACGGTAGTTGCCTACAAATTAATTGTAAACAGTTTAATTGCTTACGAACATCATGCTTGCCAAATAAAACAATCCAGGGTTTGTAAATTGTTATAACTAACATAACACGGTTTCACAATACCTCGGTTTTATCAGTATTGTCCTAGATTAACCTTCGTTAATTAAATTGAAGTAACTTACACAGACTCGTCTTGAATGACTCAATGTTTGCCCATTTCTAGTGAATAAAAATTAATTAAATTGTAGTTTTTAGTACCATTACTAACACACAAACTCGTTTACGTTAGCCCTGTATGTGTGAATTCATATTCCTGTTAAGTAGTTTATCGGACATTGTTTTAATTACAGTTTACCAAACAACTACTTTCCTTTTAAGTTATGTTCGTTCAGTTTTTTTATTATTTAATCATTATTATTAAAAGGAAAATACAAATTCATACATTTGAATAAATATTGTATAATTTTCCATTTATTCGTTCTTTGAAATGGTGTATTTATTTTTAAATGATTTTATCATTATAAAGTATTATTTATAACAATTAATGAAATCATCACATTGATATTTTGAGCTTATTTGTCAATTTTGTTCGAATAAAATATGTTTAATAACTAATTAATAACGAGTACTAACTTCAATCAAACTATCCAATCTTACACATTATATGGCCAGGCGAAATCATCATAGAGTTACTACAGTTACAAACAAACACTGAACTTTATATTTAATATTTAGGCTACCATCCATTGTTATTGTCTAAGACTTGTATGTTTTACTAACTGATGATTGAAATGGTGTCAAATTACGTCTGAAAATCTAAATTATTGATTAATTAATAAAGTTTATTATTTAATTAGGCTACTATCCATCCTGAAAAAATAAACATTAAAAACTGAAAAATATTCTTTATGCATTCCTATTCCTGTTAGTTAGTTTATAGAACTTTGTTTTTATTACAATGTACCAATCTACTATTTTCCTTCAGTTTCTTATTATTTAATCATTATTATTAAAGAGGAAATAGAAATTAAAACATTTTAATTAATAATGTATAAATTTCCTTTTACTCATTTTTTGAAATTGTGTATTTATTTTTAAATAATTTTATCTTACTAAAGTGTTATTGATTCGTGAAATCATCAGATAGATTTTTCAAACCTAATTGTGAATTTTGTTTGAATAAATTTTTTTATTAACTAATTAAAACGATTACTAACTTATAATCAATAATTTATCCGATCTTACACATTCTATGGCCAGGTGAAATTATCATAGAGTTACTACAGTTAAAAACAAACACTGAACTATATATTTAATATTTAGGCTCTAATCCTACGTTATTGTCTAAGACTTGTATGTTTTACTTACTGATGATTGAAATGGTGACAAATTTCGTCTGAAAATCTAAACTATTGATTAATTGATGAAGTTTATCATTTAATTAGACTACTATCCATTCTTAAAAACCAAAAATTCAAAGCTAGAAAAAATTCTTTATGCTTCAATTTATGTTTTAAAAAACCAATTTTAAAGGTGTGTGTATATATATATATATATATATATATATATATATATATATATATATATATATATATATATATAGAATATCAAAGTAATAATATATTCAAATATATATCATAATATATTCATAATATATCAAAGTAAGTAATAATATAATAGTACTACTAATATATTCATTCTTAGTATTGTAACTCCTGAGGATGTTGATAATGTAAACCAACGAAAAGCTTTGAGTTTATTATACAATAAATTAAATATTCCTGTATTTGTGTATATTATTTGATCTTAAAAAAAAATATATATATATATATATATATATATATATATATATATATATGTATATATATATATATATATATATATATATATATATTTAATAAATTTAAAATATTTCAAACACAAGAATACTTTTAATGAATATATTTATTCAAAGCTTTTCGCCGATAAAAAAGTATCAGCATCTTCAGGAAAAATAATTATCTAATAAAATACTTTTACAAAATTAAATCATATGTACTACAAAGAATCATATGTTTATAATTATTGCACTTTATGTAAATTTTTCTATAACATCAATGACTTTATAAATAGTTTGGTGCCTTGATCTCACTTGAATTTGTTCATCAATTAATTTGTCTTTAACTTTATGCTTATAAATTTCCAATGTTTCAAATATATTCATTTTTAATCCTTTATTTAATTCTTTTATTAATTTCATATTTTCTATTTCCGGAAACTCATGTCCATTATTAATACAATGCGTAGCTAAATTGGATTTGTATATGTTTGGTTTGATATAAGCGTTTAAATGTTCTTTGTATCTTTCTTTTAATTTCTTTTTTGTTTGTCCTACATATAATTTATTACAAGTTTGACATTTTATATTATATACTCCATTTCTTTCGTGCATATTATTTTGATTTTTGTTATTGTTTATTAAATTTGTAATTTTATTATCGGTTTTATATGTAATTTGTAAATTTGTTTCTTTAAATAATCTTGTAATTTTATTTATTTCATTACCAGTGAATGTAAAAGTTGTCCAAATATTTTCTCTCTTATTAGGTACTAATATAAAATGTCAAACTTGTAATAAATTATATGTAGGACAAACAAAAAAGAAATTAAAAGAAAGATACAAAGAACATTTAAACGCTTATATCAAACCAAACATATACAAATCCAATTTAGCTACGCATTGTATTAATAATGGACATGAGTTTCCGGAAATAGAAAATATGAAATTAATAAAAGAATTAAATAAAGGATTAAAAATGAATATATTTGAAACATTGGAAATTTATAAGCATAAAGTTAAAGACAAATTAATTGATGAACAAATTCAAGTGAGATCAAGGCACCAAACTATTTATAAAGTCATTGATGTTATAGAAAAATTTACATAAAGTGCAATAATTATAAACATATGATTCTTTGTAGTACATATGATTTAATTTTGTAAAAGTATTTTATTAGATAATTATTTTTCCTGAAGATGCTGATACTTTTTTATCGGCGAAAAGCTTTGAATAAATATATTCATTAAAAGTATTCTTGTGTTTGAAATATTTTAAATTTATTAACTATATATACAAGAAAACATATCACCATATTTAATATATATATATATATATATATATATATATATATATATATATATACATTTTGCTCCACGTTTGTGTGCTTCCTATAATAATAAAAAAATCTTTGCGTTTTGCGACAGCTATAACATCACCTCGCCTCTTTTTTTTATGTTATGCAATATATTTTTTGCAATTAATGTTAATGATATTATTAAATATAACCAATAGATAAATTCATTGTTGGGCATCAAATGTGTCTTTTAAACAAACTAAATTTATTAAAAGATTTTTTTGAATTTAACAAAAACGAAAGCTCATTGAATTACTTATTAAATTGAACTTTAATTTAATTATTAAGTTTGTAAAATTGTCGGTTAACTTCAGCGATTAAACTAAAAAAAGCAAACTTGATAGCTAAACAGTTCCCTTAAACTAATATAATCGTGCTTACAACTTATGTTAATGATGCGGTTTATTCATATAATTTGTAATTAATTAAATTTACTTATTATGACTGTTTCAAAATTTACTATTTGGCATTTAATATAATTTTTACAAGAAATGTATTTTAATATATATTTAAACTAGTACTTATTTCGAATTTCACTGCTTGGACAATCCTCAGAGTTCTCGTCCTTTGCGTCGTAATCGACTTTGTGTCCAAGGATGCCTCTCATCTCCTGCTCCCAGGGTCGGATTCCTCGCTACATTTTCAAACTATCCGGCACCCCGGACTTCTTTTTCCTCCGGCTTCCTGCTACCCTTCTCCCACCGGCTCCCCGAGCTGTCTTCCTCGACACCCAAAACGTAGCAGCCTCTTCTTTCTCGACTCCTAGATCACTCCTCACCTTTTCATCGCTTTCTATACTCCTATCATCGGACGCCTTTATTTGGTTTTCTCCCTTTCCCGCAGCCTGTTTTGG
Organism: Prosapia bicincta; assembly: GCA_036971475.1. NCBI lineage: Eukaryota > Metazoa > Arthropoda > Insecta > Hemiptera > Cercopidae > Prosapia > Prosapia bicincta. The sequence continues at coordinate 48,517,900 of JBAIZL010000006.1, forward strand.
GATGTTTTAGCCGACAAACAATGTACGAGGTTAGCCTTCATAAATCTATCTGTCTGTCAGCTCATTGTTATTTCTTCAGCTTAGCCATTTCTATATTATTGAATACACTTTTATCCAACCTTAAGCCTTTAAACTATCCTAAACACAGCCGATCTAACTTAAACCTATAAATTTACAATAAATATAAAGAAATGTTTTTTTCCTACCAACTTATATTTCGACGTACTATATATGGTTTCATATAACTCATATATATATATATATATATATATATATATATATATATATATATATAATTCTTTTTATTTCCGAATTATTTATGATAAAACTGGTCTTTGAGATAATTATGAACAAGACATATAAATATATATAGTCTATAGGAAGAGTGTGAACTAGTAGTAGGTATAGAAAAACATATTAAAAGCTCTACACTTTAATATCTTGTTAAACATATCCAAAGATGAAACTAAATAATCTTTCCCACACTTGTAATCGTGTTGGAACAGAAGACACTAAGCTATGTCTAAATACGAAATGAATCGACTCCTTTGGAATGGTAAACATCATTCAATACCGTTTGGTATTACGAGATGTAAACATATTTACCAATGGTGGAGCACTTGAAACAAGATTTCCCAAAATTAAACTCATATTACGGAGTTCATAAATTTTTATAAACACCATAATTTTATTTCAGTAGTAAATTAATATGTTTAATTGTTAGAAATACGTTTAATATAAATGAAACTTAATGTACACAAAATATAGATATACTAGATGTTTAACTTTAAAAAAAACATAAAGTGAAAGATGTATTTTTTAAAAGTGAAACAAGTAAAATAAACAAAGTAATCATACAAATCTTCCCAAATGATGAAAGACAAAATCATTTGAAAATATATTAATATATCTCACTTGCCGATAATCGCGCCTTACTTTCACGGTCCGAGTCGACACTGAAATACGTTTCCCGAAACGACCGTTCTAATTAAACAAATACGTGTACTGTAGTACACGAGTCTGACATATTATTATTTAATCCAGTATATTATTACATACACGTACAACACACACATACACCCACACTCACACCCAAACACACACACACACACATACACACAGACACACACACACAAACACACATACACTCACACACACACACATACACACGCACACACACACACACACTGCGGCGGGCAGTATTCTCTTGGAATACATACCGCAAAAAGATAAAATTTAAAACATAAAGAGTTTAAATTTCTTTTATATAAAACAAACCAAGCCACCGTAAGAAGGGTTAGAAACTTTAATTTAAGGCCGTTTGCAAGGGGAAGATGGTCAAAATCGACCTAGAGCTACCATCGACACTTCCAGAGATAAAGCAAGACGAGAAAAATCAATAATAAAGAATAATAAAATTTCATCAAAGGCGCCCTTAAAGCGTTATACGGCTAGAACGAAAAAGTGGATAGAATCGATCCATTTTATAGATTCTGCGAGCCGTTGAGCTTTAGTACAAAGGTGATGCGCGCGACGATCATGACGACATCGATAAGGTTTCTTATTGGTTGAGAGGCTCGTGGGAACAGACTAGCAGGTGTGGGTACCCCGTGGGAGACAAAAGTTAGCGTCGTTTTACACCCCAACTAAACCAGGACTCTTGAAGTGTACGGACGTTGTCGGGGTTAGCTCCGGTAAAACAATGAATAGTAGTTTTGTTACCGTTAATAGTTCAAAAACTATGAGTGGCTAGGGAAAGTTCGTTTCGTTGAGATGTCGTGACGTCGTGTTTCCGAAAATGAGGCCTCTTTCGCTTTCAAGATCGCGCCGAAAGAGGTTTCCCCATAGAATTCCATCAATAATGTGCGAGCGTCTTAATATGTGTGTGTTGCAGCCTTACTACAAAGACAAGGCGAAGTGAACAGTGATAACCTAGCAAACAGTTTTAAAAAAGTGATACTAAATTTCTAACAAAATTAAACATAATTTAACTAACTTGGTAAACGATTTAAAAAATTTTCTTATTCTTTTCTGTGTTATAAAATGCCCAGTTAAGAACTGTGTTAAAAGAGGGCTTAAAGCTAAAACTTTTATTAGTAACCGTCTAAAATTTAAAAGAGGTGCAAAAGTCATCGAAGAAAGAAGATGGGAGAGTTTCAAACAAAGGGTGACGCAAGCAGATCTACATGAGGCATACCAAAAGCACAAAGGGAAGGTGGTTCCAAAAATGGCGGCAACGCGTAGGAAGTCATCCAAGTATACCTGCGTGGGAAAGATGGAACATCCAAGCCGGACCTCCCCCACCCCACTGGAGAACAAAGGGAGAGACGAAGAAGAGAGGGAGAAATGGGCAAGCCGTGCTTTGTGGTGGATTTCAGGTTAGGTCTATTTTGTCTTCCCTTTGCAAATTAGAAATTTTTAATTTGAAGAATTTTTTCTTAATGGGAGAATGTTATAAAATTTAAATAAATTTTCAAACCATTAACAGTAAACTTTGAATTTCAGAAGTAAATACTGGTGGCTTTGTTTTAAAGAGTGGGGTTTCCAAGATGGCGATGCCATAAAAGCAGAAATTATGTTGCATTTCATGAAAGTAAGGGAAATAAAAATTTTAGATTAGAAATAGTGTAAAGGGTTAGGTTTTTAAATAAACAAATCAAATAAAGGGATTTAAATTATTTAAAGAGTTAAAATCTTATGAAGGTGTAAGGAAATTAAATAAGAGATGGGTTGTAATAAAATTAAATATGATATGCTGAAAGTAAATATCCAAAATGGCGGACAAAGGCCATTGTTTACAACAGCTGATTGGAAGGTCATGCTTTAGTTTCATGTACTCCTATAAACGGGAGTGCTATTTCATATAATTACATTAAACTAAATTGTTATTTTATCTAGAAGGAGTCATTATGACATTTTTCCATATGAAACAAATTGACATAAATTGTTCTCATTTAAAATAAACAAGGGTTATATCAAATTGAAGCTATTTAATTGAAATTATTGATTTTATTTAGAAAAGGGTGAAATATATAAATGTATTAAATAAATTAAATCAAACCAAGGTTTGAGTAAAAGTACAGGGTTATGATTTTGATATGTGTAGATTTTAAATATTTTAAAAAAGTGCAACAAAAGGGTTAAGTTAAACAAGAGATTTTAAAATTGTGAGTGGGGCTAGCTAATAATAATATGTTAAAATAAGTTTTTTCTTTTATGAATTATAAGTATATTTTGTGTATTTCATGATTTATATGTATGTAAAATAATATGTTGGTGATAGGGAAACTTAGAAGGAAAAATGAAATTTTTGCAAATTAGTTTAAATATAAATTATATAATTTAGGCAAATGGGTTTGTAGCCAGTTAGCAAAGGTTACTCAAGATTTATTAAATATCAATTTCCTTCAGAAATTGCATTGATAAATTTTAAATAAATTTTAATTAAATTTCAGTATGTATAATTTTCATGAAGAAAGGGTTAACCAAATGAGAACCAAAGGGTTTTTTATTTTATATAAAAAGGGTTAAATAAATTTTAAAATTTGTAAATTTCTTTGTAAATGATCCAGGATCAGTTTAAAAGGGTTTAACTATGTTTCAATAAATATTAATAAATTTCATTATGTGGATTTTCATGCCGAAAGGGTTAATCAAATAGTAACCAAAGGGTTAAATATTTTCTAGTAAAAGAGTTAAATGAATTTAAATAAATTTGTAGATTTTGTAAATGATTGAAGATATGTTTAAAAAGGTTTTAACTGTGTTTCAGTAAACGTTTTAATTAAAATATGTATTTAAATATTATAATTCCAATTGGGAAAGGGTTTGAAGTTATTCAGCAGATGTTTTAAAAATTTTTATCAATTATGATTTGTTGTTCAGTAAATATTTTGATAATCTTGTGGGAGATATGGCTATATGTTTTATATATAATTTTTGTTTCAGTATGTGCTTGATAATTGGTTTTTATATAATCTGATATAATTTATGAAATTGTTTTTAGGTTGTTTGGTAAAATTGATTAAAACTTTACCTGCTAAAACAAATAGAAATTGAATTTTAAAAAGGTCATTTAAAATTGATAAAGATATAGGAAAAATTTTATCATTTACATGGCTATGTAGAATGTGGCCATAAATAAAGTAGTGTGTTTAGAAAGTTTAACTAATTGAACAAAATGTGAAAAGTAGGGATCTTTCGGAGTGTATTGAAGAGTAAGGCTTTGCTTGAATCCAAAAGGTTAAAGCGAAAATTTGTAAACTGTAACAATTAAATTTTCAGTAAAAATTTAAGTAAACAAAACCAAATATTGACAATTAAAATTGCAAGGTTGAGAACCTGGGATACTGAAATAAAATTAGGACAAGCAGTCAAGGGTTGTTAAAAAGTCACTTAAGGGAAAAGAGAAATTTTAATTTGAAGATAAGAACAAGAACTTCAGGTAGAAAAGGGTTATATTTTGACAAGTAAGATTGACCGTTGAGTAGAGCAAAATTTTACGCTTTGGTATACTCCGATTGAAAGCAAACTAAAATCGTAAAATCTTAATTTAAACTTTAATGTCAAATAGAATAAGCAGAGCATGGTTTCTTAACTGGGTAAGAACCAACACAAAGGATATTTTTAAGTCAAATAAATTGCAGACTGTGCGATGTAAATTTAAATTTTAAATTTTAAAATTAAAAAATAAATATTTTTTAACTAACTTGCAAACAAACTGAGTATTCTTTTAAACAAGTTTCTTACACTCTCCTACAGCTGATATGGTCATTTCGCCGTTTAGATGTCTTTCAAAAGAACCCATCCCCCGGGATGACTTACCCGCTAAGGGTAGAATCCGCAGCAAGTTAGGTTTTTTCTTTTTTAAGTCCAGTGACTTGTTCTCTGGCAGTTTTTGGCGAGCATTGCACAGCGTTCGTGGTTTTGGCTGCGAGCGGCTCGTTTCAAAATTCTTGCTCTGCAATGGGCGTTTGGTGGTCGGACTTGCGCTTGGTGCTGGTCAACGGTAGGGTTGACGGCGCGGTGTAAGTGGTGGCCCGGTCCGTTGCAACACACACACAGCCACACGTACAACACACACATACACACACGCACACACACACACACACACATATATATATATCGCAATATGTATTCTTGTGTATTAATAAAGAACATAAGCCAAAAAACAAATACAAGAATTATAATTGAATTTACAATTCAAAGCTTTTCGTTGGTTAACAGTACCAACATCATCAGGAATATTAAACAATTATATATCATCAGGAATTGTTTAATATTCCTAATGATGTTGGTACTGTTAGCCAACGAAAAGCTTTGAATTGTATATTCAATTATAATTCTTGTATTTGTATTTTGACTTATGTTCATTATATGTATATCTAACCGATCCTTTTTTGGCAATTTCATATATTATTAAAAACAACCCCCCCCCCCCAGACTCCAAGGTAGCTTTACCTAAGACTTGGTGGAGGTATTTGTCTTAGTCGAGAGGCTGAAATAGGTATAGCAACCATCCTGAACCTAAGGCCCTCCTTTTGGGTAGCTTTACTTAAAGGCTGACTCCAAAGAGGCTTTACCTGAGGCCTGACTCCATGGTAGCTTTACCTAACGCCAGGTTCCAGGGTTACTTTACTTAGGGCATGGCTTCGGGTTGGCTTTACCTGAGGCCGGGCTCCTAGGTGGCTTTACCTCGAGCACGACTCCAGGGTGACTTTTACCTAAGGTCTCACACCATGGTGGCTTTACTTAAGGGCTGGCCTCGGGATGGCTTTAACTGAGACCGTGCTCCAGGGTAGCTTTAACTAAGGCCTGGCTCGTAGGTGGCTTTACCTCGAGCACGACTCCAAGGATCGTTCATTTTTTTGGTAATCTGATATATTATTTAAAACTACCCCCAGGTGAACCCACCCCCGCATCTATCCAACACATGCTCTAAAGATACGCCATACAGTTGTTTAGTCATTTGATCAACCGATCGATTTTTGGCAATTTCATATATCATTTAAAACTACCCCTGTTGAACCCACCCCCAACTCTAGCCAAAATACACTCTATACTCACCCTATCAGTCAACACACATTTTTCCAAAATTTTTCGAAAAACTACCCCCCACCCCTGATTCCACCCCCGGAGCTACCCCCCGGGGAAGGTCCTGAACATAGCTGAGATCACCCCTACACCTAGGGGTAGGTTAGGTTAGATGCATTATGGCTAGCTTAGGTTAGTACGTTGTAAGGCTTTGTTGCATTGTTTATTAATTTAGTAGCATAGACAAAATTTGAGTTTGGCAATCATATACCCCTAGCCCCACATCAGCCAAAACATTTAGGGGTAGAGCACTCTAGTTAGGGGTAAGCCTACTGCATGCCTTGCGTCGCTCGACCGCGGATACGTCATATAACAACCATTAAATTTTTCCGAAAGTTACCCCCACCACCGGAGCTATTCCAGGGTTACTTTACCTAAGCGGCTTTACTTCTTAAGGGCCGGCCTCGAGATGACTTTACCTGAGGGCTAGCTCCTAGGTGACTTTTACCTAAGGTCAGGATCCTAGGCGGTTTTACCTCAAGCACGGGGTTCGGGAGTGACTTTTAACTAGGACCCGATCATTTCTGGCAATCTGAGAACTACCCCCGGGTGAATCCACCCCCACAGCCTGCGAAAATGTACTTTAACCATACCATATACAGTCATTTGATCCAAACGATCAATTTTGGGCAATTTCATATATTATTTAAAAACTACCCCCTGGTGAAACCACCCCCAACCATCGCGATAATGCACTCTAAATTCACCCTATCAGTCAAGACATATTTTTCCAAAATTTTTCGAAAAACTACCCCCAACCCCAATTCCACCCCCGGAGCATCCCCCGGGGAAGGTCTTGTACGTAGCTGAGATCACCCCCACACGTAGGGGTAGGTTAGGGTAGATGCAATTTGGCTAGCTTAGGTTAGTGGGTTAAAATATATTTTTTTTCGAAAAACTACCCCCTACCCCTCTAAACGTGGTCGAACCCACCCCAAGGTCTAGGATCAAGGCCACACCAACCCCCTCCGTCTTCCTAAACTACCCCTATAGTCCCCGGTAACGTACAGGCCAGTTAAGGGTAGTTTGTCTCAAAGTGGCGTCATTAACTCCTATGTATAGAGTTGGTTGTAAGCGCCGGATTGACACATTGTTGTTTGTCAGTTACGATAGCGCCACTTGTTATTAATAAGGGATGCCTATTTTATGAGCAGTAGCATAGTAGTGTACAGCATAATGGATGATTGGAAAATAATCAGAATTTTTGTGGTAAATAACTACAGAACTTTACAAAATAAATAAGACGAGAACTCATTACCTTACAACCTGCACAGTAACTATACTGTCTTTTTTACTATCAATACTAGTGGGATATGCTGTAATATCGACAACCTACAATAAGTAAAACCGCTAATACAGAAGCCAGAAATAGCGGGAGTCTACTGTATGTGCCTATTTTATGTATCAATTCTTAAAGCAAAAAGTTTGATAAATGGAAGAATTATCTACATTATAATGTATGGAAATAGCAAAAATAAATACGGAAGATATTTAATGCGTATCTAACCATTTAGAAATATACTCGTATATATTTGGTATTTTACAGTGTTGTGTCAAAAAGATTTAGAATGAATAATTTGTAACTTGTATCTTTTAATATACGTAAAATATCATTTATCAATATCTGTTTTTTCCTTCATAAAACTAAAATAAATATTATTTTTACTGCTTACAATGTTACCAATAATTTACTGCTTACATTGTTACTGCTTACAATGTTTTACTTTTGTTAAAACTTTATAGGTTATGTTTAATATATATATATTTCTTTAGTTAATTTCATTTGTGTATCTTCACTGAGGATGACGACAAATTAGTCGTTGAAACGCGTATGAAATAAAAAAATTGTATATTTGTGAGTTGTACCATATTTTTATTCTTTAATTATATCTCGATTTTTGTTCCTCTGAATATGGTCCAGTGCCAATTGATTCGTATAGTTGGGGTTCTACTTTATCACGTGTAATAAGATGAAAGAAATGTGTATACCTCAGATGTTTAACAATAATGTACTATATTATGTATTTACTATATTTTATATAAATATTAATAAAATTCTTGGTGCTACTTTTGAAAAAGAAAATGTTGCTTCTATCCAGGTGTAGTCATTTTTTGTATTCACAATATCTTGCAATTTTATAAGCTAAATATAATTTTGTTTAAGCTATCGACAAACTACAAACACAAAAATCTTTATCAGAAGCACTAGGGTTTATGCACAACTTTATAGACTGTAAACATTCTACATTATAAAAAAATTTAATGTTCTTTAGAAATTGCAATTCCTTGTTTCTCAATTTCGTGAAATTCCTGACTTCACAATGTTTTACCGGTCTGCTATCATTCAAGTTTTTTTTTCATTTTGGAGTAAACACTTTGCATCTCGAAGTAGAAATTGTTACGTTAATCAACTCAGCCGAAACAAATACCTAATTGTATTTTTATTATTTAAAATTTGTAACCGAAATGGTGTAATTTGCTTTCTTAAATGCTTCTAATTTTATTATAATAGGAATGAAAATGTTAAAAATAAAATTTCAAAATTGGCTTGACCCTTATTACTGTAAATGTTTATAAGCAATTCGGCACATTCGTATAAACTGAATCTTGTCATTACACACACAGTGCACATTGGAATGTCTAGCCTTTTTTCATGGCCAAAACCATTTCATCTTTGTTGCTGATGCGGGAGTGTTTCTTACTTTTCAGAAACTTCATACAAACATGGTAGTGCGTTTCACAATCAATTTAATTTGGAATTAAGCTTATTTTATATAAAAGAAGAATACTTTCTTATAATGGTGAACTGAAGAATGATTTGTTGAAATCTTCGAATATTTGTAATAGATAGAAGGCAACATTTTTTAGCCTGTTTATAATTATTGTTATTTATTACCAATTTAATTGGATTCTATACATCCTGAAGTGTTTGTTAAGGGCTTAGCAGCTTTCTTAGAAAGTTGCCCAACTGGGAGGATGACGTGCTTTATAGTTGTAGAACTATTCACCAAATTTTATGCATAGATGGTGTCATGGGATACCAAATACCAGATAAAGACTCAGCAGTCTCACGTGAATAGATGTTAAATTTCTCGTCATCTATGGGTTGAAATTACTTCTAAAATCACTTTAAGATTTTTTATCAATTTTAAATCAACACCTATGATTCGAGAGGCTGTTTCTGGTTCTAAAAATCCCTTATTGAGGTGTTACCATCGTCTGTGCTACAGAAGCCTTGTTTACAACGAATCCTCGTTAGTAAAATCGACCAGTCAAACTTTATTGTATTTAAGTTTTCAGTATCAGTTTTATTCAGATTACTGGAATATTTTGATGTTAGACCATATATATATACCAACGCATGGTGGACGTTACATCTGTTGCAGAGATAACACATCTTTCCATCAACTATAGAAGTGACTTGTGATTGATGTTCACTAGTCCATTGTCTGTACAAACTTTAGTTATTCCATTGTTATTTCAAAGTTATTTCTTGATCCTCAATATAAGTGGCTTCTCTTTCGTTATATTAACGGTTTTGTGTTGACCTGTCAAGAGGGGGGTGGATTTGACCAAATTATATTTGAGCTTCTATCAGAGTTGGAAATAATTTACAAGGGAACAAGTTAACTTTGAAATATATAGGTCTCATACAACACTAATACAATCTATTGCTCAATCAGCAGTTACTTTCTAGTGAATTAGCAAAAATATATAAAAAAATATTCATAGGTGATACAAAAATAAAACACATCAAGTATTAAGAACACCATACATAGATGCTAATTTATAAGCAAAAATTATTAAAGTACTCCAATTTATATATATAATTTATTATTTTTTTTAATTGGCTGGAGTATGCTGGAAGGTTTGTTTTTACGTTGATTAAACACGGAATAACGAACATGTTTCAATGTTTAAAGTAGGGCGACAAGGTCCGACAAACCTACTTAAAGCTTACTTAGACACAAAATTATAATTGTTCAAATGTTTATGTATAGGTATTTTAAAATTTAGTATATCACTAAATGAAATAATAAAGACAAACACTTTCCTTGTTTAAAGTAGTAAGAGGTTATGTTATGTCTAAGCGTTCACACGTAGTTTGAGGCAGAAACAAAAAATTTTACAACTAAAGATTATTGTGAATAAATACAACCGTACACAAGGACGTTCAGATTTTCAATGACAGTAGGAACGACAGAATTTGACTCGGATAGGCAGCGAAAGACGCGCCGGTTCCTTAGCTTTCCAGCTGTACTAATAAAACAGGTGTTCAAGAAATTTAAAAGTACTCTTTTGACCAGGATTTTTTATCTGTGCAGCGGCCAGTTAAAAAGAAAATGTCCATGACTGATGATTTAAAAAAATATTCCAATAGCTTAAACTGAATATTTAAGTGATTTTTTTTCAAAAGTTGAAAAACCCAAATTAATACATTATTAACAATATCACAAAATTATATTTCAAAATATGTTTTTAAATATATAAATTATTATTTTGTTTTATACAGTAGCTTTATAAATTAAAAATTGTATAAATAGGATTGCTTCTAATTTTACTTTTAAAACTCCCTTCAATATTTCCTAGAAACCCTAAATTGAGGTAAGAATTTATTGGGTTACAAAGAGTTATGTCCAGTTAGATAAACTCCAACGACAACAGATAAGAAAGCACTATCGTCGAAAGACACGGTCAATGAATTTTTGAATTATTTTAAAATTAAATATATTTTTTCAATGGCGAAAAACCAATTTTGGCTATCATCGCTAAGCAACGGTTATGACTGCGGCAAAATATTTTAGGTAAAACAAAAAGAAAATAAACAAACAAATATTTTAATAAAACAAAAAATACAAAACAGCAAATAAATATAAAACAAAAAGCAACAATAAACAAAAAAATATTAAAACATAACAATAATAATATAAAAATAAATATGGAACAAAAATATATAACGATAAACATGTAACAATAAAAAGAATATAATAATAAGTAACAAAACAACATAAACATATTTCTATAACAACAAAGAATTAATTGAGCTCAGACGTATAATATTAGTTTAGAGCAAAATGTAAATTAGAAGTAAGGGGACTCATAAATTACCCTGACTCATAAATGTACGCTGTCGTTCTTAAATAAATAAATAAATATATATATATATATATATATATATATATATATATATATATATATATATATTTACCAGATAAGTTGAAAAGAACTTTTGAGAAGACTATGTATGCATGGTGATAGTTATACAAAACTTTATTTAGCGTAAATAACTAATTTAGGTCGTTTAATTTATTTTGATAATATTCTGACGAATCTTTAGGTTTAAGAATATCTTTTATATATTCTAAGTAATGTTTTTAAGATTAAGGACAGATCACAGATTTTTTTTTTTTTTTTTTTTTATTCAACGTCTGCCCTTGGTAACTCGACCATTTGGCATCGTGCAGACCAGTAAAGCTTGGAGAGTCTGGTTTTTGGGTCGCTATTGTATGCTTCGAGCTGTGGGCAGGCAGGAAGGTGGTCTCCGTCCATCTTTCCTGTTTGGCACAAGGGGCACCGATCCGTGTCCGCCAGCCCAATGCGATGAAGGTGCGCCTGAATGTAGTCGTGTCCCGTGGTTAGACGGAACAGCGCAACGTTTATAGGTCGAGGCAGGTTTTTTGGAATGGAGTTGGTGCAAAGTTCTTGCCATCTCTTTCCAACAGCCAGGTTTTCTTGTGATATTTTCAAGTACGTCTTAGCTGCTGCGTGGATCCTGGTGTAAGCAGAGCCCAGTGATAGACCAATGCATGCGTTTACAAATAAACGCAAAAATTGTTCTGTGATCTGTCATTAACCTTCAATATATTAAACCGTTATTAACAGATATTAAATGAAGTTTAAGTAAGTTGTGTTTATTAATCTCTTTATTTGGGTTTAATTTACTGGAAACTGGAATCTACGGAAACTGATGTAACTGAAATCCAATTAAAAGCTGTTTTTAAAATTTAGGCCCAACACTATTTAGGCTTAAAAGATAATAATTATTTTATTCATTTCCTTATGAAAGTTAACACTCTACGTATATATATCTTGTTCAAATTTTTCAGTCATTAAAAAAATCTTTTTCTCATTCACTCAAGCTCATATAGCCTACATATTTAAAATTATAGTGGATGACACTTGATGATAATACAGTTTTTTTCAAATATTATTAATTTAATAAATTTAATAATGAATCTTTATTTTATATGGAAGAAAAACCTTTCACAAAGGGGACAGTTTATGCAATATAGTTATTTCCTACAATTCGGCTTAAAATAAGTGATTTATTGAAACAGCTGATTTTATGTCATAGATTATATGACAGAACAGCTGTTTTAAGGGATACGTTAAGCTACGTTATTTGTATTAATTGAAATCTATATCTATAGAAACGAATGTTTGTTTATATATATTTGTGTATGTATGTTATAGACGCCTAAACCGCTAGACAGAAGTTGATGAAAATTGGAGGGTTTGTTTAAAATATCCCCAGCATGGTTCCTGTAAAGTTTGGTGTGGATCCATTCACAGGGCTTTGCCCCAGATGCTTATTTTGGTTCAAACCCCGATGCATGTATGTATGTGAGTATGTACTGTATGTAAGTAATAGCCACTGAACAGAAATTAATGAAATTTAAAAAGATTGTTTGATATATGCTCAGGACGGTTCGTGTGAGGTTTGGTGTAGATCCATTAACAGGGCTCCGCCCCAGAGGCTTAAGGTGGTCCACAAACTGATATATGTATCTGAGTATGTATGTATCTTATGGACGCCAAAACCGCTAAACAGAAGTTTATGAAATTTAAAGGGATTGTTTGAAATATTTCCAGGGTTGTTCGTATGACGTTTGGTGCAGATCCATTAACATGGCTCTGCTCCAGAGGCTTAGAGTGATTAAAAAACCGATGTATATATGTGTATGTGTATGTATGCACATGTGTTCTATGGACGACTAAACACCTGAACAATAGTTAATGAAATTTGAAGGGATTTATTAACATATTTTCTTGTCTTTATAAAAAGTCAAAGATCTAATGGATTTTGTTGAAACGAAAAAGGATGCATTTGATTCATAACAATGTAGGCCTAATATATATTCAAATTTCCATTAATCCGGCAAAAAGCATTATAGAAAGTGTACACATAAAAGAAAATAATTACGGCAAATCAATAATATATTACAGAAAGCAATTTAAACTTGATTAACCTAAAACAAATCTGCAGGCTGCAAAACCAGTCACGTTCCCTGCAGCTTACTTTATGTAAAGAGCTCGCTGAATATATAAAGTGTTTATAATTTATTCCATAAATAATTTTATTAGTAGGCAATTTCAGGTGTACCAACCTTTGAATATGTCACGTTCTTCTTTCCCGTTTAAATGTTGAACTTTATCGGCCTCTGCTATCAATGTTGAATAGAGTAAGGTTAACTGTGTTCTGAAGATTTCCGATAGCCAAATATGGCGAGGTTAAGGCTAACAGCTGCTTTGTTTCACTAAAGGTGATTTGGAGGCTAAGGTAAAATTCATTTTAATGCTTTTTCCTATACTGTATGTCATTAAAAATATTGAATTAGCAGATTAGTTTTAAGTTAGTAATGTATTAGCTTTTAATTCTCACCAACTTAGAAGTATTTTAATGCTCAAAAACAATTACTTATTAATTTTAAACTTAAATAAAAGTAAACTGATAAATTATTTCTTTCAAATTAAAAATATGACAAGTTTTAATAATTACCCATGTAATATCTTAATAGTAAACTATAGTGTACGTTTTAGAATTTTTTTAGGATCCAAATATATTCTACTAAAATTCTAAGGGGGGTGTTATTTTATAATTACATCTCTAAGGGGAATGTTATTTCCTATAGACAACTCTAAGAGGAATGTTATTTTATAATGACAACTATAAGGGGAATGTTATTTCATAATGATAACTCTAAGAGGAATGTTATTTCCTAATGACAACTCTAAAGAGAATGTTATATCCTAATGATAGCTCTTAGGGGAATGTTATTTCCCAACGATGACTCTTAGGGAAATGTTATTTCCTAACGATAACTCTAAGGGAAATATTATTTCATAACGATAACTCTAAGACGAATGTTATTTCCTAATGACAACTCTAAGGTTAATGTTATTTTCTAACGATAACTCTTAGGGGAGGGTTATTTCCTAACGATTCCTCTAAGGGGAATGATATTTCATAATGATAACTCTAAGAGGAATGTTATTTCATAATGATAACTCTAAGAGGAATGTTATTTCCTAATGACAACTCTAAAGGGATGTTATTTCCTAATGATAGCTCTTAGGGGAATGTTATTTCCTAACGATAACTCTTAGGGGAATGTTATTTTCTTAACGATAACTCTAAGAGAAATATTATTTCCTAATGATAACTCTAAGAGGAATGTTATTTCCTAATGACAACTCTAAGGGGAATGTTATTTCCTAACGATAACTCTTAAGGGAGGGTTATTTCCTAACGATTCCTCTAAGGGGAATGTTATTTCATAATGATAACTACAAGAGGAATTTTATTTTCTAATGACAACTCTTAGGGGAATGTTATTTTCTAATGACAACTCTAAGGGGAATGTTATTTCCTAACGATAACTCTTAGGGGAGGGTTATTTCCTAACGATTCCTCTAAGGGGAATGTTATTTCATAATGACAACTCTAAGGAGAATGTTATTTCATAATGATAACTCTAAGAGGAATGTTATTTTCTAATGATTTATTTTTAATCCTTGATTATAACCGTATTTAAACTTGTTTTAATTGAAAGAGGTTTTCACTTCTATCGTGCGACCCAAGGGAGAAACACGTGCAACTAGAATAACGATAGTGTGCAATTTATCGAAGTATTGAAACTAAGTATACACTTAACCCAACCAGGTAACTTTAATTCCATAATGAAAATACACTGTAAAGAATTACTATTAGGTTTGTAAAGTAATTGTGAATATTTTCAAATTTAAATTTTAAAAAGCATATGATAGATTTAATATTAACATTAGATTAAGTTTTTAAAACGTTGAAAGTTTAAATGGTCGGTTTTCATGATGCAGAATTAAAACTATAAGGACTAACGCACGAACGCGTGAGCTGCTCTGAATCAATTTTGTTTCATTTTTATTCAGAATTGATATTTGAAAAACATTTTCTCGTAAAAACTCGGTTGTACAAGAAAAGGTTTATTTGCCCATTACATACCCAAACACTTCATCTGATTCTATTGAGGCTTTGCCAAATAAAACAAGAAAGGAGTTTATCGTTTCTTTGTGTGAAAGCTAAATATTTAAGGCAAATATTAGAAATAGACGTAAAGCCGTTCGGAAATATAATTTTACCCCGCGTTTTTTACGTATTCACAATATTGAAAGGTGTAAAGGACGATTTGAATTGACAGTAACTGTTTTCAAGCCTTATACACACAGTTTCCCTGAAAAACATAGGCTTTTTACGATTTAATGTTAAATATTCCACTAACGTGGGTAAAGTACATTCAAAGGTATAAGATAATTCACGTGAAGCTGATTTATACGTTCATGCATAATTTGTGTAAAATAACTTAGACCTATATAAAGTATTTCAAAATATTTTTGTTCAACGTAATTATTACAGTTTTTATCATGGCATTTTAGTTTTTTAGAGACAATTGGAATTCTCTTATACACATTAGATAGTAAATTCATTTATATACATTAGGTTACGGTATGGGAGCATTGTAAACAAAAAGGTGTGAAAGTTGGAAATTTTCAAAGACTCCAAATTATATTTAGGATGATATCGCTGAACCTTATGTGGCAACATTAATTTATTATAGAGCTTATTTTCCCATTTAATAGTGAGTAAAATAATATATAAGTCATATACAGTATATATATATATATATATATATTTAACGTTATCCATTGTTTTTCCGTTGCACTGACTTTATGAAGTTAATATATTACTATGTAAGTAATTTTATCCACCATTAAGTGCAATAATTTTACCTTGAGTGATGAGGCACCTTTCGGTCAATTGACCATTGTCGAATCACTGATGTTTTTCTGTTGTGGATGTTCGGTCTGTGAAGTTGGTGTTTGTTGACATTACGCGCACTTTTTCTTGATCTGTGTGTATGATATTTCTATATAGTATGTCTTCTGTATATGTTGTTTGTAGATTCTTAAGTCGTTGTGTATGTTTTTATAAATGTGGTATTTTTCTAGTGAGTTTAGTTCTATTGGGTTGTTATTTATTTCCAGTATGGTTAGGTTATTTTCGTAATTTGTTATTTCGTGTTTATGGGATATTAGGTGTGCTGCAACATTTGATACTTTAGAATTTTTGTTTTTGAATGCTCTATAATGTTCTTCAAATCTTATTTTAAATGTTCTGGTTGTTTTTCCTATGTAAAAAGCGTTACAGTTGTTGCATGTGATTTTGTAAATTCCTGATAGGTTATGTTTTTCTGAATTTGTTATGTGGTTTTTGTTATTAAGATATTTTATTATTTTGTTGTTTGGTTTGTAAGTTGGAGTGTAGTATTCTTTGTTGTATATATTTGTTATTTTTTCTATTTTGTTATTGGTGTATTTATATTTTAGGTAGATTTTTTTATTTTCATTATTTTCGTGTTCCGGTTGTAGTGTTGTGTTGAGGTTAGGTTTTCACAAAAATTCACAAAAAAACCTAACCTCAACACAACACTACAACCGGAACACGAAAATAATGAAAATAAAAAAATCTACCTAAAATATAAATACACCAATAACAAAATAGAAAAAATAACAAATATATACAACAAAGAATACTACACTCCAACTTACAAACCAAACAACAAAATAATAAAATATCTTAATAACACAAACCACATAACAAATTCAGAAAAACATAACCTATCAGGAATTTACAAAATCACATGCAACAACTGTAACGCTTTTTACATAGGAAAAACAACCAGAACATTTAAAATAAGATTTGAAGAACATTATAGAGCATTCAAAAACAAAAATTCTAAAGTATCAAATGTTGCAGCACACCTAATATCCCATAAACACGAAATAACAAATTACGAAAATAACCTAACCATACTGGAAATAAATAACAACCCAATAGAACTAAACTCACTAGAAAAATACCACATTTATAAAAACATACACAACAACTTAAGAATCTACAAACAACATATACAGAAGACATACTATATAGAAATATCATACACACAGATCAAGAAAAAGTGCGCGTAATGTCAACAAACACCAACTTCACAGACCGAACATCCACAACAGAAAAACATCAGTGATTCGACAATGGTCAATTGACCGAAAGGTGCCTCATCACTCAAGGTAAAATTATTGCACTTAATGGTGGATAAAATTACTTACATAGTAATATATTAACTTCATATATATATATATATATATATATATATATATATATATATATATATATATTATTATGAAGTTATTATTACTACTTTTACATCATTTTTTCCACCACTAAGTGCAATAATTTTACCTTATGTGATGAGTACCTCTTGAGTAATTCCACAATGATCAAGTGACCGAAAGGTGCTTCATCACATAGGGTAAAATTATTGCACTTAGTGGTGGAAAACATTATTTACAAGTAATAATAATAACTTCATAAAGTCAGTGCAACGGAAAAATAATGGACAACGTGAAATATATTTATATATTTGTATATGCACGTCATATATTCATACAAAACGCAAGTAAGTATAACGTTATCATTACAACTTTATAATTTTAAATTCCGTATAGTTATAAACTTTTGTATTTTATTTCCTAAAAAATCGCAAAACAAAAACATACCAATTTACACAAACTATTAAATACAGCCCATCCTATTACCAAGCTTGTAAAATTGCTATAAATAGGAGATTTTATTTTATATTTCAAATATTTTCTCATAACATATTATTGTTTTCAGTTTATTATTTATTGAAGAAGTACTACATTTAAAAATATAGGCATAATGGTTAATTTTCATCTAATGTCCCTTGTCAAGTATTAGTCTGTGTAGTAAATGTTTGAATGCTGCGTGTTTATGTTGTATTGGGTGGTTCGATGAATTGTGTATCAATGTGTCTGTCATGGTTGGCTTGCGGTGTATGTTGAATTCATATTTGTTTTGATTTTTTGTTATGGTGATGTCTAAGAAATTCAGGTTTTCTGTATTCTCTAATAGTTCTATCCATATGGCGTGCTAGTTTGTGTGCTGGTATTGTTGGCTGTTGATTATCGGTCTTATTGGTGTTCCTTGTTTATGTAGTTTAGGAAGTGCTTGTAAGATAGGTGCCATAGGTCTTATTGCTTTAAGGTATTTTTTCTGTGTTTTAGATATTACGTGTTTTGCTGAATTAATTATGTTTTTAACTGTGTTGTGATATTCGTTTGTTGAGTCTTTCTTTGTTCTGCGATGTTATTTGCTAATTTTATTGTTTAAATCCTGCGTATGTATAATAACTGCATATACTTTTCGATCACACCACTTCTAACTTTCAAAAAGATGGTACCGAGGAAGCACAACAGCATCATTCCTAGCGGCAAAAATACGAGGCTGAAGAAGTCGTAAGACGAAAACGTTTCCTCCAAGTGTAAGTTAACAATTAACAACTTTTAGTTAACAAATGTCTGGTCGCAAGTAATAGCAAAAGTGTAATTTTATTTCAATTGGGGAATATTTGCCACAACATATTTATTACACTTTAGGCAATGTATATTCAAAGGAGAGAAAGTGTGATGATGTTTTACCTTTGTTGGGACCTCTTTGAATCACGTTGTAGTATTTATAGGAGACTGGGAAATTGAGGCATCAGTTGATCTCGTCATCCCCTTTTCACAGTGCTGTCTACATTCCGCGATTTGTTTGTTGACTCTTTGGTTCTTAGGATTCGTGTTGTGTATTTGATGAATTATTTGCTCAGGTCCTCCTCAGGATCGTGCATGTAAAATGAAGCCTTTTTGCGTTTACCGGAAATATAGTGGCTCTTGGCGAATCAGACGCAGTTGCGGCAAGTGGATACTGTTTCAATTTAAAATGTGGTAAGAAGGTATCATAAACGGAAGAGACGATTTGGTTTTAGAATACCACGTTGCTCCATATATGTTGGTCCACCTCAAAGGCCTAAATGTCACAGGGTAATTTTCAACAATTTTTTACCAACAGAGATTTGTTTGATCATTGGAGATATGTTAGTTTTAAATCTATTGGTATTCCGACGCAAACCCATTTGAGTAAATTTTTATCTGAAGGATTCAAGGATTGGTCTAAAGAACTAAGGAACACTCTTAAGTCAGAAGACAGCTGGAACAAATTTTGACACTCTTTATACACGAGTTGAGTTTACCCCCATGTTTGCCTAGTTGCGAAGTATAACATTTCTATTCGTGGTAAAATGTGACACTAGTGTTTATTTACGCGATGATTGTCATGGTAATACGATTGTATACCTGGATTATGTACAAGAAGGAGTGTCGCTCTACCATGAACTTAGAGAAATGATACCATTGCATGAATGAAAAGACATCCTTCAAAGCAAGGGAAGACAACCAATACATCCAAAACAACCATCACAGGCGTTATATACAATGGAAGAGGTAATTTGATATCAGGGCGAAATATATATTATATAGTACTCACGCCAAGAAGAAGATCCCAAAGAGAGAACTGCAATATAAAACCTTTCACCTTCTGTAAAAAGTGTAGTGTAACTTTGTACAAGGACTGTTTCATCCCTTGTCACATCAAGGGAACATAACTTGAGTTTTAAAGTTTATCATTACATTTTGACGGAGGAATTTGTAGTACTTTTAAAATAAACGTAATTAATAATAATAGTTATAAAATATCGTTTCAGGGTATATTATCACAAATTCTGTAATCTTACTTGAATGTCCCAGCTTCCTATTTTAGGACACCCAGCATTTGTATACATATGAATTCTGTACATATATATATAAACAAATAAATAACAAATTTTAAAAAAAGGGTATTTTACAATCATGAGCGATAATGAGTAAACATTGAGATTATTAGCATGTAATATTTTCAAATATTCCTTAGACGTAGATATTCGGTTTCGACTATTGTACTCTACAAAAATTACGGTAACCTCCCAAGTAATAAAATACAACTCTACGGATCATAACGTATGAATTATTCGTACATTGATTTTGAATGTATACGAATTTTCAATGGAAGAGAATTTCAACCTAACCTCCAAAATACGTCTATGCACGGACGAAAACAGCTGTTAGCATCTCCGCTATGTTTGATTCAGAAATATTCCAGACAAATCGATTAATTTTACGTATTTGTTGTAACAAGGATTATCTTAGTTTACAGTTTTACAAAGTTTTACATGTAGGAAAAACGTTCAAGGTATGCTCAAAAAGTACAGTTAAAAAAATCTAATCAATGTGATATTAGGTATTATTTAAAGTCAATAGACGAGTTATTTAATCGTCACAAAAAGGCAAATATTATCAGAAATATCGTTAATTTGGTGTTTTGGTACTGTACAAGAAAAATAATGTAATCAAATATTGAACAAAAATACACTCAAGCTAATAAATAAGTAAGAGAATAAATAAAATACCTTCCTTACGTTGTACACATATACGTTTCAAAAGATGTAAGTGCAATAAAGGTAGACAAAAGTTCAAGCACCTTTGGTGGGGAGAAACAGGACAGATTGTCTTAAGTGGAAGAACAAGAAAATGTCAAACTACAAACGAGCCAACGCTACAAATAATCGGAAGGCTAATTTACACAACATATTTGTAGCACTTAAATATAGAACTGTGAACTTTAATAAAACTGCTCAATTCCTGGATAAAGTAAATTCGCAAACCTCCCCACTTATTTATGAACTAAGCTGATGGATTAATATTTTCAAAGCAACAGTTTTATTTACGGAGCTGCAGTGGTTTATGGAGGTGGAATCCAAATCTGTCACTGCTTATTAAATCATAGAATGATATAAAAGCGGTTCTTCCTAGATTTGATGTTTCAATATTCGTTATACAAAGTTGTTAAGTTGGTACTTGTGAATATTATGCTCATAAATGTAGGTATTGCGCAGAAGTTGAATCTGTTCCAAAGCTAATTACAAGCTAACAGGAATTTAATTAAGCGTTTCCATGAAGTGGCTTAGAATTCCAAGTTGCATAGTTTGTAATATCTTTGCGCTTAACTTTGTGTACAAACTGTTTTCTAACTTTTACTGTTTTCATAAAAGTTTCCACTTTGCACTAATTGGATGACAAACAAACTTTATGCTCTTGATTAAGGAAGTGTGACCTTTCAGATAAATTAAAATGCTATAACATATAGCAACGCATTAACGAGTCAACAGTGCGTTACGTGAAGAATAATTCGGTACTTACGTATTATACGGTGGCCACTAGCACACAGCGGGCTGCAGGTTGTCATAAATTTGTTACTTTTTATAATTGCTGTTCCGGCTCCAATTGTTTTTGTTAATTTCAGTATTTAAGTTTTTTGAATCACGGCTCGGAACTTTGACTAGACGCGCTGCTCTGTTTCGCGCCTCAAACCACAAAATACCCAACGTTACGGCAACATTTTCCTGACCGTAAGGATGTAAAAACATTGAAGAGCTTTTCCGTTTTTACAGGTATTTATTTCCTAAAGTAAGGCTCATCGGTATCGTCAGAATCATAATGTAACACGAGAATAATAGTAACATATTTATAATAACCTAGCCTAACCTAACCTAACCACCGCAGCGCTCTGTATAGTTGGTGTCTCCGTATAAGAAATAACTACCAAAAATTCTCCCTTTAAAGAACCAGATAAACATCGCGCACAAAGTAAAATGACAAGTTCATTTAAACCAAAATAATATTGCTTAAAATATTATTTCCTTAAAATTAAATGTTTTAAAACCTATTGGATAATATTTACCAATAACGACTGCGTGTGTCTGTGAGTCTGAGCGCGGATATTTAATACTTACCTCAACTTCCTAACCACTTCTGTACCTCCGGCCAATTCATATCCAACACTTCTCTTACCTCAAGACCTTATGTCTCTCCTTGTCCGCAGGAAAGTAATGGTTTATCCCTTGAATTTGAACTCTGTTCCTTTAGCTCAAGGAATATACCTCTCAGGGGACCAACTCCTGAATTTGTAAGAAAAACCAATTATCCCCTTATAAGAATTTTTAGGCTTTATCGGGGTAATGGATTCATTGAGAGACACTTTTGGCTCAAATACTATAATATGACCCCCAGTTAAACTTACTTTATATAAAAAAAGTCAAAGCTATTTGGAAAATATTTTTTTCTAATTTTATATTTAATTTCTTATTTATCTTATTTTACAAAGTTTTCCATTATTTTTACATAAATTTTAACTGAGGCTATTCTCACTGTTGTAATTCAAATTTAAATATAAAATAAGTAAATTGTAGTTCTAACTATTTTATTTAAATTATTTTTTACTTCTACGTGGAATTTCAATTGTATTCTACACTTAGTCAAAAATATTATAATCAAATAATTTTTTTTTATTTACCACTAAGAATTTATTAAATTCATGACCAAAGCTTTGTTTAAAATTATTATAATCAAATAATTTCATTTTGTTTACAATTAGTAGAAAATTGAATTTATAACTAAAACTTTGTTTAAAACTGGATACACCCCCCGAAACATGTTTATCTATTTATATTCTAATAATTTGCTATTTTTTCCTACCAATAACACAACACTATTTATACAAGCTACATTGAGACTATGCTATCTGCTATCCATTTAGCCTACAATTTAGGTTATACGCTCTATCTTTAATTTATTACACCCACAAAAGCCTAATAATTCCCAACATATTAAAATTTCTTGTAACTTACAATTAGCCAAATTAAATGTACATATAATATTTGTTAACTAAATTGAAATAAAATATATATGAGTCTGCTAAGCATTTACCCAAAAGTAGGGTTAACTTTTCTATTATCATTTGGCTAAACATATTGAAACAGATATATCTAAATAGAATTAATAATATTAACTCTATGATACAGCCAATAAAAAGTGTTGATAATTTGTTCAAGAAATAAAGCCGTATTGAACTTTTTTACTCAATTAATTAATTTCTCTCCATTATCTGCAAACGGTTGAATAGAGTCAATTTTGAAAATTTAAAATTTAAATGAGTTGCTTTAAGAGGGGTTTATTTCTCTCGGGCTATTTCTTTCTATTGAGTTTTGTATTTGAATTAATATGGATTGAAATAAAATGTAAATAAAAGAAAAATTTATTGTTTATATAACCTTGTTCATATGTCCTATTTTTTTGCATCTTGCCATGAACGCAGCCTCCACACACCCCGTACCTTTAGTAAACATCTAATTCTTTTAGGCTAAACATTTTTCAAAACTTGTTTCATTGTTGTAACTTTGTCACCTTTATTCAGAATGTTTTAATTTCTATTTAATGGACGGCGTCTTCTACAAATTTACTAGGTCCGGCATTTTATATTGATCCATTTTACTGGTCGAGATAATGTGAATTTGATATTTAAGCATATAGCTCAATTATCTGACTCCCGCATCTCTTCTTTGAATTTTTTTAGTCTCTTTACAGCACACTTGGACTTGTATATTCGAGAGCACAAAAAACGCACCCAACTTGCTCGATAGCTTTGGCACTACCCACTAACGTCTTTTGGAAAAGAAGTTCATAGTCGTCGTGTGGACTCTGTTGTGTACAAAAACCAATCCGAGCCTTGTCGTCCTAGTTACCAGTTTGTAACATTTAATCTCCACTCCTTTCTGTTTGTGTTGTTTTTTAATTATTTTGTCTTCCTTTTTATAATAACATTTTACTTGATGGTGTTATTTTAATTTTAAGGTTTTTCCAACAATTTATTTGTTTATATTTATCTAAATTTATTTAATTAACTGTATTATTTTTGGTGATTTTCTCGATTTCAACGCATATATTCACCTGTCACAAGATTTTATAAATAATCTTGTTATCGGGAATTTAACCATCAAATTATAGATTTTGTAGTTTTAGAGCCTATTTTGAAGCTATTATTTTAGGTTAACTTATTTTTTAACACATTTTAACAATTAATATATATCAAATTGAAGCCTAGTTTACTCTAGTTTTAGTTATTTGGTCGCATTTTACTACTTTTTGTTTTAATTAAATAAAAATCTTGCAAATTTAGGCACTTTGGCCTAACACATATTCTATACAATTACCGATTTCTGCAACGGTCAATTTGGCTGTTACAGTGTAAATTGAAATTGCCAGTGCACAAATGTTTTTTTTTGTATTTAAAAATGGTAAAAATAAATAGAATTATTTGGATGCAACAGTTGCGCAACAAGTTTTGTATTACTTCTAATGTACATGATGTGAAGAACCTTATAAGGTAGAAGATAGATTCCGCAAGATCCATTCCATTTAAGATTGTGATATTGAAGAAGACGCAGAAAGTAAACAAAATATTTCTGAAAACATAAATCCCTTACAAGTGTTAGAAGGCAGTATATACAAGCGTATCCTCTCCTTGCTGCCGGACAACAAATAAAAACTGCATTTAGGCGTATACTTCAAATATTTTTACCAAGCACTTAATTTTCTTAATTATTTATAACTTTTGTGAATCCTCAAATAGTTTTCTATATTGTCACTGTAAAAACATCTCAGGTATTGCAAATGCACGAGTAAACATGTTAATTTTTTTATATAAAAATATATGGATTAAAAACAAATCCATTTAGTTTAAACAAGCTAAGTGCTAGTGGGGCTATTTTGTAGTGGTGGAGAGCAATAAACACCCGAGAGACCACCGGAGTGTGGGTTGCACAGTATTGCGTCTAAATGTCTAAACTTGTATAGTGTTACACAAAG
>JBAIZL010000006.1:48547949-48640449 GCA_036971475.1 Prosapia bicincta
AACAATAAGCAAAACGACAAGTGATTACAACAAGTAAAATATAATAATTAAATATTATCGGACACCAAGGGACAAATAAAAATGTTTTTCTTAAGGTTTCAACAACGAGTCATCACCACCGGCGAATATATCTACACATAATCTAAACCATGACTAAGACTTATAAACATTTTAGTTACATTAAAACCCAACTAATAGTTACTTTTGTTCTAGATTCTATACATCCCGTTACAGAGACTTGAATCGTTCTGAATCGCATCACACTCTCACCTTGCACTAGTTGGAATTATTAAACTCGGCAATTATGAATGTTATTTAAAATCAACGAAACAAAGCAAAATGTTCTTTTATTTTATTTTCAAGCTACTTTACAGATAATTTTAAACTAAACTAATGTATCATGCTCCACAAAGTTTTACTTGTTACTGTGTATGTTTTTGAAAATACGTTGTCATTCGCTGTTTTTGAAATCCACGAATGAAATGTCTGCCAATTTATATAACATTTTCCATTATTCAGTTAAGCAATAGATTCTATTCATGTTTCATGAAACCATTAAAGAAAAGGTAATTGGAATATGACAATGGAGTATATTTGCGATGACTTTGTAACGTATTGTTGAACATAACACACGAAGTAACTTCATAAATGCAATCATCTGCAGTCTTCTTGCTATTAACTCTTGGATATTTTCCTGTTAACAATGAGTTGGCAGTTCTAATAGTTGAGTTGACAATGAGTTATAGTTCTAATAAAATCTTAAGGAGCCTAAATCAAGTAAATATATTTTACCTAATCATAATCGCAACTATAATGTGTTGAATAGATTGACCAAACTATAATAATTCGTATATTATTTTATATTATTTCTCTTATGGTACTTTCTATTTGAAACAGTTTTATTATTGCTTCTGAATTGGTTGCAATATCTACAGTGCAGCACTACGTCCTGCCCAGAATCAGTTTAGAGATAACGAATTATTCAACAGGAATACAATTGTTTAGGGAACGACACTGTATTTGGAAGGCTGTGTAACAGCCATTATTAAAAAAATAATAACTAATTTTACTTTGTAAATTAAATGAATCATAAATCAAATTAATTTCGTTTTAATAAACGTAAAGACTAAATGTATTTTAAACAGTTTTGTAAGGCTTTTAAACCTTACCGTATCATAGGTTTAATGTTTAACATATATGAAAATATCATCTCGGGACAAATATTTGTGGGAGATGAAGAGTTTTGATGCTGTTGACGATACCGAGGACTAATTTCTCCCACGAGATTTTACCGTCCTCAGAATATATTTTGTCTCAGGGATTTTGTCGTGTAATAAACTCTGTGATATAACAAATAACCGAACTTATAGTTAAAGTAAATTGATTAAAGACATACTGCGAGAAAACGTTCACTAATGTATTAGAATTATCCTCGTAAGTTTTCAGGTTGGCCACTAGGATTTGTTGAGTGACTTCAGCGGTTTTAAAGGCACAATTTTTAAGCTGTGGTTAGAAACGTGTTCGTGCTTTGAATTGGGTTTGATTATTTATATTTCTCATTCTAAAATTTCCATTTTTCCATTGATTTTGAGATTTTTATATTGACGAGAAGAGTTTCTAGCTAGTTCCGTCTCTCTCTCTCTCTCTCTCTCTCTCTCTCTCTCTCTATATATATATATATATATATATATATATATATATATATATATATATATATATATATATCCTATAAATATATATACTAGGTTATAGTATTATTTAATATTTTTAAATAAATAATATAATTTTTAATATTATTTAAATTCAATATTTATTATTTTTGCGTTATAAAAAAACTAATAGCATATTGTATATCCTAGAAATGTCCTATCACTACCTTCCTCTTTTTAACCATCTTCCCCATTATTTAGATTTTCCAATTAACAGTTTCTCACGCCTCTATTCTCAATAGCCTCATTCACTTCGGATTTGTACTCCCTCTCCTCGTGTAAACTCAGTGCCGGCATTCTTAATTCTTTTAATTCATCTTTCGTTCTTCTGTATTTTTACTTGCACCTACCAAAGTAGTTTCTTTAGTTGATATGTAAACAAAAACTTACATATATTTTCCTCCTATTATCAATAGTTGTAATGTAACTTATTTTTGTGAGAAGATTTTGTCTCTTACAAGATCCATCTCGAACATTTGTTTTTGAACTTAGTTTTTATTGACTTTTGAAATTCATTCTGTAAGCATCTCTCATAATACATTTTTATAGGAATATAGTATCCCATATTTCTTACAAGTCGATACCATATTGTGGCATTTATTTTTCTTAAAGAAGTAACTCTCAGTTTTATTGTCACATTATTTTTTCCTTTGTCTCGTAGTTTTAGTTGAGGTATATTCCAGGTAATAAAAATAATTATATAAATATCACTTTCTACTTCGCCGTCTTTCACTGCCTTACTTTCGCTATAACATGTAAATATTCCTGTATTTATCAGTTATATTATTATTGTTTTACATAATGACGTCACTTGGTGTTCTGGAAAGCAAAGAGCGTATTTCGAAACGTTTAGTTCACCACTGAAACGTCAGTACTACTGCGGACTAGTTTTTTTGTATTTTTAAAATACCTATATGTAACTAGTGCCGCAATGAGTATAAAAGCTTGTTTGACCATATTTCAGAAATATCTTTAAATTATTTACAATTTAAACCATATCTATTATATTAAGTACTTTACAATTTATACTTAATATATGGTACTAACACGCGCGCACACACACACACACGAAGCTTCACTCGTTCTTCTTCTGTTGTTGGGTTCACCTTGTCAATGCTGGATGAGATTCTAGCGAAATGTCGGAACTGCGAATTTATGGACTGCAAAATGAACCGATGTACTCCAGATAATAACCATTCATCATATTTTTTCATCCGTAAAGGAATATGTGTGTGTGTGTGTGTGTGTGTGTGTGTGTGTGTGTGTGTGTGTGTGTGTGTGTGTGTGTGTGTGTGTGTGTGTGTGTGTGTGTGTGTGTGTGTGTGTGTGTGTGTGTGTGTGTGTGTGTGTGTGTGTGTGTGTGTGTGTGTGTGTGTGTGTGTGTGTGTGTGTGTGTGTGTGTGTGTGTGTGTGTGTGTGTGTGTGTGTGTGTGTGTGTGTGTGTGTGTGTGTGTGTGTGTGTGTGTGTGTGTGTGTGTGTGTGTGTGTGTGTGTGTGTGTGTGTGTGTGTGTGTGTGTGTGTGTGTGTGTGTGTGTGTGTGTGTGTGTGTGTGTGTGTGTGTGTGTGTGTGTGTGTGTGTGTGTGTGTGTGTGTGTAGTTAGATATATATTTATATTGCTAATTCTACATATCCCATTAAAATAATCAAGAATTATATTTCGGAAAACTATACTAATATTTAGTAAATAAATAAATTCAAACTAAAAATAATATCTATAACCAGTGATAAAATGATAAACACAACATATAATAAAAATAATACGCAAGAGAAAATGGAGTTTTATAAAATTAAATTTATGGGTTGAAATAAATTTATGTTACACAATGTAAAAAAAGATATACATAAAAATACAATAATGCATAAAAAACCACGAAATGAAAATCAAATTTCGTTAAACGTTCTATTAGAGGACATATTTTAAATGCAAATGTTACGAATAATAATACAAGCGAATGACGGGATGAAAATAAAGGCATAGAAATATAAAGCTTCAATGATCGGAATCATCTGCAACCGGACCCCGATAGAATAAACAATTTCAGAGAATTAGATTTGTTTTTTAAAAAAGTGAATATTACGTAATTACTGTGTGTAAATTGGAGACAATTTTTTTATGGTTTTATATTTTTTCCTAGGCTTTTCAACAAAGAATCTAGCTTCTTCACAAAGAATCGGACACAAAGTTGGTTTCCCATAGAACTTCTCTTAAAGAATTACTTAAATACGGCATTTTTTATTCTCTACTGTCTTTGTTAATTTTCCTGAAGAACTTTCATTGTCATGCTCTCACACAAAGTTAAAAGTGTAGGTTTGCTTCTTCAAACGCCTGAATTCACTAGTTGTCCGATCCTTTATCTGATTGGTCTATAATTAGTCTATCCCTTAACGATTAGATAACTCGTTTTATATTAGACGTTATGGAGAACGACGGAATACACTCACAAACAAAACAACGGACAGATGTGGAAGAATATATCTACCAGAGTCGGCAACCGGGCGATGGACGTCCCCAAACTACACAGAACTGCTCTGAGACGGTGACTCAACATCCAAATATTGTTTCCACTACACATATATACTGACGTAACATTGCACGAAATTGGTCGGGTGTATTGTTTATCGCTGTTACGAAGTATGGAACCGGACTCGCGAGGTATACGGTCGAAAGTCGCTTATCTCTCGGCACTTGTTTCTCGACCTTGTGGTTACGATGCACTTTTGGCCAGCTACCCAATTTCGTTCACCGAGTTCTATTGTATAAATATATACAAAGATCAATGTAATCATGAAATACTATGAAAACGTTCCGGAACATTTTCCAACGTTATACATAAACTATAATCAAATGAATGCCACAAATTAAATATTCGTTGGAATACTTTTAATTCATACATTTTTCAGATAATAATGGCATTATAACCTGAAAGTATATATACATAAAACTAATTATAAATAGCGTTAATTCCATACGATTGTTCTCAAATAATTAGTAGTTAGTTATTCAGTTTATAGCTCAAAATCGGAGATAAACTCATTATTCAGAGGCAAATTGGTGTAGCATCATGTTTTAAACAACAAAACAAAATTAAATATAATCTGTTTAAAAGTGTTTTTTTTTACAATCTACTTTCACAAATCAAATAAATGTTTGAATTGCAATGTAATTGAATGTTATGTAACAGTGGAAGGTAATTTAATTTTATGTTAGATATTCACAAAATTTATTATGTTTGAATAAACTTTTATTTTTTATTGTACTAGTAAGTACGCACTTATTTTTAAAGTTTTCTCAATTTATTTTATCGTCTATATTCATAACATTTAATTGGCTTGGTAAAACGTTTATTATAAATAATATTCGAGCTGGCTTATGAGTGAAAGTTATAATTAAAGAATAAAAATATGGTACAACTCACAACAAAATTTTTACTTTTGTTGAAACTTTATAGGTTATGTTATATATATATATATATATATATATATATATATATATATATATATATATATTTAGCTAATTTAATTTGTGTATCTTCACTGAGGATGACGACAAATTAGTCGTTGAAACGCGTATGAAATAAAACATTTTATATTTGTGAATTGTACCATATTTTTATTCTTTAATTAAAACGTTTATTCTTTATTTCCCTATTTTATACGCACTTATTTATAATGTTTTCTCAATTTAATTTTATCCTGCATATTCAAAACGTTTATTTCGCTTGGTTAAAGCTTTATTGTTCATTTCTCCAATATATAGGCACGTATTTTTAACGTTTTCTAAACTTAATTTTACCTTGCATATTCATAACATTTATTTTCCTTGGTAAAACTTTTATTGTTTATTTCATTAGGCTTTACGCTCTTATTTTTAATTTTTCCTCAATTTAATTTTATCCTGGATATTCATAACATTTATTTTGCAAGGTAATTTTATTATTGTTA
Source organism: Prosapia bicincta (assembly GCA_036971475.1). Taxonomy (NCBI): domain Eukaryota; kingdom Metazoa; phylum Arthropoda; class Insecta; order Hemiptera; family Cercopidae; genus Prosapia; species Prosapia bicincta. The sequence continues at coordinate 48,553,603 of JBAIZL010000006.1, forward strand.
ATTTCACTAGTTTATACACACTTAGTTTTAAAACTTTCTCAATTAAATTTTATCTTGCGTATTCATAACATTTATTTCACTTGGTAAAACTTTTATTGTTTATTTCATTAGTTTTTACGCTCTTATTTTTAAAGCTTTCTCAATTGAATTTTATCCTGCATATTCAAAACGTTTATTTCGCTTGGTTAAAGCTTTATTGTTCATTTCTCCAATATATAGGCACGTATTTTTAACGTTTTCTAAACCTAATTTTATCTTGCATATTCATAACATTTATTTTGCTCGGTAAAACATTTATTGTTTATTTCATTAGTCTTTAAACTCTTATTTTTAATTTTTCCATAATTTAATTTTATCCTGGATATTCATAACATTTATTTTGCAAGGTAATTTTATTATTGTTAATTTCACTAGTTTATACACACTTAGTTTTAAAACTTTCTCAATTAAATTTTATCTTGCGTATTCATAACATTTATTTCACTTGGTAAAACTTTTATTGTTTATTTCATTAGTTTTTACGCTCTTATTTTTAAAGCTTTCTCAATTGAATTTTATCCTGCATATTCAAAACGTTTATTTCGCTTGGTTAAAGCTTTATTGTTCATTTCTCCAATATATAGGCACGTATTTTTAACGTTTTCTAAACCTAATTTTATCTTGCATATTCATAACATTTATTTTGCTCGGTAAAACATTTATTGTTTATTTCATTAGTCTTTAAACTCTTATTTTTAATTTTTCCACAATTTAATTTTATCCTGGATATTCATAACATTTATTTTGCAAGGTAATTTTATTATTGTTAATTTCACTAGTTTATACACACTTAATTTTAAAACTTTCTCAATTAAATTTTATCTTGCGTATTCATAACATTTATTTCGCTTGCTAAATGTTTATCGTTTACTTCACTAGTATATACTAGTAAATAAATTTTAGATAAATTTAATTCTATCTTGCATATTCATAACATTTATCTCGCCTGCTAAATTGTTTATCGTTTATTTCACTAGTATATACTAGTACATAAATTCTAGATAAATTTAATTCTATCTTGCATATTTATAATATTTATCTCGCCTGCTAAATTGTTTATCGTTTATTTCACTAGTATATACTAGTACATAGATTCTAGATAAATTTAATTTTATCTTGCATATTCATAAAATTTACTTAGCTTGGTGAAGCATTTATGCTTTATTGCACTAGTGGATTTGCACTTATTTTTTCAGTTTTGTTTATTTTTGTTTAGTTCAAAATATTTTATTGGCTAAATAAGAGGTAACACCTTTTTTAAAATGTTTAAACTCGTCACGTGAAACATAACACCTAAGTCTGACTTAACAATTTATTGGAAGCTATATTGGAAGCACTTCTTAATATTAGTTTTGAGAATGGAGTTATTCCGAATCGATAAGAAAAATATTTTAACGTTAGGAAAGACTGAAAAATGTTCTCAAATGATTACAAGTATTCCTAACAGAACTGAAGTTGATCACATTAGGAGTTTTCACATTGAAGTTTTTTTAATATAAACTTTATAAGGATATAGCTGTAATACTTGCTAATAGCCTATTTGTACCAGGATATAATATGGATTTTCTTTGAGCGTCGCGTAGGTAATTATTCATAAAGGCGAAGTAAATTAAACAGCTACTGAGCAAAGGCAAAGTAAGGACAGATAAGCACGATTTAGGGTTTAAAGCTAATATCACAAGCAACACAGTATCAAGTACGTAATAATACGCCTAATAGATATTAGAGTTGGCGCAGAGGTCTGCCAAAAGATGAAACTAATCCATTCATTGACTCAAAACTTATAATCACCCGAATGCGGACGAAAGGCTTTCATGTTTGTTTAATCAAAGCTTAACTGAAGATTGAAAAGTTTTCATGCGACGGGCTTAGCAAACTTGCATTTGAAGCGAGTTGTTCGACACAGTAGCAGAGATGGAGAGATCTGTTTCTATATATGCTAACAAAAAATAATCAAGAGAAGATAATGCTTCAAATGAAATAAAATTAGTCTAAAGTGGTAGGATTTACGGAATGCATATTAGATTGAAGTCATAATTAATTTTAGACAATTCTATTCTGAGTAGACTAGACTAAAGTAATGTACACAATTTTTTTAATTGAAAAAAATATTTTAACTGACATTAAAATACCCAAAACGTGGCAGAAAAAAAGTGTTACATTTTTCACACGTATGATAAAATCTAAAAATGTTTTCAAATAAAATAACTGATAAAATAAAATATTAGTGAATTAGGCTCTTATTATCGAAACAATTCTGCTCGTTTTAAAATTCCTCATATAGCTCTTCTCATTATGGCCAGAATTTTGTTCTGCTTATTGCATAATTTCTGTTTTTGTTTCATTATTTGTATTTATTTCCTTAGTGTTTATACGATATGATCTAGGCGACCATTTTGGTTGGTCATCCTCAACCAATCAAACTGTTCCTAAATGTTCCTTTTAGATAAGTGTAATAACTTACCTACAGAATTCTAAAGCCACCCTTTTTATCTGAAAAATCATTTCATCCCTTGTAATAGTGAAATATCTTTTGAAAGCTCTGGTAGTTACTTTTCCAAAATATAAATACTGGTGTTTCTTAAGGTGAGCATAAAACCATGATCCCTTTGTTTTTTTATGCTTATAAAATATGCTTATCAATAATATAGAGCCAAAGTTTACATAAAACCGATGTTGAAAACTCCATACTAAAGTCACAAGACGAATTTCAGGTCTTGAGTGATGACTATTTGGTAAGTGATTACTTGCATGTTTCGACTGTTTTTATGTTTCCTCTTCAGTAAATAGAATATAGTTTATTTACCGACTTTTCTCTTCAAGCTAGTGAGAAAATTGTACGTCTTACAAAGTTGCCAGACAACAAATTTTGAGCCTTTTCAACGTTATATGGTCAGATATTTCCTTTGCTTTCGTACACTCCACACTTTACACTTCGGTAGATCATAGCGATTATTATCTAGGATTAAGTTGGGCTTAGTAAATTACATCGTCCTAGTCAGTGGTATGACGTTTCTCTTGCCTTTTAAACGAATAAGAACACGAAAGCAAGGTTTTTTGCATTTGGAATTCTTCCCACGTGAAGTCTGTCTCGACGATCTATCTTTGCAGAAAGCGAGTTTTTTTTGCAATAATAAAATTTATGCTAGCATATGCCTACTGAAAACTGAAATAGGTATTGTTCATACAGCACATTTACTCCAAATACTTCGTGTACAGTGGATAATTGCTACAACTTTCCCGTAAAGTCCTAATAAAATTCCGACTTGAAATATTATTTTTGATTGTTGTTTATCAGCTGTTAACAATGTTAACCTACAAGAAAAGTAACCAGTTTACTGTAATTTGACAATATTTTAAGTTTTTTCCAAGACTTATTCATAAAAATATGAGCTGTTTTTTTTTTTTTTTATTCAACCGGTCAACTAAAAAAAGACAAATCTGATTAGGAATTTTATGAAAACATCTGAGTAAATAATAAAATACCAAAAGATAACGTCGTATGAATGATTTTATAAATACCATATGCGCCAAAATATTTAGTAGGGCTACTGAAACTCAATTAGCTATATTTGCCTTCTCGATTAGGTGTGCGGACTTTTCATTGTTGTCCCGTATTCATGTTGACGTATATCATTTATGTTTAGTTTTTGCTGACGATGCTAACTACTACAGAAAAAACATGTATCGCAGAGCCTTATTTTCGTTCATTTGGAATTTAACACTCGGCTGGGCCAAGTTTGTCACACACTGTATTACGTTTTAGGAACGATTTCACAAAAGGGATCACTCATCATATCTAATAATGCTGTGATTATTAGTGTTGTTCAAATATTTTGAAGATAAGGTTTTGTTTGACACAATGCAAGGGCTTTTCAGGTCACTGTACAGTCTGTACATATGAAAAACACGGTAGAGTTTTGCAACAAGTGTTAGTCATCTAAAATAAGGCTAAACCGAATATCTTTGGAAATGAATTTAAATAATATATTGTGTAATATTATTGTAGTTTATAAAATAATATTAATATTGTTTACCAGCATTGAAAAACAAATAGAAACATATTAAAAAAAAAAAATTGTGAGTTTGTTCATAAATAATACATGTAAAAAATGGTAAAGATATCAGATTTCAAAAAGGCATCAAACATGTCCTAATTTATATGCGCAGAGAGATGCGTGGAAGAGTAATAGTTGCCGTGTAACTGTAATTATCGCCTCACTTTACCACGTGCTCTTCAGGCGTAAAGGTCTTTTCAAAAAACATTAAATTCAAAGGAGATGGGATTATTGAAATATGATTCATAGGATTGTTATTTATAACAGAAGCAATATTTAGTTAAAATTACTAATATGAATTATTTTAAATAAATTCTTAAAGTTTTTATTGCTTTAAATAATTTAAATAATTACATCTCATGATGCTACGTCCAGGCTGATCTAAAAAGGAACATGGCGGAGGGAACAAACAGAACGGACAACTTAGTTTCCAGCTAAGTGATAAAATAATTTGCTACAATTGTTAGCTTCAAAATTGAATTCAAATAAATAGAGTTCAATTTTAGATAAATGAAACTAAATAGAGTTTATAAATAGATAAGAGTTTAGGCCGGTAAAATAATGAAAATTCTAAAATTTGTGTTACTATCTTTGTGTTTTAAAGAATTGATTAAGCCAGGTGGTGTTATAAATTGTATTTCATTTTAAATACTTATTTTCAGATTCATAATGATGTATAATACATGAAACAACGCTACTAATAGATGTCTCACATCTATACCAGAAATTTATTAATTTTACAATTGTTCAAATGGGTTAATTCATAAAAAGATTTAATATTTTAAATTGAGTTTAATTAGTTCATAGTTTTCTTTTGTTCAATTTTTGTTTATATTTCGAACTCATGGATAATAAATTATTGTTGTGTATTTTTCCTAGATAGCGTCTTTCTTGAAACATACCACACATTAATCCAATTAGAATGCACATAACTTTGCAGGTTAACTATAAATTATGTAACATATAGCTGCAGTACTAAACAGCTATTATCATAATAATATAGTGTTATAGTTATGGAGAAAAATATTCGAAATTGTTGGAGGTTTCCGTAAAAGATAAAAACCGTGCAATTTTTGAACCGTATTAACTAAAACAGCCATAGTTCAGTACTGCACTTCAAAGTTAGCAATGTACTATAGAAAACCTAAGTTTCTGAGTGACGTATCGTGTTCGGATGAATATCATGTGCACCTTAGTGGTTTCATAAAGAAGCAGAAAATGGGTTTTCTTGAACGTCCTAACAGTGTTGTACAGAGGCCACAACATAATAGCTGTATAACCATTTGGTGCACTGTGTCAGGGAGTGGTATAATTGCTCCATAATTTGTTGAAGAAAATAATGTATTTCTTCTTATTGTAAATCACGACTGTTATAGTGTCATTCGTGATCGTTTAGACGACTTGAAGAGATATAATTGTGGCCGAAAGCTGCCTTTGCGTTCACATTGGTTTCAGCGAGATGACGCAACCAGCCACACTGTCTTAGACAACATTGCTTTCCTTCAAGAAACGTTTGGAAACCTTTCCATCTCCAATAGAACAAAATTTCCTTTCCCAGCCAACTCCCCCGATCTTACACCACCTGGCGCCTACGTCTAGGGAATGATAAAGGAGATATTCCGGGATAACCGAACAACCACCATCGTTCAACCACAGCAAAAAGTAACCATATGTATAACCAGCATGAAACAACACCTCTTCACCAAAACGATGCAAAACTTTTTAGACGATACGAGAGTTACCTCAAATTGAATGGAGGTCATATAGAGCTGTTTATACCCGAGTTTAATAATATAATATAACCTTACAACTGTTTCAATGCTGTTCGTTTTGGCCGATAAGGTACGCTAATATTATATTATATAATATATATATATATATATATATATATATATATATATATATATATATTATATAATATATATATTGTAATAAAGATGGTTATTTTTTCTTGAGTTATTATAATTATTTAATAACTTCAAAGTTTTTCATAATCAAGATGTATTTTATTCAACATTTACAAATTTGCTGAAGCGTTTCGCTGGTGTACAGTTCCAGCATTCTCAAAGTCTCAAAGATGTATATATATACATGATGTATATATACAAAGATGTATATATATATATATATATCGCAATATGTTTTCTTGTGTATTAATAAAGAACAAAAGTCAAAATACAAATACAAGAATAATTGCAAATTCAAATATAATTCTTGTATTTGTATTTTGACTTTTGTTCTTTATATATATATATATATATATATATATATATATATATATATATATATATATCACTTTCACTATAAGTACTTAAACAAGAATCTAACTTGGTATTTATGCGAGTTAACATTCAAAGATTGGTAGTATCTCCATCATCAAGCATCACTGACCGGGGGTTATAGTAGACTGCCAATTGTGTGAAATTTCCGTTGTCACAAGGTGTGGTGTACCGTTATTGTTCTATTTTCGGATTCACTGTACTGTGGGGGCCTGTTAAGTTTGTCTTTGGGTTAATTTTGTCTATTAGGTTAAATAATTTATCGTTTTTTAAATTTTATTTGTATTTGTTCGTTTATGATATTATTTTTATGTTTATAAATTTGTAGTTGTTCCCAGATCGTTATTTTGAGGGCATTTTGTACTTTTTTCAATAGGTGTACGTTTTCTAATGTGGGGAATGTGTGTTTGTTTTTGATGGCGTGTGTAGCTAAGTTTGAGTTACAAGTTTCAGGTTTGATCTATGCATTGACGTGTTCTTGATATCTGTCTTTTAATTTTTTTTTTGTTTGGCCTATGTATATTTTATTACAGTCTGGGCATTCGATTTTGTATATTTCGTTATTACGTGTGGGACATATTTTTTTCCGGTTGGTTTATTTTATTGATTATGTTTCCTGTGTTTTTATAACCTATGTTAGTATTATTATTTTTTAGTGTTTTAGTTATTCCTTTTATGTTGTACCCTGTGTATGTGAATGTGAACCATTTTGTTGTTGTTTGTGGTTCGATTTTAGGTTGTTTTAATTTATTTAATATTTTAAATTCTAATTTATCCATATTTAAATCTATAGTTATCAATTAACCCCAAAAAATGGATACAATAAAAAAACTATAGATAATTTAGTATGATAAGTGAATACAAGAAAACAGTGTTGCAAAGCTGAATATATATATATATATATATATATATAACAAGAATACTTTTATTGCATATATTATTCAGAGCTTTTCGCCGATAAAACAGAAGCAGCATTTTCAGGAAAATAATTATCTAACAAAATATTTTTACAAAAGTTTTTTAAATAAATATTATATATATATATATATATATATATATATATTTATTTATTTATTTATTTAAAAACGTTGTTCTACCAATAAATTCCTCGTTTAGTTTTGTGTAAAAAGAGCCTTTTTTATGTTGTCTCCATTCTGTGTTTTATTGAAACTGTGAAGAAAGTTGCGAAAACCAGTTTCCTTTGGAATAAATTACCGCAGCTGTATATTATTATACACGTATAATCGACTGGTTCTTATTATTATTTAATTTACATTTTACGGTGTTGCTTTAAAGGAATTACTTTTCGATTTGGTTGAGCGGAATCACGAAGTAACTCCGTTCATGCATCCCCTGAGCCACTGAGGGTAGTGAAAGAATTTGCTGATGGGGCGATTTTAACGATGAGCTTTCTTCATGCTAAAATGTTTTACCGTTGCTGGGGGCGTACTATTTAACGAATTGCATTTTATGAGGCTGCGGGTGGTTTAGTGTCTGTATTACTTAAAATAAAATGTTTTCTGTTAATTGATATATTGATTGTTCTGTAGTTATTAGTAAAATCGTAAATGCAAACTAACAACAAACTTGTGTAAATAATAGTTTAATGAAATAGTGTTACCACGGAAACGGGTTTTATAGACTAGCAAAATATAACGAACTTTCTAAATTGACAGAAACAAGCATTCGTTAAAAGTACATTGAGGCTTGAAAGCTGAAATATATGTATATATATATATATATATATATATATATATATATATATATATATATCACTTTCACTTAGGTACTTAAACAAGAACCTTACTTGGTATTTATGCGAGTTAACTTTCCATGAGTGGCCTTGTCATTATCATCGGGCATACTGAACAGGGTTGTTATAGACTGCGAGCTAAGTGGATTTCCCGTTGACCTTGGTGTACCGTTGTGTTCTAATTTTAGATTCACTGCACTGTGCGAGTTTTTAAAGTTCATTTTGTGTGAATATTGTCTATGAGATTGAATAATTTATCGTTTTTTGATTTTATTTGTATTTGTTCGTTAATGATATTATTTTTATTTTTATAAATTTCTAGTTGTTCCCAGATTGTCATTTTGAGGTCTTTTTTAACTTTTTTTTATTAGGTGTACGTTTTTTATTGTGGGGAATGTGTTTGTTTTTGATGGCGTGTGTGGCTAAGTTTGAGTTATAAATTTCAGGTTTGATGTATACATTGAGATGTTCTTGATATCTGTCTTTCAATTTGTTTGGCCTATGTATATTTTATTACAGTCTGGGCATTCGATTTTGTATATTCCGTTATTAAGTGTGTGACATATTTTTTCTGGTTGGTTTATTTTGTTGATTATGTTTCCTGTGTTTTTGTAGGCTATGGGGTAATGTTATTATTTTTTAGTGTTTTAGTTATTCCTTTTATGTTGTATCCTGTGTATGTGAATGTAGCTAATTTTGTTGTTTGTGGTTCGATTTTAGGTTGTTTTAATTTGTCTAATATTTTAAATTCTAATTTATCTATAGTTTATTTTATTGCATCCATTTTTTGGCCTATTTAATATATTATTTGTTTTTCTTTGGTTTTTCTTAATTATTTAGAGGCAATTTTAGCATCCTGCATAAAAGTGAGTTGTAAGCGGCAATTTTATGTTGTGGGGGGATGGTTGGAATGGTTTGTTATTGTATTAATGGTCTGTGTGGGTTTCCTATAAATAGAGTATTCAATGTTATTTGTATTTCTGGTTATTATTAGGTCTAGATAGTTTATTTTATTGTTTATTTCTTCCTCCATGGTGAATTGTATGTTAGGGTGTAAGTTTTTGATTTCATTTAGGATGATGTTATTATTTATTGCTTTATTTTGTGAGATGCATAATCCATCGTCAACATATCGCATCTAATGTCCGTTATATATATATATATATATATATATATATATATATATATATATATATATATATATATATCGCAATATGTTTTCTTGTGTATTAATAAAGAACAAAAGTCAAAATACAAATACAAGAATTATATTTGAATTATATATATATATATGCCAAGGAAAAAACTCTAACTAAGTATGCATAACTATGAATGTAAATAACGTATTAAAAGTATATAACACTTGCAGTGCATTGGACTAATTGAGTTTTTACATGTAACCATAGGATGTAGTCTAAACACGAAGGAATTGATTTTTATTTGGTATTATTTAATTCTATGTATTTTAAATTATTAGGTGTGGAACCAGTACTACCTGGAACTACCAGGTGCAAACAAGTGGAACTAGTAGTTTTAGGTGTGGAACCAGTACTACCTGGAACTACCAGGTGCAAACAAGTGGAACTAGTAGTTTTAGATGTGGAACTAGTACTACTAGGTGTAAATAAGTGGAACTAGAAGAGTTAGGTGTGGAACTAGTACTACCTGGAACTACCAGGTGAAAACAAGTGGAACTAGTAGTTTTAGGTGTGGAACCAGTACTACCCGGAACTACCAGGTGCAAACAAGTGGAACTAGTAGTTTTAGATGTGGAACTAGTACTACTAGGTGTAAATAAGTGGAACTAGAAGAGTTAGGTGTGGAACTAGTACTACCTGGAACTACCAGGTGAAAACAAGTGGAACTAGTAGTTTTAGGTGTGGAACCAGTACTACCTGGAACTACCAGGTGCATAACAAGTGGAACTAGTAGTTTTAGATGTGGAACTAGTACTACTAGGTGTAAATAAGTGTTACTAGAAGAGTTAGCTGTGAAACTAGTACTACCTGGAGCTATCAGGTGCAAACAAGTGGAACTAGTAGTTTTAGATGTGGAACTAGTACTACTAGGTGTAAATAAGTGTTACTAGAAGAGTTAGGTGTGAAACTAGTACTACCTGGAGCTACCAGGTGCAAACAAGTGGAACTAGTAGTTTTAGATGTGGAACTAGTACTACTAGGTGTAAATAAGTGTTACTAGAAGAGTTAGGTGTGAAACTAGTACTACCTGGAGCTACCAGGTGCAAACAAGTGGAACTAGTAGTTTTAGATGTGGAACTAGTACTACTAGGTGTAAATAAGTGGAACTAGAAGAGTTAGGTGTGGAACTAATACTACCTAAAATACTGCCTACTAAAAGAAGAGGAACTAGTATTTTTAGGTGTGAAACTAGTACTAAGTTTAAACTAGAAGAGTGAAGGTACGGTTTCTTTACTCAAGTCTGAACATAGAAGTAACATTTAAAATCTTCTAAATTTTATGCAACCATTGTCCAAAATGTTCCACTGTCTATAAACATTTTCCAAACTCATATATAGACAGCGTACTTATTACGAATTTATCAAAAGTTAGAGATAATTCAGAAAAACACATTTAAAAGGAGTGGGTTTATATATATATATATATATATATATATATATATATAGCCTACCTAAGGGTAAGAAATAAATTTATTACTTCACATTAAGTAATATAATAGTATTATGTCGTTATGTAATATGTAAAGAATATCTCTAAAATATTCCGGCATTTTTTACAACCAGATCGCTCCTCGTGAGCTTATTTAAATTTAATAATGCTAATTGAAAAACGCCGCCGTTGATTGATTCAATAGCGAGATTATTTCTATGAAAAACAAAATTTATAATATCCCCCCTTTAAAAACATTTTGACAAATCATCCTCCTCGGGAGGAATGCGTATTTACAATTTATATAAAAATATTAAACCTGTTGCAGGTAGTCTATATAGCAAGAAGCCTCTAGTGTTCACTGGTTTTCTTGAGAAGCGGAATGCCAACCGAAAATTGTCCAGTTTCTTAATTTGATTATTTTAATTAAAAAAGGGACCGGAACATTCATGTTTGGTTTGCCTTATTTTTTGTTTTTTTTTTAAATTTTCAGACACAGTGTATTATAACATATGTCTAAAATAGATGTATGCTGAGAAACATTAAACAATTAGCAAGTAATATATAAATAATCATAGAAGTAAAGAATATAAAACCATAGAAGTAAAAAATTAGTCTAGTTGGAGCATTGTTTGGTAATAACAAAATGCTTATTAATAAAGGTATCTTATGTTATTTGAACCCATCATGGTACTTCTCAGAATAATATAGTCGAACATTATACATAGTAAACCGTCGCGAAGCGTGCGGACATCTATAGATGAGCGAAATAAATTCATGAGGTGGTCTAAAATTCGTCCAAAGAAAGTAGCCATAAATGAAAAGTGGATTCTCTGAGGACTGCGCTTCTAATTCAGTGCTGCAGCTGTCCTACTCAACTCGGCCGCTCTCACTCCACAACCTACCTCAATCGTTGCCTTAATCAAACCACGTCATCTCTTCGTTTGTAGTATCTATTGTACGCTCGTCTCTTTCCGCTTGTTGTCGGCTTCGGTTAAATCTTGTAGGACACTATCATGAATTTATTGACAATCTTTGGTACCTCTTAATAGGACGCTTCTTATCATGTCTTTTACTTTAGACTTCCAATTCAACAAAAGTTTAAGGGTATTTCTGAACCCAAACTAATTGTGTCTCAGATTCATAAAATATTACTTCACAAAAAAAAAGAAATGGGAAGTTATTACAGCTTTTACAAACAGAGCATTTAGAAAATGCTTTTAATGAATTATTACGCTTAGCTGAGCTTACTTGCACAACATCGGCAGCTAACACTTCTGTGGAACCTTAAAAGAATAATCCAAAATTACAAGTGGTGTCCAAATAAGAAAAGCGAATGAGTAGTCTGTCATTACTATCTAGTAAAAGCAGCTCAAGGACGTTATTAGAGCTGCAGGAGAAATTTACAATTCTGTGACTCAGAAATTTGCTTTAAAAATCGAGCTCATTTAAAAAATAGGTAGCTTATACAAATTATGATAATTTCGTTCGTAATTTGTTTTAACAATTAAAAAAAAAAAACAGCATGCTCACTGTAATTAAATAATAATTTAATTACACTGTTTCCAATGTAATTTAAATATAAATTCAGTTAAATTCATGTCACTACTTTCATTAGAGTAGAGCACTGGAATAATTATTAAATATATTGGGAGGAATTGGCGACCGACCAGCACGTAATCTACATCAGAAATGTTTATGCATCTTTATATCGCTTCACTATTTACAAACTTCATATTTAAGGTGATGTAAACGTTTTTTTATCATTTAAGTCGACTTTAATAGTGCTTATGCAAACAAGTCCCTTTCTATATCTACTTGCATCTATGTTTAATATATTAGCAAGCAAAAAACATAACTATTGCAAAAAAATACAATTAAAAATGAATACCAAACAAAAATAACACAACAACATGTTGCTACATGTGCTTTCATCTTACATGTAGTCCTTTAAAAAAGACTAATCGAATATTGATTGCTAAAGCTACGTACACATGAGAGGCTTACATCGCGCGATTCGACGCGCCTTGTTGAAATACTACAGAACAAATATATGTGTACATACGCGACCTGCGTTTTCAAATGGAGGCGCGTCATAGCGCGTGTCTGGAAGTTTTTAAGGTTTCACACATTTCCTAAATTTAGGATAAAGTGTTACGAAAGAGCCGTGAGTTAATCAGTCTCATATAATCGGATGTATTCACAACTCCTTTTATCCTCGTCTTCGTGCTTTATACCTACGGTATGGAATCCAAACATATACTGCCTCTAAGACTTCCATAGCTGGTCTGGCGTCAACGCGGCATCAACGCTTGTATGTGTGTGTGTGTGTGTGTGTGTGTGTGTGTGTGTGTGTGTGTGTGTGTGTGTGTGTGTGTGTGTGTGTGTGTGTGTGTGTGTGTGTGTGTGTGTGTGTGTGTGTGTGTGTGTGTGTGTGTGTGTGAGTGTGTGTGTGTGTGTGTGTGTGTGTGTGTGTGTGTGTGTGTGTGTGTGTGTGTGTGTGTGTGTGAGTGTGTGTGTGTGTGTGTGTGTGTGTGTGTGTGTGTGTGTGTGTGTGTGTGTGTGTGTGTGTGTGTGTGTGTGTGTGTGTGTGTGTGTGTGTGTGTGTGTACGTGTACGAGCAATGGGTGATCTGATGCGTGATGAACGCTCTCATGTATACGTAGGATGATTCCGCATGCTTTTATAATTAAAATGTTTCGTATGAAATGGAAATGTTATATTTAATCAAGTGTTCTTAGAGGCAATCCCCCATCTTCGCATTATAAATTTATAATAACTTATGATCTTTACTTTTCTTATAAAATATGTTTTAGGAGAGAGCAGGAAAAACGAACACAGGAAAAACTTTCAAATACAAAAACAATGCAACCGATGATTATTTTTTTTTGTTATATTTATAATTTTTTTTGCAGTAGTTAGGGTTTTTGAAATTGGGATGCATCCCCTCCCCATTAGAAACTTCATAGTTCTAAATTAAAGTTTTATAATATTAATATTTATGTAAGTGCATATTTGTAATTATCTACTGAAAAATATATTGCTTTTAAAGACACATCACCATACACATACCGCGATCCACTCCCAATCCACAGTCCAATTTACATTTACTATTCCTATTTACGCAATCAAGATGCTTGTAAATAACCTTTTCTCATCACTGTACACTTCTATTATTAAGTATTTAGTTGTCTTGTTATGAATCTTTAACGTATCACCGACCTCTTTTATCACTAAATAATCCTGTGATCTTCTAGTAAAGGTTATCATTCAACTTATATGTAAAAATTGGAAATAAAGTTGCCCCTAAAACTGACCTTCGGGCTACTTTCTACCTTATCTCACCAAACTTTCCCTCCATACCATTTACTTTACCACTGATTTTCCTTGATAACGAACTATTAAGACATTTGTTTACAATCTCTTTGTTTACAATTTTTTCAAGCATAAACCTATAGTCTTTTCAGAAGTATTTTGCGAAGGACTGTATTAAAAACCTTTGTAATAATTAAACTTACTTTTAAAACGTGTTCTCAATCGCTTAGGTAAAGCCTAAGGTTTTTATTAAAATAAGGTTTATTAAATACAGTGTCAGATAGCTTTATCTCTCGGGTAGTTATTACAGGATCTTCTATAAAGTAGAAAGTGGTGACAAAAAAACTACATTACATTTTATAGAAACTATGAATTGAAATTGGTTATACATTTACTAATTTATACATCTCTGCTGGATGTATCTAATATAAGAAAGATTGTACTTATTGTTTGCGTTCTTGGTACTCACTACAACCGTTGTCGCGTTAACTGCTTAACGGCACTTTTACACAATAATTAACTATTGGCTTTACTATCTGCCTAATTCATTTCTCGTCGCACTTTTAAATTTCTACAGAAAAATAACTAACAACTACTTTCAAATTCCATTAAAACTTCTGAGAAAATTTACGTTTTAAAACATTGGTTACAACTTTGCCCCACTCCAAATACCTCTGAATTCCTCGAAGTTTCCCCCAAAACGTCCTACCTTTGCCCCATGATTTTAGTTTTTAAAAATAAGCATAATATCTCTCCTTACGTATTACAGTTATTTCGATGGTTCTCATGCACCTTTACATATTGTTTCTCACACGGTAACAGTGTAACTTTCCCATGCCATTTTTAGTTTCCTCCTACATACTTATATCTTAGAAGAGTTTGGACCCTTCTCTTGTCAATATTTTCCCACGCTAGTTTATGACTACAACCGAAATATACCAATATCTAAGACCTGTTTGTCGGTACTTTAGTATTAAAAGACTCTGATTCACAAACACCAAACTCCATAATGTCCCCATGGAAACCATAATTACCTCAAATATTTTAATAAATGTGTACAAAAGTGATATTGGCATGTAATTACAAACACGACTATCATAATAATTGTAACCAAGCTACTGAAGCTTTCAATTTGTCTGGGAATTTAATTTCACAGCTTAAGTTTACAAGATAAAGTAAAGTATTGTATTACATATCCCTGCAAATGCAAATTACAAATACCGCCAAGCCCGGGTGGAACTCTTATTGAAGTAGTTGTCATTGTAAAGTCAGTCAATGTTGCAGGGTTAAACACATTACATGATGATCACGTTCTTGTAAAAAAGTAGTTTTGGATTTCATTGTGATAACAAATTATTTCAAGGTATTTAGTCAGAGGCCATTTACATTTAAAAACCCAAGACTACTACAGAATAATCACCTTACCACGGGCCTGTTAAATTCCTGAAAATATCCAGTGTGTATTCGAAACCGTCAGTACGTTATTTTTCAAGGCCAGGTTGATTATTGTTTTTGAATCTAGCACCTACTGAATTTAATTAGGCAATTAATTTCTACTAGGGGCTCATAGCAGCAATCGCTGCTTCTTATTTATTACTATAAAATTAAATACTCCTCGGACGACTACATGACGATGTTCTAGTCGTTCTCCGGGTGTAAACACTCGAGAGTAGAAGTGAGCCCACTTTGGCAAAACTACCCCTAACTGGCCCTGTACGTCACCGAGGACTATAGGGGTAGTTTTGGATGTTGGAGGAGGTCGGTGCAGCCTTGATCGTAGACTCTGGGGGTGGGTTCGACCACGTTTAGAGGGGTAGGGGGTAGTTTTTCGAAAAAATATATTCTAACCCACTAACCTAAGCTAGCCAAATTGCATCTAACCTAACCAACCCCTAGCTGAGGGGGTGATCTCAGCTACGTTCAGGACCTTCCCCGGGGGTAGCTCCGGGGGTAGATTCGGGGTGGGGTGGGGGGTAGTTTTTAAAAAAATTTTGGAAAAATGTGTCTTGACTGATAGGGTGAGTTTAGAGTGTATTATCGCTATGGTTGGGGGTGGTTTCACATAGGGGTAGTTTTTAAATAATAAATGAAATTTCCAAAAATCGATCGGTTGGATCAAATGACCGTATGTGGTATGTATAAAGTCCATTACGGAAAGTTGCGGGGGTGGGATCACCAAGGGGTTGTTTTAAATAATATATGAAAATGCCAAAAATGATCGGGTCCTAGGTAAAAGTCTCCCTGGAGTCGTGCTCGAGGTAAAGCCATCTCGAGGCCGGTCCTTAAGTAAAGCCGCTTAGGTAAAGTAACCCAGGAATAGCTCCGGTGGTGGGGGTAACTTTTGGAAAGATTTAATGGTTATCTGATGACGTATCCGCGCTCTAGCGACTCTAGGCAAGTAGTAGGCTCACCCTAACTATAGTGGTCTACCCCTAAATGTTTTGGGTGATGAGGGGCCCGGGGTATATGATTGCCAAACTCAAAATTTGTCTATGCTACAAAATAATAAACAAAGCAACAAGGCCTTATCGCTCGAGGGAATACGTTTGGCATACATAACCGGAGACCGTGTTCTAGACATGTGCAAACCTGCAGAGTTAACACATGGTCTCAGGTAAAACTAACATGGAGCAGGGCCTCAGGTAAAGCCATCCTGATGTTAGACCTTAGGTAAACTCACCCTGCAGTAGTGCTCGAGGTAAAGTCACCTAGGAGCCATGCGTTAGGTAAAGGTACCCTGGAGCATGAACTTAGGTAGGGCCACCCCAAAGCCTACCCTTAAGTAAAGTCACCCCGGAATCTGGCCTTAGGTAAAGCTACCATGGAGTCAGGCTTTAGGTAAAGCCTCTTTGGAGTCAGCCCTAGGTCCAGGATGGTTGCTATATCTATTTTAGACTCTCGACTAAAACAAATACCTCCACCAAGTCTTAGGTAAAGCTACCTTGGAGTCAGACCATAGGTAAAGTCACCCTGGAGTCATGCTTAAGGTAAAGCCACCCAGGCCTTAGGTAAAGCTACCATGGAGTTAGACCTTAGATAAAGCTACCTTGGAGTATAGACTTAGGTAAAGCCTGGCCCTAGTTAGAGCCACCTTGGAGAAAGGCCCGAGGTAAATTCACACTAGAGTCTGGCTCTATTTTAATATATCTGATGACGTATCCGCGTTCGAGCGACTCGCGCACCTATAACTAGAGTGGTCTACCCTTAAATGATTTGGGTGATGAGGGGCCCGGGGTATATGATTGCCAAACTCAAAATTTGTCTATGCTACAAAATAATAAACAAAGCAACAAAGCCTTATCGTGTGAGGGAATACACGCGACCTACATAACCGGTGACCGTGTGCCTGACATGTGCAAACCTGCAGAGATAACGCATTATCTTAAAACCGCAATGACAGCCGGCGACCGCTATAGCAAGCCTATAACCCGCACAGCTGTGTTGTTGTGATTCAAGGCGACTGTATTTGTTTTGACTACCGTATCGATTTATTATGTAGGCTGGTATAGTAAACAAATAGCTTTATGGTTATATTCTATAGTTGTAAATGCGTTTAGATATAAAGGTCCATAGAGAAAAACCAATAATAAGACCTATCACATAACATGAATAAATATATGTTATTCAACAGAGTGTTTTAGCAATATAAGAGCGGTATAAACATATAATATTGGATAAAACGCATGATATAAGCATCCGTTATGGAAAAGGGCCGGTATATGAAATAGTACATACAATAAGGGTATTCAGCATGATGATATATTAAACTAACATATAATAATTTTACAATGCATAGATATAAATTTTACCCAATATTACATATATAATTTAAATGTGTCGATAATTCGCGAGACCACGCAAAAATACTATATTCCTACCTGTATACAATATATTATACACAGCTGTGAAAGAGTCCATTTGAGAGGGGAGTGGACGAGTCCATGCGAGATGGACTGATCCATAACTACGTCTGTTGATTACATCTCGGCGGGCGATACCATATGTAGAGGTATGGGGGGGCAGGCGGTTATGATTTATAAATCTCATCGGGACAACCACCACTTGCTATCCAGCTTTGGAAGAAGAAACATTCTGGTGAGCTATCTTGTTGTTACTTGTTCTCGTGTGAAATCTGTAGTCTATATACTAGAGTCTTATATTAACGCAATCGCCCGTGTTAATCAGAGCGATTTGTAATCATTTTGTGAATCAGAGTTGAATAATTTGTATAACATAATATTATAGTAGATATCTTTGATGATCTGAATATTTTTCAAAACAATTTAATCATAACATATATTTAAATAATACGAGTATTATCAAACAATCTGATTTGTTTGTAGCGATTAATTCAAAATTTTAAACTGTATCACATAACTGTTATTTGATTAACATATACCATTGTCAATCTTAGTAATCTTATTTTCAAAACAACCCGAGTTTTTATTCTAGTTATTATTTCAAAAAATTAAAATTGTTTCACATAGAACCAACTTGAATATATATATATATATATATATATATATATATATATATATATATATATATATATATATATATATAGCATATACCAGTATTAATTTAAGATCTATTGTAGTGAATTGTATCTGTAAAATGGCCGTTCGTATTGTATCAACGGACCAGACATATGTAAGAAAATTCCGTTTGCACGGTACTAGAGTGACATTCAAATTCAACCCCGTGCCCGAGGCGGAAAACGAGTTGGAATGGGTCAGACGAGGACTAGAGGAAATCTTAGAGACTATGAAGAACAACGCTACCGAAGACATACAATTAGGCTTCACCATGCAGAGCTTAAATCTCCGAAACCACACCCCTGGATATATTGCTTTTAGAGCGGCGTCTTCGATAACTGTGGACGCTTTGTTTAACATCTTTGGTTCCATTATCCAGAGCAACGCAGCCACCTTTAAAGCCGACGACACCTTCAGAGTGACCTGTACAAAAGTTAAAGTACCTATAGGGCGTGGGCGTGTAAGACCCGGAATGTATAATAACTTCAAAGACGAATCGCACCGTAGGAAGGGGATTGTTACGATTAAAAATACGGACACCCTCTGTTTACCCCGTGCTCTGGTTGTAGCTATAGCGCATGCGTTAAGAGACCCCGAGTACAAGCTCGTGAGAATGAACGGCGGCGGGCGTCAAACCAACAGAGCAAAACAGCTAATGACGGACGCCGGGGTGCAGATAGGAGATGGCGGTGCCGGTATTCGAGAATTGCAACAGTTTCAAGATTTACTCTCCGATTATAAAATCACCGTCTACAATTACGGCAGCAAAGGTCGTGATATTTACTTTGAAGGCGACGTTCAGAACCCCAAACACAAGCTAAATTTGTTATATCACGCCAACCACTTCAACGTTGTTACAAATTTGACAGGTGCGTTCGCTTGTAAATACTATTGCGAATTGCGTCATGTTCCATACAACGAGCGCCTGCGACATAGTTGCTCAGCCCAATGCAACTCTTGCAAGAGGTCTCCGCCGTGAGTGCTTGAAGACGACGGCATCCTGTGCGGCGACTGCAATAGACAATTTCAAAATAAAGCTTGTTTTAAGGCGCACATGAAAAGCGTATGCCGGGCTATAAGAAAGTGTCCAGACTGTAATAGATACATTCAAACGAAGCTAAGAAACGCTCCTCACGTATGCGGCGAGAGCTATTGTAAAGTGTGTAAGGATTACATGCCAACAGGTCACCTGTGCTACATGAGAATTGATAGACGTCGCCCGCTATCAAATAACTTTCTGTTTGTCTTCTTTGATCTTGAAACTCGACAAGACGAAGTTATTAATGACGCTCGTGTGTATCGAGTCAAATTGTGCGTATCCCAGCAATACTGCTGGATGTGTATGAACGGCGGCGCTTGCCTACAGTGCACGGATAGAACCCGAGTGTTCAGAGAGGACCCATCAACGGGTTCATGGCGTACCTTATGGAAGTGCGAAAGGCGTACAAAAAGGTGATTGTAATCGCTCACAACGGCCAGGCCTTTGACTTTCAGTTTATCCTAAAGTACGTGATAGAAGAGACTCAATTCACACCCGACCTGATTACGCGAGGCACCAAGGTCATCCTCATGGAGATTGACAACACAAAGTTCATCGACTCTCTAAACTACATGCCCATGGCTTTGTCTAAACTGCCTAAAGCCTTCGATCTGCCTCCGGAAAAGAAAAAGGGATATTTTCCGCACCTCTTCAACACGCTGGCAAACCAATCGTATATAGGCCCCATGCCTGCCAAAGAATACTATTGCCCCGATTCTATGTTTGACAATAATCACGACGAGTTCTCACGATGGTATGACGACCAGGTGCGCAACGAGTACGTCTTTGACTTTCAAAAGGAAATATTCGAATACTGCCTAACGGACGTGATCTTGGCACAAGCGTGCTTGAAATTCAGGCCCTGTTTCCTACAAGAGTGTAATGTTGATCCGTTTCTAGAGGCGGTGACCATCGCTAGCGCCTGTAACCTGGCGTTTAGAAGAAACTTTCTAAAACCAAACACCATAGCCATACTTCCGAAAGCCGGCTACCGTCTGGCCGATAAACAATCGTTTATCGCTCTGCAATGGTTGCTGTGGCTCGAAACAGAGGGCAACCTGCGAATAAGTCATGCGGGTAACGGCCGAGAGATGAAGGTCGACGGCCTAAAGGTCGACGGACTGTGCATGGAGACAAACACCGTGTACGAATTCCAAGGATGCTGGTTCCATGGCTGTCCAAAGTGCTTCCCCAACGGACGTGACGCTACTCTGGAGGATGATCCGGCGGACACGCTTCGAAAGGACGAAAGCTATGAACGCTAAAATCTCACGGGCCGGCTACGAAGTCGTCGAGATGTGGGAGTGTGTATTTAGGCAGCAGAAGAAAAACGACAAGTCCTTAGATTATCTCGACCACCACCCCGCCCTCAACGCAGCGCCTCTTAACCCCCGCGACGCTTTCTTCGGCGGCAGGACGGGAAATATAAAGACCTACTGCACCGCTAAAGAGGACGAAACAATCCAGTACGCCGACGTGTGTTCGCTCTACCCATGGGTATGCAAGTACGGAAAATACCCGATTGGACACCCAAAGTTGGCCGTCGGTAACGACGAATGCAGGAAATTGGGGATGAGCGCCGAAGGGTTGCTCAAGTGCACAATTCTGCCGCCTACAGCGCTCTACCACCCCATATTGCCGCTAAAGATGAATAAGAAGTTGATGTTTGTGCTCTGTCGGACATGCGGCGATACTCTGAATCCTGACGAATGCGGCCATACGGTTGACGAGCGCGTTCTGACAGGCACATGGACCATGGACGAGATACGCAAGGCGGTAGAGAAGGGCTATGTCATTGTGGAAATGCTCGAGATGTGGCAGTACGAGATGGCTTCAGGGAACGACGGGCTGTTTAAAGAGTTTATTAATAAATTTCTAAAGATGAAACAAGAGGCATCAGGCTACCCCGGCTGGTGCCGGACCGAAGAGGACAAGGCCAAGTATGTAGAAGATTATTTCATCAACGAGGGTGTCCGTTTGGACCAGTCAAAGATCGCTAAAAACAAAGGATCCCGTTCGTTGGCCAAATTGATGTTGAACTCATTTTGGGGAAAATTCGGACAGAGGGAGAATCAGTCGAAAACGTCGATTATCAGACAGCCTCAGGAGTTGTTTAAAATGCTGCAAAGCCCTTCCATTGACGTGAATCACATTCAGGAAGTAAACGAAGATGTTTTGGTAGTAAATTGGCAGTTTCCAGTTGACGTTTGCGAAATACTACCCACTGTCAACGTTGTGCTGGCCGTCTACAGCACGGCTAAAGTTGTACGAATATATGGACGCTCTAGGCCCTCAACTTATCTACATGGATACCGACAGCGTAGTATACCTTCATAGGGAGGGTTTGCCAAGAGTAGTGACTGGAGATTATTTAGGCCAGATGACTGACGAGCTCTTGTAATACGGCCAGGGGTCTTATATCACCGAATTCGTCTCAGGAGGTCCTAAATTCTACGCCTACAAAGTCTGGTCTACAAATAGAAACAAACACGTGACCGTGTGCAAAGTCAAAGGCTTGACCCTGAATCTCAGTACCTCCGCCTCGGTCAATTTGGGTCGATGAAACGGATGGTTTTGGAAGGTAGCGATCCTATCGTAACCACTAGTGATAGGATTCGTCGCACAGAGGATCGTGACGTCATCACGATGTCTGAAAATAAAATATTCAGGTTAACAGGTGCAAAGAGGAAATTGGACGACGACGGGTACGGCACACTGCCTTACGATTACAAACGTCCTCGCATGAGCGAATAAAATCAATAGCTATGTACTGTATTTTAATTAAACTTAACAAACGCTAGATTAATAAGTATTAAATATGTACATTGATTACTGTCTTGTGGTTAGGTAAACATAATGATTAGCTATGTATTGTATAAATATTCAACTTAACAGACGCTAGATTAATAAGTATTAAATCTGTACATTGATTACTGTCTTGTGGTTAGGTAAACATAATGATTAGCTATGTATTGTATAAATATTCAACTTAACAGACGCTAGATTATATATAAGTATTAATTATGTACATTGATTACTGTCTTATGGATAGGTAAACATAATGATTAGCTATGTATTGTATAAATAGTCTGGTTAACAAATGCTAGATTATATATAAGTATTAATTATGCACAATGATTAGCTATGTATCGTTTTCTATAAATAATCAGATTAAACAAAAAATTTTAAAAAATGTATTTATGCACAATGATTACCACCTTATGGCTACAATATTCCACGAATGAGTAAACAATATGAATAGCTATGTACCGGCGAATGTTGATTTTTTCACACAAATGTTTTTGAAAAGTAATTTTTAGACCCTCCCGCTTGACGGGTGGTTTGAATGAGAGGAATGAATCCCCACTGGCGCGACTCTACGCAGTCCGTAAGGAGTATGCATCCCCTCTGGAGCGGCCGTAAAGGTCCGTAAGGTGAATGTACTTGTCAAGCAGGAGGGTCGTTGATATACGGAGGCATCATTTTGTTTTCGGATGGATGTCACGATGGAGTTGGCGGGGGTGGGGCCTCTCCTTTCCCCCTTCGGGGGATATTTGTGTGAACAAAGTATAGATAACATTATTGCAATAACCTTTGTGTTACTTTTCAGACACGCCATGGCATCGGTTGAATGCTTTCACCAACCCGCAAATTAGCGACAAGATGGCGATTTGATCAGTATATTTACCTATTTAAATATATTTTATACTTGTAATCCTTTGTTTGAGGCAAGTGGTTATTTGCCAATAATGTAAACCAACCGTACAGATATATAATATTAGATGAATACTTTACGGGCAAACACATGGGAGCTGGGAATACTATCAACAGGTTCTCAGACGATATTATCAATGACTTTGATGTGTTTTGCCCTAATCAGATTTTAACGCACTTTAACGACAGTTTATATTGTTTTAGAAATACCACACTAGATTTAGCATTAGACCTAGCACATGAGTTTACATGTTTTTGCGAGGTTTTATAAGTTATATTTAGCCGAAATTACGATAAATATTTGGAATTTTTTCAGTTTACAGAAAAATTGTCTAATATTAAGAGTTAGTATTAAACTTGTCTATTTTAGAGGCTGAGTTGATATATTAATTACCTAGATATCTAGTAATATGTCTCATGCGGGTTGCGACCTGTCAAGCTGATTGTAACGGTAATGTGTATAAAGCAATAATAGAGCAATTGTAACTAGATTTAACATTGAATGTTTAATTATGTTTCTTGTTCATCATCTTATTATTATTAATGTAAATATACGCCTCTATTATCAAGACACTATTACTTATTACCTTATCCCATGTTGATCTACCTATATTGTCTGTTTTATTAAAGGAGTTTCGTTTTTCCAACAATATGTACAAACACGTGTATACAAAATCGTTTTATTGATCAAATAGTATTATTTACATTAGGCTTAGCTACAATAGATATACTCTTATCGTAGCGGATGTCTGTACTCTGCATATGCTACACTCTTGAAGGTTTAATGCGCACCCCAGACAGGCAAACACATGTCCGCACGGTAGAAGGGCAGCCTGTATATCATCGATACAACAAATCTTGCACAGCGTATGATCATCCTGATTGTTTACACCGTCATCGTCCGAGTAGTCTTCATCGTCGGTTGTACAGATGTCTACCCCCATCTGGGCCCGTTTAGCACATATACCCACTACGTATTTACATTTAGGAAACTACTTTGTGTATTCCTGTAACGGATCATCATTCGCTGACCAATCTTCACGGCCTCCGGCGAATGTAAAGCACAATGTTTGATCTCCTTGGCCTGTGTAAAAGAATCCCGCTTCGCTGAGACGCACGGGGTTGACAGTATCATTTGACACTCCTTTCCAAGTACGAAACAGTGATACAGTGATATCGTCTACGACGATACAGTGATAGTTTGGGGAAGGCTTTCTTCTCGATTGTGAGAGTATCTGTCCAGTAGTAGACACCTACCATGGTGTTGTCTGAGGACTTGGGTCTGTGTTGTCCATACTTATATTGTTCTCTGTGTAGGGGCTGATTACGTCAAGGCTGATAGGGGTTACCACGGGGACAGAGGCATGTTGAACTCGTTCAGATTTGTACACACCCGCCTTTATGCCCCGCAAGAGGCAACTTTCTTCTTCTTTCTGTGATAGATGGACTAGTGTTAAAGTAAGTATAGGTGGCAAACCTATACAGGCAACAGTTAAACCTATACAGATGACCAGCCGATGGTCCGGACGCCATCTTGACCGACATTTTGTTTGACGTCATTTGCTGCGGTTATGCTGATAAATTCAGAGTGCGCTATCGCGGTCGGGTGCTGGCGATTAACAATATTACGGTAAAGGTTTTAAACAAGCATTTATTTGTCGAGCTCTGTGTGTGAACATTTCTACACCTCTATCGAAGCGTAATAATAACATTGCATATTAAGTTAACACAATATGTAGGCCTATGTACCGTATCATGCATATTGGGTTAATACAGGATGTGTGTAGATTTACAGGTATATCGACCTAACACAATATGTAGACCTATGGAAGTTAACACCCATATATACTTAATACAGGTTTACGTGCATATTGGCTTATCGCAATCTGTAGGCCTATGTAGCTTTACATGTATACCGGAATAACTCATTATGTAGGCTTTTGTAGGACAACGTCCATTTCGGCTGAGGATGTAGGCCTATTTAGGTGTACATGCATATTGGCTTAACTCGGTATGTAGGCCTATGTAGGGTAACATACGTATTGGATTAATACAGAGAGAATGTAGGTTTAGATGCTTATTAGCTTAACACACTGTGTAGGACTATGTAGATTTACATGGGTATTTCTATAACACAGTATGTAGTCCTATGTAGGGTAACGTACATAATGGCGTAATACAGGATGTATACTATTGTGATTGGTTATTGATTAGTAGCTGTTTTACCACTCCAGGTCGGCTTTACCTATGGTCTTGCTTTACCTAAGGTCTGATTCCAGTGAGGCTTTACCTGAGACCTGGCCTCGGGCATGAGTTTGCCTAAGCCCCTACTCCAGGCCGGCTTTACCTATGGCCTGACTCCAAGGTAGCTTTATTTACCTAAGGCCTGACTTCGGGATGGTTTTACCTAAGGCCTTTCTCCAGAGTGGGTTTACCTAGGGCATCTCTCCAGGGTGGATTTACCTAAGGCACTACTCCAAGGTAGATTTATCTAAGGTCTGACTCCGGGTTGGCTTTACCTACGGCCTAACTCCAAGGTAGCTTTACCTAAGGCTTGGTTCCAGGGTTACTTTACCTAAGGGCCGGCTTTGGGTTGGCTTTATTTAAGTCCACGCTGCAGGGATGCTATACCCGAGGTTTGGGTGGCTCTACCTCCAAGATAATGCGTTATCTCTGCAGGTTTTCACATGTTAGGCACACGGTCACAGGTTATGTAGGTTGCGTGTATTGCCTCACACGATAAGGCTTTGTTGCTTTGTTTATTATTTTGTAGCATAGACAAATTTTGAGTTTGGCAATCATATACCCCGGGCCCCTCATCACCCAAATCATTTAAGGGTAGACCACTCTGGTTATAGGTGCGCGAGTCACTCGAACGCGGATACGTTATCAGATATATTAAAATAGAGCCAGACTCTAGTGGGAATTTACCTCGGGCCTTCCTCCAACTAGGGCCAGGCTTCACCTAAGTCCATACTCCAAGGTAGATTTATCTAAGGTCTAACTCCATGATAGCTTTAACTAAGGCCTGGGTGGCTTTACCTCAAGCACGACTCCAGGGTGACTTTACCTATGGTCTGACACCTGGGTGGCTTTACCTAAGGTCTGCCTCAGTGGTAGCTTTACCTAAGGCCTGGCTCCTAGGTGACTTTACCTCGAGCACGACTCCAGGGTCCATGGTAGCTTTACCTGGTCACCGGCTGCAGGGATGCTATACCTGAGGTTTGGGTGGCCCTAAATCCAAGATAATGTTTTATCCCTGCAGGTTTGCACATGTCTAGCACACAGTTATGTAGGCCGGTTATGTAGGCCAAACGTATTCCCTCGAGCGATAAGGCCTTGTTGCTTTGTTTATTATTTTGTAGCATAGACAAATTTTGAGTTTGGCAATCATATACCCCGGGCCCCTCATCACCCAAAACATTTAGGGGTAGAACACTATAGTTAGGGTGAGCCTACTACTTGCCTAGAGTCACTCGAGCGCGGATACGTCATCAGATAACCATTAAATCTTTCCCAAAGTTACCCCCCCCCACCGGAGCCATTCCTGAGTTACTGTACCTAAGCGGCTTTACTTAAGGACCGGCCTCGAGATGGCTTTACCTTGAGCACGACTCCTGGGTGACTTTTACCTAGGACCCGATCATTTTTGGCATTTTCATATATTATTTAAAACAACCCCTTGGTGATCCCACCCCCGCAACAGTCCGTAATGGACTTTATACATACCACATACGGTCATTTGATCCAACGGATCGATTTTTGGCAATTTCATTTATTATTTAAAAACTACCCCTATGTGAAACCACCCCCAACCATAGCGATAATACACTCTAAACTCACCCTATCAGTCAAGACACATTTTTCCAAAAACTACCCCCCACCCCGAATCTACCCCCGGAGCTACCCCCGGGGAAGTTCCTGAACGTAGCTGAGATCACCCCTCACCTAGGGGTTGGTTAGGTTAGATGCAATTTGGTTAGCTTAGGTTAGTGGGTTAGAATATAGTTTTTCGAAAAACTACCCCCTACCCCTCTAAACGTGGTCGAACCCACCCCCAGAGTCTACGATCAAGGCCGCACCGACCTCCTCCAACATCCAAAACTACCCCTATAGTCCTCGTTGACGTATAGGGCCAGTTAGGGGTAGTTTTGCCAAAGTGGGCTCACTTCTACTCTCGAGCTACTCATCTGTAAAGGATCAGTTACAGTGACGTTAGTCCATGGAAACTCTATCAACAAAACGTTAATAATTGTTGTGGAGAGTTTTGAATTTGTTCATGTAACAACATCTGTCCTGCACGTATGTATGCTTGACCATCAGGATTTCCTGATGAAATATCGGTTAAATGTCCTAAACTATCTTCATTCAAATTTTGGTTTTCTGACCTCCTCAATCTGATGTTGTTTGCAACTGTTGATTCGATTATATATAACTGACCATATAGAGGTGTTTGCTCATGTGGATAAAAAAAGGTCAGAGATATGCCTATAAATCTGGAGTTGCACCTTAAAAGTATAAAGACCATTCCCAGGTATCTCTTTCGAGCGCTAGTATTGATGCATCACCTTGGCAGTATTATATTTTCTGATATTGTCAATGAAATGTCTATTAAATGTAGCTATTGTAGGTTTGTTCTGGTCTGTGGTAGCAACACCACACCATTGTGGCAACATACATTAAAGTGTCCACTTACTAACTCATGGTTGGAAGGAAGTGCATTAAATGGTGGCAGCTTTGGGCAAGCCTGCCAACACTAGTCTGAATCACGTAATTTTCATTATTTAGAGGCGAAACTTGTGAATATATTCATCAACCCCTCCTCCTGAAAGATTCTTAATCTTTCTCTCTGCTGTGTTCCATTCTAAAATACTCGTCTACGAACTCTAGTCTTCCTCCATTACGATTCATTTTAACAATCATAAACAATAAATTACGCAATGTTCTTGTAAATTATCCTTAACTATTATTTCAACGGAAGAAATAATTTCATACTAACTCTCAGCCTTCCTCTATTATATACA
Source organism: Prosapia bicincta (assembly GCA_036971475.1). NCBI lineage: Eukaryota > Metazoa > Arthropoda > Insecta > Hemiptera > Cercopidae > Prosapia > Prosapia bicincta. Next base: position 48,581,986 of record JBAIZL010000006.1, read on the forward strand.
TTTCAATACAATTGAACAGAGCATTAACAAGTAACATAAAAAAAAATAAAGTCAATTCCTACTAAAGTCAGAAAAGAAAAATTAAATTTTAGTTTCTTCTTGTTTTATAATTATAATTAATTTAAATGTGTTAATAAATACATATGACAGAATAGCAATATTAAGTGGCAAAATAGAAATGTCCTTGCATTTTTCCATTTTCCTTTCTATGTATGGTGTTGGAGTATTTTTTTCATTCTATTTATATTTTTTGTCGCTTACATTGTGTTGTAGATTCTTTTCGCTATCCTTTCACATTGTTCATTTGTCAAGCAAGGTTCGATACCGTTAATCCACTTTGTTTTTGTTTCATTTTATTATTTTCATTCATTTTCAATCCTAGATTATTATTTATGAGATGGTGTGGTAACCATGGCAACCATTTATAAATGTACAATATATGTTTTCACGACAACCAGATAGGAGCTAAAGAAAAGTTACACTTCTTTGAGATACAATATACACTTATAGCTATCGGAAAGTGGGCTCAGTGCCAAAAGCGCTATACTTTGAACATAAAGATACACAGTTCGAATCCGACCTAGTTTTTATAAAATTTAATTATTGAATAAATATTTGAAAAAAAAACTTATTACAATCAATTTTCCTCAACTACAGGTTAAAAAAATAATATTTGAACCTGACTGCATGAATAGAAATGTACTGTATTTTATTAAGTATTCAAAATATATAAAAGATATATATCAAGAGAGTGTGAGCTGATAGAAACAATTTTAAAAAACAAATAAATACACAATAAAACCCACATCTTCTCTTTACATCATCTGGTATAATTTTATTATTCACCATCAACCTGGCAAATAGGGCTTACATATTATTAAACCCACTGTAGTGATATTTCCATTACAAAATCATTAGATCTATCAAGGCCAGTGGGGCGAAGCCCATGTAATGTTAGATATGTTTGATGGTTTTCCCACCATCTTTAGCCCTAAAGCTTTAAAATAAATCTAACTAAGCTATTTTATCTTGTTCCTGCTCGAAAAATGTCACGGCGGCCGATTCCTTAAGGAATTAAATATACAGATACGACGTAAAGTGATGTTTATATATCGATCAAAAACGAAGAAATAGTAGACAAAATTTAGGAGTAATGAAACAAATTAAACATGTAACAAAAATACGCATTTGATTTTAATTTTCAAACAACAAGAAATATTCATGTAATAAGGATTTCTTTACGAAACAGACCACTTCGTTATTGAGGATTATAATTTAAATAAGAATGTTTCGGTTGTGTTTTCTTTTCAAATGGTTTGCAAACGTGATCCGACCAGAGGAGGTGTGACGTAGGATATGACTGCCATTTTGTGTTCTGTATTAAAATAACGTACACAAAAATGGAAGCAAATTTAGTTGTAAAAGGTTTATATCACGCTGGAAATATTTATCATTTATATAACCAAATATATGCCACCAGGATAATTTCTATCTATGTTGTAAAACAGTAGTAGTACGGCTGAACTAGTGTTCTGTGTTATAATGGAACATTGAGATTATAAGGTGAGTATAATTTTGCTCATTTTCAGAATGTTTACAATTTAGTTTTGGCGCCAGGTTTTATAAATTTGGACTTTTTCGTTAAGTCGTTCTGCATCTTCGGGGATATTTTATTTGAAATAGCATTTACTATATTAATATATGAGATTTTTCCCTGTTTTCTTTCAGTAGAATTTTCTAAGAAGTTTTCTTTTAATCCTATTTGAAAAATAATTTTAATTGATTAGTATTAAAATTACAATTATTACTTATTTTAGTAATTAGGCCTAATTATATTAAAACCTTTATTAAACAATTTCTAGTATAAATATATTTGCAAGAATCAAAGCCTTAATTTATAATTATTGGTTATTATATACTAATTATTTCTTTTATAATTTAATTAAAGAATTTTAAAATTAAAGATGTAGAAACTTTAAACATATTCTTCTAGTCTCTTGATTTTAGACCAAAAGGTCCATTAATTATAAATTTGTATTTAGGAAATAAAAGATATTTATTATGAGCATTGAATAAATGAAATGTTGGGAAACTGAGGGGAGACTTGAAATAAGATGGCTTAATCTAAGTATTTATCATCCAAGCGTAGAAGTTAGTGAAAACCGAGTCTGACATGGAAGTGGTTCTAAAGGTGCATGTATCCCACATTTCAGACGAGCAATAAAAAAACACCAAGTTTTCGTGTTTTTGAGTGTGTTGTGAAGTAAAGTTTCAAAATATTTAATATTAGGGACTTCGGTGCCAAATGTTATTATTTTATTACTTTCTACATCCTCAAACAGGCCTATATTGCTTCAATAACAGTAACTCCCAGATCGATATAATTCTGTGATTTTTTCCTGGTCATTGGTGTTGTGTGGTTCTTTTACTAAATTATTCCTAGTTAGTTATGGTTCAATTATCAGAGCCTATTACGTCTCTTTTTTATTATTGATCTATCATTTCATTATCATTATTATTATTATTTTAAAATTCTAACAACATAGAACTAATTATTTCATGAAGAGAACTTTGGATGCGTACTTTGCTTAAGGCCGTTGCTACAGTTCGCTCATTTGAAATTCCCAATTTACTGTGTATAGCAGTATAATTCTCCAGCTATACTTGGGCGTTTTTAAGGTTCTTGTTTGTCACCACTTCGCTACGTATAAGGTGGAAAGCTTCCCATGGTGTGTCTATGATTACGAACATGAGTCAGGTAGATTTATGGGGATATTCCTTATTCCAGAATGTAATAAAGGAATAATTATTTTGGAAGCATAAGGCGATTCATACATCACGGCCACAGTTCAAATATTTTTTTTAAATATGTAAAAGATATTGAATAAACTGTATTAATGTATCTGTGGTATGTATGTGTTGCTTCTAAAAATAAAATATTTAAAATGACTAAATAAAGTCAAGGAATTATCTGAAACTATGTTTAAATAAAGTGAGAAGTACCTATTAACCTCTCGCACACCCTAGATAAAGCCAATACTTGGTAGCACTCAAGGTATGGGAAAGGAACTAGTGGCACCAAGCTTTTATAAGACTCGATTAACTTTATTGAACGACTACGTAAAATATCCTTACATGAATCAATGGGAAAATAGAACTGGCTTACAGTATTTCATACTCTATTTAATTTGTCACTGGGCTACAATCTCTGAAAATCCTAATGTACGTTATAACCTAATTATAACTCAAATGTTAACCTGCTAATGTTGGGTTTTGCATAGTAAAGTTACTACAATAGGTTCCTTTGTGGGGTAAGATGTGACACGTTTGGGGCAGATTGTGATATATACATAACGTTTGAGAGAAACGTTATGAAATTATAAATAATTAACTTATATAAATAAAATATAGTAAATCATAGAAATTATGGTTATGAGTGATAGTGTTCGAAAAATAAAACATTTATAAAACAAAAAACAACAATAAAATATGGAACAAAAAAAATATATTAAAAACCTTTACGTTTGTGGACTATAACCTAGCTCTTATGAGTCTATACTAATTTATTCATTGTGTTCAATTATTTTAAAATTTTGAATCACATAGAAAGCTTTTTCCACATTATAATCTTATATTTTGTTTATTTCACTTGTAACCGTTCCTTGCATAATACAGATTTATTTCCAATCTTTTCCACCCTTTGCTTGATAATGCGGTTGCAAATACATTGGAGAGGGTAGTATTAACAAAAAACCTAATCAATGTAAATTATAAAACTAGCTTTTTATTTCTGTGCTGTGTGCTTATTTAGAAACATAACTAATGATTTTCAAATTAAATCGATAAATTTTGTCGAACATGTTTCACCATCAAGTTTGTAATTCCAGTAGCTCTTACGCACCAAAACGGCCGTTTATAAAAACATCATATACAATACGTTATATAAGTCTACAAGCTAATGACGAGATTTTTTAACCCATCCTTTAAGGGAAGTAAACTTTACTTGATCGATAACGTGCAAAGTAATTTTGGATGTTTTATTTAAACTTTAAAAAACCTGTGTTTTTATATTAGATCCAGAGTTTAATCGTTTTAATCAAATGCCAACTCTTTTAAAGTAAACCAAAGGTCAATTTAGATTTGAATTGAACACTGCGGTTTGTGATGAAAGGTACTCTGATGAAATAGTTCGGTGTTTTAAAACCAACTTACCTACATTAATCTATTCTGTTTATACATATCTAAATAGTGCCAATTTATTTTGGCAGTGTATTCTATGAATACATTCTATATAGAAGTATTACTGCATTGTTAGAGATTTTCTATGAATAAAGTCATTATACGAGGGATACTACATTTTGGGAGATTATCTATGAATAAATTTTATACACGAGGGCTACTCCAATTTGGATTATCCAAAAATAAATTCTGTACATGAGGGCTACACCATTTTGGGTGATTATCTATGAATAAATTATATACTAGAGGGTTACTTCATTTTGGAAGTTATCTATGAATACATTCTATACACGAGGGCTACTCCAATTTGGGAGGTTATCCAAGAATAAATTTTGTACACGAGGGCCACTCCATTTTGAAAGTTTATCTATGAATGCATGCTATACATGAGGGTTACTTCATTTTGGAAGTTTATGTATTCATATAATTCTTTACACGAGAGCTACTTTTTGAGAGGTAAGGCCTCATTTAAAAAAATCACAGTTCAAGTGAGGACGATACAGACATTAATGTAGCTTCAAATGCATTTATTTATTTAGAAATAAATATCATATAAAACAGTCACTGGTAATAGAAGATAATGCACACTTATTTAATGCTGTAAACGCATTTAAACAAATTTTACGTGTACTATTACACATCAATATAATAACGCCGATATATTAAAACAGGGCAGTAGACTTGTTTCACCGACCGCTCTGGTGAAGGAGTTTGGACCGGAAGACTTAAGCAGACCTTTAACCATGGCTAGACCTTGTATATCCCACCCTGAGAAGGCGATGATCCTGTATACAAGTTCAAGCCTCGCCTAAGTAATAAGTCCCAGCTAGACCGTGCAGGTGACCAAGCATGGCTAGCCCGACCGATGTCTAAGTCTACAAGTGTCGTAGAAACGAGGTAAAGTCAGTAGATGGGCCAATCACAGCAAGCCACAATCACTGTATAACTTGTTTATTCATATTAGTTAGATAAAGGGTAAATACGTACCATGTTGAGAAGCACCTTCCAATTAACTCAGTCCTACACTGTTCGAATCTAAATTTGTCGTTTACTTAGCAACATTCTAACAATTAGTGTAGTATTGTTGTATTTATGTAAACAGTTTCTTATCAGAGAATATTGTAAATAATATCTTATTTATAAATGTTTTATAACTGATAATATGAGCCGTATACTGTTCTCTTAGACACAATGTGAAAGAAATAGATTACGAGGTAAAAAAACATTTTCACAGTGGTAATTGCAATACACACTGATGTTTTTACCAGTGACAATAGGTACATAAAACTATTTGTAAATTTTCAAAAAGGGTATATTAAAATTATCAAAGAAATATATTAAAATTTATAAATCAGTCTGATTGATAACAATATGTAATTTTTTGTTCTAAATGTAGGAAGATTGATTTATTGGTCATCCCCAGAAAGAAGATATGACTCGATAATTTTAAATGTTTTCTGAAATATATTATTTTATGTCTGGGTCTTATTCAATATCACAATCATTAAAGGGATGATCTTGATGAATCTATGTTTTAGCCTACTTTATAGTTTATAAAGTCCTCAATATCACCTTCAACACTCCCACAATTTTCTGTCCCATTTATTGTTTTAACTCTTCTCCAAAACTTTCCAATTAAAATTTATCAAATCCGTTTGACACAAAATGAAAAAAAATAGATAATGAGGAACAACACATATTCAGGCTGGCAATTGCAATACACAGAGATGTTTTTACTAGTAACAATAAATAAAACTATTAGTAAATTTTCTAAAAGGCTACATTAAAATTATGTAAGAAATATATTAAAATATATAAATCAGCCTGATTGATAAAAATATGTAATTGTTTCGCCTAAATGTAGGAAGATTGATTTATTGATCGTAACCAGAAAAATGATTTGTTTCGATAATTTGAAATGTTTTCAGAAATACGTTATTTTAAGTCTGGGTCTCGGATATCACAATCATTAAAGGGATGACCTTGATGAATCTATGTTTTAGCATACTTTATGGTTTATAAGGGTCCTCAAAGTCGCCTTTAACACTCCCACAATTTTCGTCCCATTTATTGTAATAACTCTTCTTGACCACTTACCAATTGAAAATTTATCAAATCCGTTTATTTATAAAATACTATTTCATAGAGAGCTTTTAAAAGATAGTTTTTCCAACACTATAAAAAGCAAGCACGGGTTTGGAAGCGCTGCTTACAACTGTCTTTTGTAAATACAGATGCTTTGAAAGGATCACACTTTTATAAATACAGCTGCTTCGAAAGGATCACACTTTTATAAATACAGCTGCTTTGAAAGGATCACACTTTTATAAATACAGTTGCTTCGAAAGGATCACACTTATATAAATACAGCTGCTTTGAAAGTATCGCACTTTTATAAATACAGCTGCTTCGAAAGGATCACACTTATATAAATACAGCTGCTTCGAAAGGATCACACTTTTATAAATACAGTTGCTTCGAAAGGATCACACTTTTATAAATACAGCTGCTTTGAAAGGATCACACTTTTATAAATACAGCTGCTTCGAAAGGATCACACTTATATAAATACAGCTGCTTTGAAAGGATCACACTTTTATAAATACAGTTGCTTCGAAAGGATCACACTTTTATAAATACAGCTGCTTTGAAAGGATCACACTTTTATAAATACAGCTGCATCGAAAGGATCACACTTTTATAAATACAGCTGCTTTGAAAGAATCACACTTTTATAAATACAGTTGCTTCGAAAGGATCACACTTTTATAAATACAGCTGCTTTGAAAGGATCACACTTTTATAAATACAGCTGCTTCGAAAGGATCACACTTTTATAAATACAGCTGCTTTGAAAGGATCACACTTTTATAAATACAGCTGCTTCGAAAGGATCACACTTTTATAAATACAGCTGCTTCGAAAGGATCACACTTTTATAAATACAGCTGCTTTGAAAAGATCACACTTTTATAAATACAGCTGCTACGAAAGGATCACACTTTTATAAATACAGCTGCTTCGAAAGGATCACACTTTTATAAATACAGCTGCTTTGAAAGGATCACACTTTTATAAATACAGCTGCTTTGAAAGGATCACACTTTTATAAATACAGCTGCTTTGAAAGGATCACACTTTTATAAATACAGCTGCTTTGAAAGGATCACACTTTTATAAATACAGCTGCTTTGAAAGAATCACACTTTTATAAATACAGCTGCTTCGAAAGGATCACACTTTTATAAATACAGCTGCTTTGAAAGGATCACACTTTTATAAATACAGCTGCTTCGAAAGGATCACACTTATATAAATACAGCTGCTTTGAAAGGATCACACTTTTATAAATACAGTTGCTTCGAAAGGATCACACTTTTATAAATACAGCTGCTTTGAAAGGATCACACTTTTATAAATACAGCTGCATCGAAAGGATCACACTTTTATAAATACAGCTGCTTTGAAAGAATCACACTTTTATAAATACAGTTGCTTCGAAAGGATCACACTTTTATAAATACAGCTGCTTTGAAAGGATCACACTTTTATAAATACAGCTGCTTCGAAAGGATCACACTTTTATAAATACAGCTGCTTTGAAAGGATCACACTTTTATAAATACAGCTGCTTCGAAAGGATCACACTTTTATAAATACAGCTGCTTCGAAAGGATCACACTTTTATAAATACAGCTGCTTTGAAAAGATCACACTTTTATAAATACAGCTGCTACGAAAGGATCACACTTTTATAAATACAGCTGCTTCGAAAGGATCACACTTTTATAAATACAGCTGCTTTGAAAGGATCACACTTTTATAAATACAGCTGCTTTGAAAGGATCACACTTTTATAAATACAGCTGCTTTGAAAGGATCACACTTTTATAAATACAGCTGCTTTGAAAGGATCACACTTTTATAAATACAGCTGCTTTGAAAGAATCACACTTTTATAAATACAGCTGCTTCGAAAGGATCACACTTTTATAAATACAGCTGCTTTGAAAGGATCACACTTTTATAAATACAGCTGCTTCGAAAGGATCACACTTATATAAATACAGCTGCTTCGAAAGGATCACACTTATATAAATACAGCTGCTTCGAAAGGATCACACTTTTATAAATACAGTTGCTTCGAAAGGATCACACTTTTATAAATACAGCTGCTTCGAAAGGATCATACTTTTATAAATACAGCTGCTTTGAAAGGATCACACTTTTATAAATACAGCTGCTTCGAAAGCTTCACACTTATATAAATACAGCTGCTTTGAAAGGATCACACTTTTATAAATACAGCTGCTTTGAAAGGATCACACTTTTATAAATACAGCTGCTTTGAAAGGATCACACTTTTATAAATACAGCTGCTTTGAAAGGATCACACTTTTATAAATACAGCTGCTTCGAAAGGATCACACTTTTATAAATACAGCTGCTTTGAAAGGATCACACTTTTATAAATACAGCTGCTTCGAAAGGATCACACTTTTATAAATACAGCTGCTTTGAAAGGATCACACTTTTATAAATACAGCTGCTTTGAAAAGATCACACTTTTATAAATACAGCTGCTACGAAAGGATCACACTTTTATAAATACAGCTGCTTCGAAAGGATCACACTTTTATAAATACAGCTGCTTTGAAAGGATCACACTTTTATAAATACAGCTGCTTCGAAAGGATCACACTTTTATAAATACAGCTGCTTTGAAAGGATCACACTTTTATAAATACAGCTGCTTCGAAAGGATCACACTTTTATAAATACAGCTGCTTTGAAAGGATCACACTTTTATAAATACAGCTGCTTTGAAAGGATCACACTTTTATAAATACAGCTGCTTTGAAAGGATCACACTTTTATAAATACAGCTGCTTTGAAAGGATCACACTTTTATAAATACAGCTGTTTCGAAAGGATCACACTTTTATAAATACAGCTGCTTTGAAAGATCACACTTCTATAAATACAGCTGCTTTGAAAGGATCACACTTTTATAAATACAGCTGCTTTGAAAGGATCACACTTTTATAAATACAGTTGCTTTGAAAGGATCACACTTTTATAAATACAGCTGCTTTGAAAGGATCACACTTTTATAAATACAGCTGCTTTGAAAGGATCACACTTTTATAAATACAGCTGCTTTGAAAGGATCACACTTTTATAAATACAGCTGCTTTGAAAGGATCACACTTTTATAAATACAGCTGCTTCGAAAGGATCACACTTTTATAAATACAGCTGCTTTGAAAGATCACACTTCTATAAATACAGCTGCTTTGAAAGGATCACACTTTTATAAATACAGCTGCTTTGAAAGGATCACACTTTTATAAATACAGTTGCTTTGAAAGGATCACACTTTTATAAATACAGCTGCTTTGAAAGGATCACACTTTTATAAATACAGCTGCTTTGAAAGGATCACACTTTTATAAATACAGCTGCTTTGAAAGGATCACACTTTTATAAATACAGCTGCTTTGAAAGGATCACACTTTTATAAATACAGCTGCTTTGAAAGGATCACACTTATATAAATACAGCTGCTTTGAAAGGATCACACTTTTATAAATACAGCTGCTTTGAAAGGATCACACTTATATAAATACATTTCTACACGGCGTTGTCACTCGACGGCTATATTAGTCTCAATCTTGGGTAGACAAGTCAAAGAAAAGGAACGAACTTCAATGTTATCTCTGTCGGCAAACGCAAGTTGTGACAAAGTAAACTAAATGCATGACAAGTGATATCAGCGCCACCGTGCGGAGTTTTAATACAACAGTTCCTTATACAACATTGCTATACAGCCATATTCCAACACTCATAACACTTTCCATCTAATAGCAAAATATGCAAATTGCCATACTAATATGGAATTCCTGACCGAAAAACAAAATTTACTCCAATAAAGTATAAATATTCTGAAATAAACATACATTTATATTACCCGTGTTAATCATTCTGAAATCTGTATAAGGTGGATCAAATTTTGCTTCAAATAGATTTTTGCTATTAGTAAGGTTTCAGTTTAATATTCAAAATGTATTTGAAGTAACACTACAATGTTTATATACTGTACTTAGTATATACAAAAAATTATTATTGAATTAAAACGTAGTGTCTGACGTCACGAGGACCTTTCATTATATTACATATGTTTTGGGGAATATTCTATGAATAGGCTTTATATACGTGAGCTACTCCATTTTGAGAGGCTATCCATGAATAAATTCAATATACGAGTGCTACTTCATTTTGGGAGATAATTTGTGAATAAATTCAATATAACGGTGCTACTCCATTTTGAGACATAATCTATAAATAAATTCTATACATGAGTGCTAATCCATTTTGGGAAATATTCTATGAATATGTCAATATAAGTGTGCTTCTCTATTTTGGAAGGTTATCCATGAATAAATTCCATATGCGACTGCTATTCTATTTTTGGAGGTTACCCATGCATAAAATATGAATGCTCCTTTATTTTGGGAGATAATATTTGAATAAGTTCTGTATATGTGTGCTACTCCATTTCGGGAGGTAATTAGTGAATAAATACTGTACACCATTGCTATTCCATATTGGGAGATAATCTGTAAATAAAATCTTTACACGAGTGCTGTTACACTTTGAAAGATAATCTATGAATAAATTCTATATACGGGTGCTACTCAATTTTGGGAGATAAACTGTGAATAAATTCTATACCCGAAGGCTACTTTTTACTGGAGAATATCTATGAATAAGTTCAATTTAGAAGTGTTACTTCGTTTTGGGAGGTTACCTATGAATAAATTCTATATCCGAGAGCTACTTTTTACTAGAGAATATCTATGAATAAGTTCAATATACAAGTGTTACTTCGTTTTGGGAGGTTACCTATGAATAAATTCTATATCCGAGAGCTACTTTTTACTGGAGAATATCTATGAATAAGTTCAATATACAAGTGTTACTTCGTTTTGGGAGCTTACCTATGAATAAATTCTATATCCGAGAGCTACTTTTTACTGGAGAATATCTATGAATAAGTTCAATATACAAGTGTTACTTCGTTTTGGGAGCTTACCTATGAATAAATTCTATATCCGAGAGCTACTTTTTACTGGAGAATATCTATGAATAAGTTCAATATACAAGTGTTACTTCGTTTTGGGAGGTTACCTATGAATAAATTCTATATCCGAGAGCTACTTTTTACTGGAGAATATCTATGAATAAGTTCAATATACAAGTGTTACTTCGTTTTGGGAGCTTACCTATGAATAAATTCTATATCCGAGAGCTACTTTTTACTGTAGAATATCTATGAATAAGTTCAATATACAAGTGTTACTTCGTTTTGGGAGGTTACCTATGAATAAATTCTATATCCGAGAGCTACTTTTTACTGGAGAATATCTATGAATAAGTTCAATATACAAGTGTTACTTCGTTTTGGGAGGTTACCTATGAATAAATTCTATATCCGAGAGCTACTTTTTACTGGAGAATATCTATGAATAAGTTCAATATACAAGTGTTACTTCGTTTTGGGAGGTTACCTATGAATAAATTCTATATCCGAGAGCTACTTTTTACTGGAGAATATCTATGAATAAGTTCAATATACAAGTGTTACTTCGTTTTGGGAGGTTACCTATGAATAAATTCTATATCCGAGAGCTACTTTTTACTGGAGAATATCTATGAATAAAGTCAATATACAAGTGTTACTTCGTTTTGGGAGGTTACCTATGAATAAATTCTATATCCGAGAGCTACTTTTTACTGTAGAATATCTATGAATAAGTTCAATATACAAGTGTTACTTCGTTTTGGGAGCTTACCTATGAATAAATTCTATATCCGAGAGCTACTTTTTACTGGAGAATATCTATGAATAAGTTCAATATACAAGTGTTACTTCGTTTTGGGAGGTTACCTATGAATAAATTCTATATCCGAGAGCTACTTTTTACTGGAGAATATCTATGAATAAGTTCAATATACAAGTGTTACTTCGTTTTGGGAGGTTACCTATGAATAAATTCTATATCCGAGAGCTACTTTTTACTGTAGAATATCTATGAATAAGTTCAATATACAAGTGTTACTTCGTTTTGGGAGGTTACCTATGAATAAATTCTATATCCGAGAGCTACTTTTTACTGGAGAATATCTATGAATAAGTTCAATATACAAGTGTTACTTCGTTTTGGGAGCTTACCTATGAATAAATTCTATATCCGAGAGCTACTTTTTACTGGAGAATATCTATGAATAAGTTCAATATACAAGTGTTACTTCGTTTTGGGAGGTTACCTTTGAATAAATTCAATATCCGAGAGCTACTTTTTACTGTAGAATATCTATGAATAAGTTCAATATACAAGTGTTACTTCGTTTTGGGAGGTTACCTATGAATAAATTCTATATCCGAGAGCTACTTTTTACTGTAGAATATCTATGAATAAGTTCAATATACAAGTGTTACTTCGTTTTGGGAGCTTACCTATGAATAAATTCTATATCCGAGAGCTACTTTTTACTGGAGAATATCTATGAATAAGTTCAATATACAAGTGTTACTTCGTTTTGGGAGGTTACCTATGAATAAATTCTATATCCGAGAGCTACTTTTTACTGGAGAATATCTATGAATAAGTTCAATATACAAGTGTTACTTCGTTTTGGGAGGTTACCTATGAATAAATTCTATATCCGAGAGCTACTTTTTACTGTAGAATATCTATGAATAAGTTCAATATACAAGTGTTACTTCGTTTTGGGAGGTTACCTATGAATAAATTCTATATCCGAGAGCTACTTTTTACTGGAGAATATCTATGAATAAGTTCAATATACAAGTGTTACTTCGTTTTGGGAGCTTACCTATGAATAAATTCTATATCCGAGAGCTACTTTTTACTGGAGAATATCTATGAATAAGTTCAATATACAAGTGTTACTTCGTTTTGGGAGGTTACCTTTGAATAAATTCAATATCCGAGAGCTACTTTTTACTGTAGAATATCTATGAATAAGTTCAATATACAAGTGTTACTTCGTTTTGGGAGCTTACCTATGAATAAATTCTATATCCGAGAGCTACTTTTTACTGGAGAATATCTATGAATAAGTTCAATATACAAGTGTTACTTCGTTTTGGGAGCTTACCTATGAATAAATTCTATATCCGAGAGCTACTTTTTACTGGAGAATATCTATGAATAAGTTCAATATACAAGTGTTACTTCGTTTTGGGAGCTTACCTATGAATAAATTCTATATCCGAGAGCTACTTTTTACTGGAGAATATCTATGAATAAGTTTAATATACAAGTGTTTCTTCGTTTTGGGAGGTTACCTATGAATAAATTCTATATCCGAGAGCTACTTTTTACTGTAGAATATCTATGAATAAGTTCAATATACAAGTGTTACTTCGTTTTGGGAGCTTACCTATGAATAAATTCTATATCCGAGAGCTACTTTTTACTGGAGAATATCTATGAATAAGTTCAATATACAAGTGTTACTTCGTTTTGGGAGCTTACCTATGAATAAATTCTATATCCGAGAGCTACTTTTTACTGGAGAATATCTATGAATAAGTTCAATATACAAGTGTTACTTCGTTTTGGGAGCTTACCTATGAATAAATTCTATATCCGAGAGCTACTTTTTACTGGAGAATATCTATGAATAAGTTCAATATACAAGTGTTACTTCGTTTTGGGAGGTTACTTATGAATAAATTCTATATACGAGTGTTAAACTCCATTTTGAGACACTGTCTATTACTAAATTCTATGGACGAGGGCTCCTCTATTTTGGGAGAAATTCTATTAATAAATTCTATTTCTGAGGGTTTCTTATTATTGGAAGATTATCTATGAATGAATTCTAGACGAGGGCTACTTGTTTTGTGAGATTGGGCCTAGCCTTGATTTAAAAAATAAAAAACACTTCTATCGAGTACATCCCAGACATTAATGTAACTTCAAAGACATGGATTTAGAAATTAAAAATGATATAAATCACACATAGCTGACGTTAATGTTATCTCTGTCGACAATCGCGAGTTGCGAGAAAATAAACTACATGGATGACAAGCGACATCAGCGCCACCGTGCGGAGTTATAATACAACAGCTCACTATACAGCATTGCTTTAGAGCCGTATTGCAACACTCTTATTACCTACCATCTAATAATATAGCAAAATATGTAAATCTTTACTAATACGGAATTTCTGACCGAAAAACAAAATTTACTCCAATAAAGTATAAATATTCTGAAATAAACATACATTTATATTACCCGTGTTAATCATTCTGAAATCTGTATAAGGTGGATCAAGTTTTGTCTAAAACGATTTTTGTGGTATTAGTAAGTTTTCAGTTTAATATTCAAAAGGTATTTGAAGTAACACTACAATGTTTGAACATTGTTATTGAATGTTATTGAATTAAAACCTAGTGTTAATTCACGAGGACCTGTCATTCTATTATATATATTTTGTATATATGGTTTTCATTTACTTCTAAAAGGTTTTTTCTAATTATAAAACTTATTGTTAGTATTTCATTAGGATTTAACGAAAACATAAAATTCAGAATCTAATTAAACATGAGAACTTGGAAACGCAATTATTATCTGTTATTATTCTAGTTTATTATGCGGAAAGAAAATTGTCTTATCATTTTGTTAAAACCCTAATTTCATTGTTTTTAGTTTAAAGATTTTTCGCGATTTACTGTATTATTAGCAGATTTGCATTTAGTCCGTTTTTTCGTTTCGAGAGTATCAATTATATTCTTTATCATCCAAATAGTGTGAAGTGGAAACTTTTATGAAAACAGCAAAACTTATAAAACAGTTTGTTTACAAAGTTAAGCGTAAAGATATTACAAACTATGTAACTTGGAATTCCAAGCCATTTCATGGAAACGCTTAATTAAATTCCTGTTAGTTTATAATTAGCTTTCCCACAGATTCAACTTGTGTGCAATACCTACATTTACGAGCATAATATCCACAGGTACCAACTTAACAAGTTTGAATAACTAACATTGCAACATGGTATCTAGGAAAAGCAACTTTTATAGCATACTATGATTTAATAAGCAGTGACAGATTAGGTTTCCGCCGCCATAAACCACTGCAGCTTCGTAAATAAAACTGTTCCTTTGAAAATATCAATCCGTTAACTTAGTTCATAAATAAGTGGGGATATTCGCAAATTTACTCAATCTACGCGTAGAACAGTTCTATTTAAGTTCACAGTTCTATATTTAAATGATACAAATATGTTGTGTAAATTAGCCTTCCGATTATTTGTAGCGTTGTCTCGTTTGTAGTTTTACATTTTCTAGTTCTTTCACTTAAGTCAATCTGTCCTGTTTCTCCTCACCAAAGGTGCTTGAACCTTCGTCTACCTTCATTGCTCTTACATCTTTTGAAACGTATATGCATACGACGTAAGGAAGGTGTTTTATTATATTCTGTTACTTATTTATGGGTGTCAGTGTTTTTTCTTCTATATTTAACAACATCACTTTTATTAAAGTACTAGAAAACCAGATTAACAATCTTTCTGTTATTATTTACTATACGTAGCAAATAAATAATATATCTGGTGAATTTAAATATTACTAAATACCACTTCAAACATAATTTTTTAACTTTTTTGGCATATCTAAAACTTTTTTCTTACTGGTATAAAAGTGAAGAAACAAGACCGTCTGTCACAAAACGGAGTTCCGTCAAATAAACGAGTTGTCTGTAATATTTCTGAAATCAAACTTGTCGGAGATGTTAACAGCTGTTTTCGTATTTACATAGATGAAATTTAAAGGTTAAGTTGAAATTTTCTTCCAATGCAATTTTATATATATTGAGATATATCGTATGATTAAATTATGTGTGATGATTTATTAGGTCATATCTCATTACTTATAAGATACTTAAGCGTTATCTTAATATCTGTATTGCACGTGTACATTAGCAGTATTTGAAAATCTAAGAATAAGAAATATTATATCATCTGATTATAACTCTAAAGTTAATATAGTTATCTAACAACTTTGAAAATAACTTAGATTGCATTCAGTAAATTCGGTAAATTTACTAGCAATTTTTGAGAAAATATAATCCAAAGGCTTATAAATATACGGATTTTTAAAAAGTATAGAGTTGTAATGATAGATAAGGTTATGCACTCCTTCGTAAGAATTTATTACTTTGCTATAGGAAATTGTAAATATATATATATATATATATATATATATATATATATATATATATATATAATTATAAAATAAGTTTTCTTGTTTAATAATTTAAAACAACATAGGTTATTCAAATACAAGAATATTTATTTATTTATATCCAAAGCTTTTCGTTAGTAAACAGTACCAACAACATCAGGAATGAAAATTACAATCATCTATTGTAATTTTCATTCCTGATGATGTTGGTACTGTTTACCAACGAAAAGCTTTGGATATAAATAAATAAATATTCTTGTATTTGAATAACCTATGTTGTATAATATATATATATATATATATATATATATATATATATATATATATATATATATATATATATATAAAGAACTAAGTCAAAATACAAATACAATAATTATAATTGAATTTACAATATATATATATATTTGTGTGTGTGTGTGTGCCTGTGTGTGTGTTAGTTAGGCTGCTGCTGTTATTAAGGTAGGACGAAGACATGTATTTACTGTATTTAAATTTAATTGAAAAAATTCTTTGGTATGACTTGAAGTTATGTAAAAAGCAAGACTTATAAATTAGCTACTCTTAACAACATTACTAACCCATTTTCACAGAAAAAGAATTAGAATTTAGAATCACTGTGTTACACAACAAAATCCACGAGACAAAGCATATTCTAAGAACCTTAAAATTTCAAAGAAGAAATTAGTCCTTCTTATCATTAACAGCATCAAAACTCTTCGTCTCTCACAAATATTTGTCCAGAGATGATATTCTTACAAACGTCAGACATTAAACGTATGTCAAGGTTTAACAATCTTACAAAACTGTACAAAATACATTTATACTTCACGTCTGTTTAATATGGGTTGGATTAATTTATGATTCATTTAATATACAAAGTATAATTAGTTATATTTTTCCTAATAATGGCTGTTACACAGCCTTCCGAATACAGTGTCGTATCCCAAATAATTGTTTTCCTGTTGAATAATACTCTATCTCTAATCTGATTCTGCGCAGGACGTATTGCCGCACTGTAAATATTGCAACCAATTCAGAAGCAACAATAAAACTGTTTCAAATAGAAATTATCATAAGAGAAATAATATAAAATAATATACGAATTATTATAGTTTGGTCCATCTATTCAACACATTATAGTTGCGATTATTATTAGGTAAAGTATATTTACCTGATTTAGATTCCTTGAGGTTTTAATAGAACTATAACCTTGCCAACTCATTGTTAACAGGAAAGTATGTAAGAGTTAATAGCAAGAAGACTGCAGATGATTGCGTTTATGAAGTTACTTCGTGTATTGTGTTCAACAATACGTTACAAAGTCATCACAAATATACTCCATTGTCATATTCCAATTACCTTTCCTTTAATGGTTTCATGAAACATGAATAGAATCTATTACTAAACTGAATAATGTAAAATGTTATATAAATTGGCAGACATTTAATTCGTGGATTTCAAAGAGAGCGAATGACATATTTCAAAAACATACACAGTAACAAGTAAAACTTTGTGGAGCATGATACATTAGTTTATTTTAAAATTATGTGTAAAGTGGCTTAAAAATAAAATAAAAGAACATTTTGCTTTGTTTCGTTGATTTGAAATAACGTTCATAATTGCCGAGTTTAATAGTTTCAACTCGTGCAAGGTGAGAGTGTGATGCGATTCTAGTGCAAGGTGAGAGTGTGATGCGATTCTAGTGCAAGGTGAGAGTGTGATGCGATTCTAGTGCAAGGTGAGAGTGTGATGCGATTCTAGTGCAAGGTGAGAGTGTGATGCGATTCTAGTGCAAGGTGAGAGTGTGATGCGATTCTAGTGCAAGGTGAGAGTGTGATGCGATTCAGAACGAATCAAGTCGTTGTAACGGGATGTATGGAATCTAGAACAAAAGTAACTATTAGTTGGGTTTTAATGTAACTAAAAAGTTTATAAGTCTTAGTCATGGTTTAGATTATGTGTAGATATATTCGCCGGTGATGATGACTCGTTGTTGAAACCTTAACAAAAAGCTTTTTATTTGTCCCTTGGTGTCCGATAATATTTAATTATTATATTTTACTTGTTGTAATCCCTTGTTGTTTGGCTTATTGTTCAAGTCATTGAATTAACTCATTTGATATGAAAAAACGTATCTATTATTAGTTTGGAATAGCTTTATTTTTAACTAGCGTTACCCGGCGAATGTTGCGCCCGACTTTAATTTCATAATGAAAAATGGAAAATTATTAATTATTTTCCAATAAGAAAAGCAAATCAAACATCTAAATAATTATATTTCATTTACTGCAATGCTAGAAGAGAAACGATGCTTTTTAATAGGCGAATAACACAAAAATATTTAGGTGTCCCAACTCGTGAGCACGCAACACATAATTTTCCGTGAGAAAAGCACGAACGTAGCAAATTTAATCCAGGAATGATTGTCCTAGTGCCTTGTTTATGGTTATTGTAAATGCAAGATGAAAAATAAATTGTAGTCGTTTGAAATCAGATGAAAGCCTCCTTATTTGTGGAATTAAAACCACCTCTGCTTTGAGTTTGCCACTTATGGCTTCTGCCTCGATCAAGTTGGGTGTCAGTTGCTTTGATGTCAGTCAGGAATTTAGCAATTTTGAAAAATTTAAGATATTTAATAGTGGATTTTAATTAGGGTTAGTATTTAATACTGAACTGTGTTAGGGTTTGTTAAAACTCCTATTTTTTCTTCTGCACAGGAACATATTCCATGTAATCCGAGTTTTCGGTAATGCGAGGAGGTCTCGATCTCATTTACCTCGAATTGGCGAGACTCTAGTGTACTTATTAAAATTTAACGATTATAGATATAACCACAAAAATAACTTACAAATTACCACAAAGTGAATAACATATGCTATGAAAAAGAAATTTTACGTTTACCGATATCCCGAAATAAAAACGTCGGTGAAAAGATATTAAAAAATTATTAAAACAATAAAATTGTATATATAAAACTTTCTTAACTGTTTAAAATTATAATAAAAAAAATGATAAATAAAACGTTTGTTATTTAAAGATAAGTAGGTCGTCCAGAAAGTAAAAACAGTTTTGCTACAGCTAAATAAAAACAAAAGGTATTTATACAAAGCCTGTTTTTCAGCATTACAGTACCTTAAACTATTTACTGCAGTAGACGTAGGATCAAGACACGTGTAGCATGTTACCTGTTCTTCGATGCCAATAATGTACACTTTAGCCGCCAACGATCGAAATTCTAATGACACTTATTCAAGTTCATAGTCACTATCAAACTGTTTACAGCACAAAAAATCCCGAGGAAGCGGAAATCGGATAATAACCGACTCTTAATAAATAAAGTAACTGTTTAATTTAATGCACAAGTGGCGGCGGCCATTTTGGAATCACAACATAAAACAATATTTTAAAATTAATTAAAACGCGTTTCCAATTTTGATGTCTGTAATTTGTAGTATAAAATAAATAAAATTGTCCTTTATAACTTTTTTGTACAGTTTATGATAACACCATTTGGGAACTGAAATTCTCGAAAACTTATATATATACATACCACAATGATATATCAACAGAAAGTTAATTACAGATGTTTTGCTTATTTCATGCATTAAAAATATAAATAGTTTTCGGTAAATGTTTTGATGAGAAATAAATGGCATGTATAATTCAAAAACATAGGTTGTAGCCTACTATGTATGATTATAAAGTTGTGTTTTTGAAAAAAGCAAAAAAAATAGAAAATATTAATATTTAAGGAGAGTATCACACTACTCTTAATATTCAATAGAAGGTTCTACACCACTATACTCAGGCTTTTATGTTGGATATTAACACGTTTTTCTAGCAGAGAGAATGTTACTCTGAAAAAGGCATAAATGCGACGGTTGCTCCCCAACCTTCTGTTTTACAGATTATACTTCAAAATACAGTCGATCCAGAATTAAAGTATTCTAAACTATGAAACTACAATAGTTTCAAACGTTCGTTAGTAGTCGTCATTAACGTGACCCAAACACATCTTTATAAATTTATGATAATGTACCCAGCTTGAAAATTATGGGAAGCCGTACAAGTAACCAATATCGGTGAGAACATCATAATACCGGCGAATGTTGCGTCCGACTTTAATTTTATAATGGAAAATGGAAAATTGTTAATTAATTTTCCAATAAGAGAAGCAAATCAAACATCTAAATAATAATATTTCATTTACTGGAACGCTAGATGTTTTTTAATAGGCGAATAACACAAAAATATTTAGGTGTCCCAACTCGTGAGCATGCAACACATAATTTTCCGTGAGAAAAGCACGAACGTAGCAAATTTAATCCAGGAATGATTGTCCTTGTGCCTTGTTTATGGTTATTGTAAATGCAAGATGAAAAAAAATTGAAGTCGTTTGAAATCAGGTGAAAGCATCCTTATACGTGGAATTAAGACCAACTCTCCTTTAAACTTTCCTCTTATGATTTCTGCCTCGACCTAGCTAGTGTTAGTTTTTTGTTGTCAGTCGGCAATTTAGCAATTTTAAACGTTAATTAGTAATGGATTTTTTTTACATTAGGTTTATAATTTTTTTAAATTAATTAAGTAACGCTAATATGGATGTACATTTTAACATTACAGTTATGGAACGCTTTACACTGAACCATCCTAAGTATCTGGGGCAGAGCCCGGTAGATAGATCTGCAACAAACTTCACATGAACCATCCACGGAATAAGTCACGCAATTCTTCCAAATTTCATTAACTTCTGTTTAGAGATTTAGTCGCCCATAAGATACATACATTCACACATAGATAAATTGGTTTTTGAACCAATCTAAACCTCTAGGGCGGAGCACTGTAGATATATCAAGGTCAAATTAACCTTGAACCATCCGGGGAATATGTGAAATAATCCCTCTAAATTTCGTTAACTTCTGTTCAGTGGTTTAGGCGTCCATAAGATACATAGATAGAAACATACAGACATACATACAAACAGACACACACATATACATCAGTTTTTATAGCCTACTAGCGTTACCCGGGACACGTTACTGCACTGGAAATCATAATTATTTAATAAGAAGAGCAAATCAAAAAACTAAATAATTATATTTAAATCTAAATCATTTACTGCAAATCTAGAGGATAGATAATGTTTTTCTTCATTACATTAGGCATATAAACATACAAATTTTAGATGTCCTTACACATCTAATGACAGATCACAGAAAAGTTTGCTTTTTCAAAACATTATACGTTTCGAATTTCATTCTGAAATTCTTTTTCAAGAATTCAGAAATAAGAAAAAGGTTGACTTTATAAATTGTTGATTTTTGTAATGTTATGTATTTTATAAATAGTAAGTTATGTTTTATAATTGTTTAATTTAAATTGAGCTCTTGAAAAAGAATTTCAGAAAGAAATTCAAAACGTTGAGTGATTTAAAAAAGCAAAATTGTCTGTGATCTGTCATTAGCCTATATAATAAATATTTATATTTATAAATACCTATTTTATGTCGAGACAAAATATAAGTGGTATTATAGCAAATAATATTTATTATTTACATATAATTATGGCTTAAAGTGTATAAGTGTTTATTATATGATTCAATATGATATACATATATTACACGTGGGGACATTAAGTCTTCTCTGAATGCAGAAAAAGTTTTCATTAACCATTTTGTAACTTTAAATATAAAAATTATTTATATCTCTTTCTATAACTATGAAGATAAATATATTTCAAATTCTTCCTTTCATCAGAAAAGAAACTAAATCGTTCTCTAGGAATTAAGGTCGGGCAACTGCATCATAGATTTTACTTCCCGACACAATCTGTCATTTCTTACGATTTCATTTACCGTTTCCATTGTATTTTCGTATCATCGTTTTGAAATAAGAGTGAATTTGAAAGAAAAACACATCGGTTTTGTTTCGAAAACTTATTTAGTCAACAGTCGATTTTGTTTCGTAAATAATTAAATTTAAGAACATAATATTTACCTGTTTGTGTAAAAGGATTGACTAATACCAATTTGGTGGAAAAAAATCTGATTGCAACAAATCATAAACGACTGTTTTACCTAATCATAAAATCTCATTGCTCGAAATACATCGCTTTACAAAATGACTGGATATATTTTAAAATAACAATAACTTACTTAACACAGTTAATTGTACTTTTAACATAACTTGTAACAATCATTTTCTAAAGTAGGTTAAATAAGAAAATTAAATTTCTTATAAAAAGATGGAGCAAAAAGATTTTTAAGTACTTTCATAACCTTTCTATTACATAAAAAGTTGCACTAATAGTCGTAAGCGTCTTTCTCTACTTACGCCCGCGACACGGTTTCCTTGCTCAATACATTACAAAAAAAGCCTTTGAAGAGTATTGCTTTTGAAAAGTATCTCTAAGACTTACGTTTACCTATTTTAAGAGCTGTCTCTTAATTATTTACCTAATTTTAATAGAAATTTATTGAAGCATGTAGAACACGCTTAATTGTTAAGTGCTACGTGGGCGATGTTCTAACCACATACATCCAGTTGCGAACGCTGTTGCCTTCTAAGGATGATCCGTGACATGAGAGCCGTATGAAAACTTTGCTCTAATATAAGCTACATATCAAGAACTGTCAGCGATTTCACCGACCTTGGAATGTTGACCAGCTCTGAATTAAGTGGTTTACGTGGACAAACACAGCCATGTTCACAATTTCTTTTTTAAGCGTAAAATTGCTTTTTAGAGTGATCCACAAAAATGTGAAAAGAATGAAAAACCCTGACTTTCTAGTAAAGAAGAACCAACATTGAGTTATAGGATCAGGCATTATTGGATTTAAAAGAGATAAAATTTTGGTATTACATGTGACATAAAGGAGGTCATTGTTATCTTCAATACATGGCACAGATGAAATAGATAGTCACCAACATAGATGTTCGTGCTGTATTGTTGCGGGTGATACAATAAAGGTGGCACAGATTCCATAAATCCTCTGTGTTCAACTTTCTTATTTTGAAGAAAATCAAGAAGATATTCTCTCAATATACTTTTTTCGAGAGTTCCACATGGCTGACAATTCTTTTAAAGTGTATAGTGTCAACATTGTCTCAGTCCTTTTCCAGATAAATCGATTTTCTATAAATTTTTACTATTTGTAAAAATACTTACTTTCAGCGGTTTAAAAAGTGTATGAACAAGCAAAAGTAAATAGTATGTAAATTCCTATTTAGGTTAAGAAAGAAAAGTGTTTTTCAATTACGTTTCATGAAATAATTACAAATAATATAAATAAATATATATATACATGACAGAAACACAATTTTAAGTGGCAAAATAAAAATCGAAATTTATGATTAACATTAATTACTTACTTCAATTTAATTACGGAATTAATATTTGAAAAAGCTGTATAGCCATCGTGTCATCCAGTACTAGCAAAGAAAATTTATTTGAACTTGAGTGGATGAATAAAAAGTATTTTATTATTGAACATAATATATATATATATATATATATATATATATATATATATATAACTTCCAATACCTAGAAACATATTTCTCAAAGAAGTATATGCATGTTTTCCTCCATCCGGTTGTCGTCGAAACCTCCATTGTACAACCATAATCAGTTGCCATGGTTACCACACAATATCATAAATAGTGCTCTAGTGTAACTAAAATAAATTTTTCTTTGTTAACCTCAGTAGGACTTTACTAAGTTTCTTTTTTCTATATAATTACTTATTAGTTAATTTATTACACATAGTTAAAATCATGCTTTTTACCTAATTATATCCTTGAAAACAATTTGACGCCATGGAAATGTAGAGAATGGTGTGATCTTTTGTGCACCTGGCATATGTAAGTTTATCAACCTCACGCTCCGTACTACGGTTTAATGTATATAAATATTGTTAATAGTTACACAATTTATTTCAATTAAAACCGTTGTAAATTGATAGAACAATGAAGTTTGTTTCATTTGGTGTTCTTTTCTTCTAATGCAGAGGTTTTCAACGAGAAAGTCAATAAATTTAAGCAATAATAAAAGAGCGGTTTCCATCTCCCAGTTTGTGGTCCACAAATTACAGATAGAGAAAACTCGTTTTTCTTGCTTAGTTAAGCAGGAACCTTTGAGCCACAACGAATATTTCACTTTGTTTATGTCCTGAAGGATTGCAAGATTTATAGGCGCATTAAGTAGAACGATCGATTTTTGTATTCTTTATGTAATGAAACTGTTCAATTAAATTTAGGTCAACGGTAACTTGAAAAAAGCAAACTTAGGAGTAAAAGGGCACATTAAAACAGTAACTAACCAACTCACAATAAAAGTTGTTTACTCTCAAATTTGATTCAATGGCTTTCTTGTAGTTTTAAGGTTTACAGTGTCTACATTAAGATATTATGTGTATTGTGTTTCAATATGTATTGAGACGTTCACCTATGTAAGTCTAACATGATATAAATATGAAAATAGATAAGAATAAGGTATCACGTTACCATGGACCCATACCTCTGGTTGACCTACTCTCTACCGGGGACAGAGATCTTTCTACACGTAACACCCCTATGTAAGAAGGATATGGAACAGTATAGGCCAAATTTTATAAGTTGGCACATTATTTAGGTAGAAATTGTGTACTAGACGTCTAGAAAACATCAGGCATTGCCGTCATTCCTCATCGGGGCCATAAATCACGGCCTACCCTTAGACAATCCCATTAGCACGCTTCCTTGAACGCCCTACTTACATTTGTAGCTATTTTTACTATATATTAAAACTATTGATAACTAACTAAATATTGAGTCAACAATATGAGTCAGCTAAATTCGAAGAATCGAAGACCGGAGAGCACCTCCACCCTCTTTTCGTCATTGGCCTCTCGCGATGGCTCGCAGCTCCTAAGTGCCAGTTTACCAAATTTTATATATAGATTAGAATATATAAAGGCAAAATATCACGTTTGCAGGGTCTCGTGATGGTGATGACGAGATAGTTGTTATTATTATGATTATTACCTTGGAGGTGTTTGAGAAAATAAATTATTATTTGCGAACTAATATTGGCGATTTTTTAATTAATAATGTTATGAAAGTATATACCGAAAGATATTTTTCGTGAAGTTTTTGTTTATAATATTGAATAACTATATTCAAACAAAACGGTTTACCAACAAATATTCTTTATTGGTATTATTTAGTACAATATATCTATGAATATGAAACCCCTAATATTCCTGGTAAATTATCTAAAATACAATTGCAACATTCATTCTAATTGGTTTATTCATAACACGTATAACAACGACATGATTTGGGATATTTATAAAGTGAATCCACAATAAATTAAATGTACTGCAGTTTAAAATAAAGATGTCTTGATATAGCAGCCTCATTTTGAATAAATAAAGATGAAAAACGTGTTTTCAATGGGGGATTAGTTTTCAAGCATTTATTTACTGCTAATATAACCACCACCGTTCCTACATTTTACGAACTGTAGAACTTCTCCCAAAAATATTCGTTGACTTTCTTTATTACTACCGTACTAAATACAACATTCTTTATAAACATGTATTTGTTTCTAATTTATTCGTCCTTGGCGTTGTTATTATTTAAAAACAGGCTTTTAACATTGAAAGTACTTCTGTTCCTTTATACACAATTTGTGCTCATATTTCTTCTTGTAAATATTGAGGAATTCAGTTGATATTTTTAAACATTTCATTTTTTTCTCTTTCAAACCTGACACCCAGCTGTCCAATGACCCTGAGAATGCTATATTTATTTGATGTTAGATTTATTATATATAATCTGCGTTCTACCATTTCTCTAATGGGATGGTTTGAAATACATTTATATAAAATCAGAAATTATTTAAAATGTTTGTTTAATCTGAAGTATGGAAGTCCTAACTATAATGAAATGGATTAATCCTTTTTATTTATTCACCCGAAAAATATTGGTTTTATGATAATAGTTTAATAAGATTGGTTTTTGTACTCACAATCAAACAAGCGTGGGTAACACAAGAAATTAACATTTGTTGATTCCATCTTCGCGTGAGCTACTAGTAATCACTTACAACTTTTTTTAAAAAAATGTTTTAACTTGCCTATAGTAGCACTTACTTTTTTGTGTTGAGGACGGCCGTTTCGGGAGATGTGTCCCTTTTTCAACTCAGACCGTTGGAGTTACGGTCTGAGTTGAAAAAGGGACACATCTCCCGAAACGGCCGTCCTCAACACAAAAAAAGTAAGTGCTACTATAGGCAAGTTAAAACATTTTTTTAAAAAAAGTTGTACAAGAAATTACTTTTCAGGACGCACATTCAGGCTTTCTTGAGTTATTGAAACGTTGTCTGTGTAAATAAATAGTTGTATCTGACTCTAAAATCAGCCGCATTTATTTAAACTTTAATCTCTGCGAGCGCAAACATGATTAATATATTGCGTTTATGTCCAAGGCCATTAATTCAAAATGCACTTGAAAACTTTGAACTTACTGAGCCGAAAACTAGGTAGTATAAAATAAATGGCGAAATGGCTTATCTCATTTACCTTTGTACCTAACTTACCTGGATACAAAATAACCTAATTTGTATTGGCTAGTTAGTAGAAAAAAATACAAAAATATAAAAATTGTATAGTTTCAAAAATTAAAAGCTAACTAAGATTTGTATTGTTCGTTTCCCTAAAAAAATCTTTTTTTTTAAATTACTTGAACAAAACCTTTTTTCCAAACACGTACAAAAGATTGGAAGTATAAAATATTTTCTGCTACCATAATAAAACGCAACACAGATTTTTTTTTTCTAAGATTGTTCTTCAAACTTATGGTAATGAATTTTATTGAATAAAATCTATTTATACAATAATATTCAAATATTAAATTTAAATATGTATTATGTTTAGGGCAATTGTAAAGATAGCTATCGGCTTTTAGTAGTGAATCATACCTTGTTGCAATAGTATAAGACTTGTTGATAAACCTCATACGGAATTCATACCTCTTGCAGTGCTATACCATGTAATCATGTAATCAGATCAAAGTGACAGCTTCAATGGATTTTATTCATGTCTGCCAATAATAATTCAATAGACTTGTGCAGCTACTAGTAATGTAGACATCATAGGTAGGTCTTTCAGCACCATAGAAGAAACATTTGCAAATATAATGCGAGCGTTCAAGGAGATGAAACTTGGGGTTAATGAAGACAAACCCAAAGTATGTACGGTATAGCATCCCTGAAGTAGCCTAACTGGAGAGTGGATTTGTTGAGCGGAAACTTTTCAAATTTGAAGTGTGGATCAATTCTAGGATCCATTGTCAGCTGCAGTAATAAGGTCTCCATTGAGGTGAATAAAAGGATATCCAGTGCCAATCGAGCCTACTTTGGATTACGCAAACACCTGAACATTATTATTTAAGTAGGAGAACAAAAATGACACTCTATAAGAGGTTACCCCCCCCCCCCACCATTTCGGCTAACGGTATATAAAGACAAGCTCAAAATTTGAGCAACCAGTACTTTTTTTTTCTGGCGAAAAACCAATTGTGGTTATCATCACCAAACAAAATCTGACACGGAACGCAATATTTTAAGTAAAACCAAATAAATTTAAATACAACAAAAATTACAAAACAAATAACAACAACAATAAATAACAAAAAACAACAATAAATCTATAACAACAAAAAAAATTTTTCAACTATAAATAACAAAATAACAACAAAGAACAATATAACAGTGAATAAATAATAAGAATATGTAAAACAATAATAGGTAACAATTTATCAATAAATAAATCTCAATAACAATAACAAGAACACAAAATAGATTAAATTTAAATAAACAAAAGAAACACAGAGAATTATATGTATAAACAAAAGAAAAGAATATAATTTAGGTATTAAATTTTAAAAAATATTTTCAAGTGGTGCAAGAAAGCGATGACTCGGTCAATAGCCGAGGCATCGTCCATTAGCACCACCTTTAAACTGCCTTTTAAATTAAAAAGGGCACGAATATTGCTTACACTAACCCAATCTACTAAAATATGTCTTATTGTGAAGATATCACCGCAGTATTGGCATATTGGTGGATCTTCACGACGCATCAAATATCCATGAGTTGCAAAAGAGTAGCCAACCCGAAGGCGTGTAACCACCACTTCCTCCCTACGTTTTGAACGAATTGAAGACCTCCTTAGACGGACGGTACCTTTAATTTCCCTCAGCTTATTCTGAATCACGGTATGCCACTCGTCATTCTAAGCAGCAAGCAATAAATGTTTCGCAAAACACACATAATCAGATGCCATAACTAGTTGAGTAATAGGCACCAAACTTGTAGCTTTCTTCGCCGCTTCATCCGCTTTTGTGTTTCCAAGTATTCCGCAATGTCCAGGAACCCAACAGAAAGTTACCCCCACACCCCTCAATTGAAGCCTGTGTACAGCACACAAAATGTCCTCAACTAAAGGGTTGACAGAGAAAACATCCTGAAGAGCCTGAAGAAAACTTTTGGAATCCGAACACAAAATATAATGGGAAGATCGAAATTGAATGACGGTCAAAGCTTTAAAAGTAGCAAATAGTTCTGCCGTGAAAACACTGCAAGCTGATGGTAATCCGTATGTGTAGGTACGTCCAGACGCATAAAACGCACACCCAACGCCATTGTTCAGTTTAGATCCATCCGTGAAAATAATCTCACTATACTGGTGGGATCTGTATATTGCCAAAAACTCCTGGTGATACTATTGAAGTTTTGAAAATGGAGTTTATCCGAAACACGTCAATAGAAGAGAATATTGAAAAGTTAGGAATGGTAGAAAAATGTACTCATACATATATAATAGCAAAAGTGAAATAAGTAATTAACAGCCGGCTCGTCTTGAACAGCAACAAGATTTCGATATTAAACCATAATTTACAGTTTATAACTGTAAGCTGACTTACAGTTTAACTACACAGTTTACAGCTACACTTACAGTTCAACTTATAGTTTAAAGCTGATTGTTAAACTGTATAACATACTGTTTAATGAACGTTTAGCTCTTGAAAAGGATTTTCGGTTAGAAAATTGAAATGTAGAGTGTATTTGTGAAGGGTGTATTTGTAAAAGCAGGAATTGGTCTGTGATCTGCCATTAGCCTTTTTTTTTTAACTTGGGAGCGGGTTTAAACTGCCCGAAGCACTGCTACCTTAAGGTATATTGTACTTACCTCCCTGATCTAGTCGAATAGCCCCTTCCCTCTTACCAGGTTTAGGAGTTTCCTGACTAGTGTTTTACCTTCAGCATCCACCAGAGCTGTACTATCACCAAAGAGATTGAAGCACCTCTCAGCAAGTACTTCACATCTGTAAATAATGTGTGTGGCAGTCTCCAGTTCCTGTCCGCATAATCTGCACACTGGTTCATCTTTGCAGATACCCATTTTATGCAGATGTTTCCTTAGTCCACCGTGTCCCGTGAGTAGACCTGTGGCTATCCTCAGTGCCTGCCTAGACCAAGTAATGTGATCGCTGCATATTTCCAAGACGGGTTCTTTGACCACGCACTCGATACTCATATGTCCCGAAACATCTGGGAGGTTAACCCAGTTGTTCGGGTTGCGCAATCTCCATGCCGCCAGCCTCGCCTCTCCCCTAAGGACATGCTCGAGGGGAGGGAGGTTAAGCATTACTTCCATTGCTGCACCAGGTGTAGTTGACATCGCTCCCAGTGTGCACAGACAGGCCAATCTCTGGATAGAGCTCAATTTAGCTCTTGTCTGTGCCTGGTTGGCCTTTGTCCACCACACCAGAGCTCCATAGGTAATCATAGGTCTTATCACCCTCAGATACATCCAGTGCATCATTGATGGCTTCAGTCCCCATTTCTTACCCACCATTCTTCTCACAGTCATCAGTGCCCTTTTGGCCCTGTTAACCGTCCTCTCAAGATGTGGGTTCCAGGTGAGTTTCCTGTCCAGAGTAACTCCCAGGTACTTCACCTCCCCCACAAACTCAAGGTATTCACCAAACAAGCGAGGCATCCTGGTCGTCAGATCTTTTCGCTGTCTGGTGAAGTTAATAAGAGCAGTCTTTTTCGGATTTACCCTAAGGTTCTCCTTATTACACCACTCTTCAATCAGTCGTAGAGGATTTCTGATTACCTCAAGGACTGTATCAGGGAATCTGCCCAGGATCAGAACAACTATGTCGTCCGCATATCCTAGACAGAAGTACCCCTGTTCATTCAGGAGTTCAATAAGGTTGTCAACCACTAGGCACCACAACAGATGAGAGAGAAGCCCCCCCCCCTGTGCACAGCCCAGACTTGTCTCCGCCCTTCTGACCTCTCCTGCCACCTCTACTGAAATGCTTCTGTTTGTTAACATGGAACTTATCCAACCACAAGTGGTCGCATTCACTCCATGACGTCTTGCACCACTTACCATCGTCTCCCCTGAGGGGTTATTGAAAGCCATTATCCTTTAACACAATAAATAGTTATTACCAGACATTAAATAAAGTTTTAAAGGGTTTCTTCTTGGTAAATATTGCAATAGCTTATTATATAATTGAAACCATTGTATGCATATTATAAAGAGGTCTGCCCAACTGTGTTGGGTTTCAAATTCTTTGCACTATTGTGATATTAATATCGTAATATTATTAGTAGTAATATCTTTAATTAATTGCTTTATGCATGAATGTATATTAGTATATTACATTTGTAATAATAAAAATATTGTTAATGAATCTTTCAATTCCGTCTAGATTTTATATTACTGTATTAAAAAAAAAGAACTTATGTTGTACAGTGAATGTTGGTTGATAATTTCCTGAAACTATCAAATACAAAAAGCATTTATTTGTAATTGTATTTAAATAAATTATTATTCGATATTTTTGTAAAAGTTGCTAATACGTCTGGATATTTCTTACTCTACTGGCGTCTGTAAAAATATTAAATACACATATTTACGTAGTTTAAATGTCAATCTAAAAGACATTTATCTTTATAAGTAATAATTGAGCTGGCTGGCGAGTTAAAATTATAAATAGATAACTAACTCCACACAAACTCAAAATACAATATACTTTATTGTCATACGCGTTTCAATGACTTATGTCATCATCATCATTAACCCCACCAAATTTACAACTTCAACGTTTTACAAATTATGACAATAAACTACACTGTTTTGTGTGTACTTGTGTAGTTATGTATTTATTTATAACTTTATCTTGGTCCTGTTATTCATGACGTTCGCACAAATGTTTATGTTGAATTTAGTAACGTTTTGTCTTTATCTTTTTCACGACGTTACGTTCAAAGTGTAAGTTATAGTCCGTCTGTAGCATTTTATAACTTCTAATAATATTAATTTTCTCAAGTCACCGATACGCATTTTAGTTTTCTGTGTGTATGTTTTAAAATAAACGAAATGCAAAAAATAATATTTCACAATTAGTGACCAACGATTAAAGTCATTATTTTAATAGTAAAACATTAAATTTAAATAGATTAAACATTATTTAAATTTGTATCATATCGCTGATTAGCCTACTTGCGCGATATTTTAGGAATTAATTGTGGAACGAGATGTTCAGATGTTTAAAAACACATAAATTTAAACAAATAGAGTAGGCGAATGTTTATAGTCACTTCTCGCAGTTCTAACTCTTGTACATCTATTTTTAGATGAACCCGGCTTGCACTGAACACCATGCGAGTGTTCGTGTTTACATTTCAACTAGTCGAATTGTGAACATTTAACAAAGTTGGTTGTGTTTAAAAACATATATCAATTGTAAAAATCTATAAACAGCCTTACCAGAATGGAGGTAGTAAGGTTATTTTTAATTGTTTTGATACACTGTTCTTTATTTTTAATTTTACTTTTGTGAATTTGTAACTTATATTTCTATTGCTCTAAAAGGGTTCTTATTTCAGAGATAAAGTTTGATAATGTTCACTAACCAGAAATAACGATATATCATTGTTGTATTGTATATACTTCATACTGTCAGCTGATTTAATTTTACTTTTAATACTAACTCTTTTTACTTGCTTCAACGTATGTCGTCAATATTTGGCGCGAACATTGTAATAGCTTCTGATGATTTTTGACAAACAACGTTGTGTGTCTGTTTCTAAACCTTCAGAAGTATGTCTAATCGTCGTCAGAGGTCTACGTTATCGTCGTCAGAGGTCTACTTTACCGTCGTCAGAGGTCTACTTTACCGTCGTCAGAGGTCTACTTTACCGTCGTCAGAGATCTACTTTACCGTCGTCAGAGGTCTACTTTACCGTCGTCAGAGGTCTATTTTACCGTCGTCAGAGGTCTACTTTACCGTCGTCAGAGGTCTACTTTACCGTCGTCAGAGGTCTATTTTACCGTCGTCAGAGGTCTACTTTACCGTCGTCAGAGGTCTACTTTACCGTTGTCAGAGGTA
The DNA here is from genome assembly GCA_036971475.1 of Prosapia bicincta. Classification (NCBI taxonomy): domain Eukaryota; kingdom Metazoa; phylum Arthropoda; class Insecta; order Hemiptera; family Cercopidae; genus Prosapia; species Prosapia bicincta. Next base: position 48,614,965 of record JBAIZL010000006.1, read on the forward strand.
TAGGTAATCGTTGCACGAGTATGCTTTAATAAATTTACCTAAAACATAAGTTCGGCAAAGTTTTTAACTTGGTAACTCGAAATTCAACTAATCGTCATTCTTCATGAAAAAACTTTTGTATATTTTTCACTCCATATTTTTGTTATTATTTTATCGTGCCAGTTTATGTATTACCTTACTCTTTTGAGGAAATTCGTCAATATTTTGAGATTACAAAAATAGATTTTGTATAATCTCATGTTTATCTTTTGAATCTGATTAAATAGTAGAAATGATTCTGCATTGTGTATAATGCAAGTTACATACAAATAGGCATGCATCACAGGTATATTAAACGAGTTTGATAAAATTTGCACCTTTTATAATTTCAAAGTAAATTAAATTAGGGATCCCTATTCTTTGCATTTTAAAATTGTCTTTTCAACTATTCGTGGATTTTTATATTAAACTAAAAACAATTCTTCGTAAACATAAAAAATTATTTAGTAGTAATTGCAAAAATATGCATTGCAAAGAATAAGATAGAAACAAGTAATATGAACCAAACATTTTGAGTGAATTCCTATTGAGGTTAGGAGAAAAAATTTATTTTTTTAACCCTAGAGCACTATTTACGATATTGTGTGGTACCCATGACAACAGTTTAAGGTTGTATAATGAAGGTTTCGATGAGAACCAGATGGGGCCCGAAAAATCCATATACATCTTTGAGAAATATATTTCTAGGTATTGAAAAGTTGGCCCAGTGCAAAGGTGCGCTACACTTCGAACATAAAGATTCTCATTTCGAATCCGGCTGGACCCCACAAATTTTATAATTTAATTATTGAATAGATATATGAAAAAAATTTATTAATATCAATTGTCATCCACTATAGGTTTAAAAAAAGTGAATTTAACTTGATTGGATAAGTAAAAAAGTATTTTATTAACGATTTGAAATTTGTACAAGATATATAGGCCTATCAGGAGAGTTTAAGCTAATAGAAGGAATTTAATAATAATAAAATATACTGTGTCCGTGATCTAATGCTAAATGAGTTGTTAAATGTGAATACTGACATCCACCTAATTAGATCCTACTGGCACGGAACCAATTAAGTTTTATAGACTGTTTTCTGTCACTCTCTGGATGTTTACATTATTAGTTTTCGCTTTTTGAGGTTATGTCATCATTGAGAAATAGTTTTGAGAGCTTCATTAGTTCAGATTATTTTAAGTTCACTGAAACATGAGCCAACAATAATAGCAAAATTCGAAAAGCAATATAAACTACTTGAAAAATCATTAATAATTATTACATTTGTAGTCAATGATTATCTTAGGTTAGGTTAGATTTGGTTAGGTTAGGCTAGGTTAAGATAGGTTAGGCTAGGCAAAGTTAGGTTAGGTTAGATAAGGTTAGGTTAGATAAGGTTAGGTTAGATAAGGTTAGGTTAGATTGGGCTATGGTAGGATAGGTTAGATTAGGGTGTGTTAAGTTAGTTAAGGTTAGGTTAGTTTAGGTTTCTTGTATAAATTTACTTTAAAGTAATTTTATACTCTGATTTAAAGAGTGTAAGTAAGTTTTTGAAAAAAGCAAAAAAGAAGTATCAAATGTAAAGTACAATATTTTCATCAAAACGAAACACCAAATGTAATTATTTGCTGCACAAATAAAAACATTGCAAAATAAGAGCAATACATCTGAGTCTAGTTTCCAGCTTCATTTCATGAAACATTACATGAAACGGGAGGAGCTATTGTTGAGTCAGGAACTTCGGTTTGCAGTAAGTTAAAAAGACAAGTACTATCGGGGTAAAAACTGCATGCGCGATGGTGATGGTTTTCAGCAACATCCACTTCTACATTTTTTTAAAAAATTAATAAATTTTTTCAGAAGATGCTACAAAATATTTCTTTTTATATTCAGTATGAAAATAATTTATTTTAATTTACTATATAGAAGCATTCCAAACTAGGTTTTTCGTACGTATTTCGAACAGACCTTCGTCGCACATTGACTTTACTATACCCATGTCTACTTGCGATTGCTTCTGCTACGGGAGATGAAATAAACTAAGCAGGTGACCTAATGATGCAGTTGAACCTGTGACATGATAATTCTGTGTTTAGAATTCCAATATTATTCTTGAAAGCCTTAGAACAAATTCAAAGATCATTCTATGCTTAACTGTGTGTAAGCTTCTGCACGAGGTTTAGGAAGATTTTACTTCTAGATCGATTACGATTTATCATTTGTACAAATATTAAACCGCTAAGAGGTGAGTCATGAAAATTTTCTTCAAATTTTCAAGAATTAGGTAGCTTTACTGACGTTCTCTATATCTCACAGGGTTAAAAAAATGCTGTCATCAGCGGTTTCACGTATGGGCAAATATTTTGAAACGTGACATGTTGCAAACCTTGAATTTTAAAACTATAAATTAGATCTGTTTTTACTAGGCCATTTATTCTCTCCACCTTGATTCGCCCAATAAAAAAATCCAACCTTTTAAATGAACTGAAATTAGAAAAACATTTAAAAATACCTACAGGAGACAAATTACAACACAATTTCGACACCAGGACACTCTTCCCAACTGCCATCGAATTTCTCTATCAAAAACTGAGTGATTAGTTAAGATCCTCTACTTTTTGTAAGAAACGCAGTATACGATTCCACATTTTACAAGAAACTCAATGGACGATTCCACATTTTGCAAGCCCCATAGAGGGCAATCAGATTTTTAAAGAAACGCTATTGACGGATCTAAATGTTGCAAGGAACTTAATGAATGACTCCACGTTATGCAATAAAATTAATGGACGACCCCATATTTTGCAAGGAACTAAATTGACGAATCCTCATTTTGCAAGCAACCTAACGGACAATCAGTTTTTTCAAGAAACGCTATTGAGGGATCCAAATTTTGCAAGGACCTTAATGGACGACTCCACGCTTTGCATAAAAAGCTTTGCAGATTTGCAAGGAACTTAATAAATTACTCCACATTTTGGTAGGAACTTCATGCTCGACTCTATATTTTGCAAGGAGCCTAATTAACTAATGAGCTAATATATTAAAAGGAAATTATTAGACGACTCCACATTTTGCAAAGACATTAATGGACGTGTCCACGTTTTGTAAGGAAATTAATAGACGACCCCACATTTGCAAAAGGAACATAATGGACGCCTCCACATTTTACAAGGAACTTAATGGAAGACTCCATTTTTTCAAGAAACGCAATGGACGACTCCACATTTTGCAAAGAGCTTGATGGAAGACTCCATATTTTGAAAGGGGTTTAATGGACGATTCCAAGTTTTACAAGGAAATTATTGGACGAGTCCTTGTTTGACAAGATAATTAATGGACGACTCCACATTTTTCAAAGAACCTGATGTACGACTCTACATTTTGCAAGGAACCTCATGGAAGACTACATTTTGCAAGGAACCACATGGACTACTTCACATTTTGCAAGGAAAATAATGGACGGGTCCACGTTTTGCAAGGAAATTAATGGATGGGCCCAGATTTTTCAAGGCATGCAATGAACGACTTCAGATTTTGCAAGGAATTTAATGAATGACTATATTTTGCAAGGAAGTTCATGGACGACTCTACATTTTGCAAGGAAGTTCATGGACTTTGCATTTTGCAAGGAAATAATGGACGACTCCACATTTTACAAGGAACGTAATGGACATTTCTACATTTTGCAAAAAACTCAATTAACAACTCCACTTTTTACAGATATTCTGTACTTCATTTACTTCTTATAAATTACGTATTAGCTTTTTGTAAAAACATTCCTAATCTTCATCTAGAAATCTGCGTATTTTTGGGCAAATAGGGTTTTGGCATCAACCCTTCAATAATAGTTGATGTACTTGGTTTCCTTTAAAACCTAATGACAGTGGTATTAAATGAAGATTTACGGCGTTCTAGGGTATATATTGAAGCTTTAACTGTCTATTTTCAAGAGATATGTATTAACAATTTATTAGGTGGTATATTAGCACACAGATAATTTACGTTGTTTCCTTTAAAACCCAATGTCGGTGATGTTAAATGAAGATTTACGGCGTTCCAGGATATATATTGAAGCTTTAATTGTCTATTTTCAAGAGATATGAATTAACAATTTATTAAGTGATATATTAGCACATAGATGATTTACTTTGTTTCCTTTAAAACCCAATGTCAGTGGTGTTAAATGGAGTTTTACAGCGTTTTAGGATATGTATTGAAGCTTCAACTGTCCACTTTTATTAGATATGAATATTTGTGAATGAACAACTGATAAAACGAATAATCAATACAGTTTTCATTTATGGAAATGTTACATGTGCGTCCATTTGAAAGCGGTATATCAAATATGATGGTATACCCAAAATATAAGTCTTGTTTTTAAATGGAAAACTGAGCTACTTATAAAAGGGTTTGTCTCGCGCATTTTCCTAAGAACTCTCTAAGGCGAGGGAGTAAATTCACTATAGTTTCAGAGTCTACTCCCACAAAAGAATAGCTGTTGCATTATTTATAGGGTACAACTCCTAAAATTTTATTTCAATTGAATGGTAAATATCTGATATGCAACAAAGAATCTGAGCGCATCAATGGAAGTCAATTAATTTGTAGGCACTTTACTGAGGATCACGTATAGTAAATGTTTTTGTAGTAAACACCTAAAATATTTAGTTTGTTCAAGTACTGGGTTTATTTTAACAAAAAGAAAAGAAAAAGGGAACGTGAGATAGAGGTTATAACGAGTGAGAAAGGGCGAGAGAGAGAAAGAGAGAGAGAGAGAGAGAGTTGGGGGGAAGAGAGTAATATATTCATTGTTATTCTACGTGTAAATTTATTCTGTGATATGTTTTAATTACCATTAATAGCAATTAGGCCCTAAGCAACTTTCAACTACAAATTGGTAACCATATCTTAAATTCAAGTCGTTTTGGTTCCCTTTAATTAATTCATTCTTCTGCTATTATTTCAAGAACTCTTGAAGAAATGAGCTTACAACTTTCGACGAAAGATATTTTCTCTCCTCCAATAAACTGTTTAAAAAATCTTTTATCTCTGGCATTCAATAAATGTTCTCAAACATTTTCAAATATCAAAACTTTAGTGAAAACGTTTTTGTACGTTTATAATTACAAAATTCAGGGGCCGAATTTAATTTTAGTTATTCTGTTGGAATTATACAATATCAAAAGCACAGTGGCACAACATTTTACAATAAAATTAATGGTAAAAACCCCAATACCACAAAAATAATAAACAATAACTAATATTATAATGACAACTGATATAACTGATATTATACTGTAGAGTAGCTTCCAGGAGTACTGAGGAAGGTGACATCGTCGCCGAAACTAGTTTGTTGTGTGTGTGTGTTTATTAAAAACAATGTTTTGTGAGATTTTGAGTTCACTGTTTTGACTTTCAACTTTCTAACAAGTATTTTATTTATTTATAATATTTTATTTTATCGAATATTAAAGCATATATATATTTTTTTAAATTTTCTGCACCGACAATGGGTGTAAAGTATGTTTCTAGTGTTGGGTTTAAGGAACTGTTATGTTAAAGGGAGACTATGGGTTACTGCCTAAATTTCATAAGACGTCATCGCCTTTACGATTCGCATCGCTTTTATTTTAATTACTTCAAGTATTTTAAAATCGTCAATCTTTTAATTTTATTTATAAATTCTTCGTCTTCATTCTATATATATTTTACGGGTACATCGAGCTTAGACTTCCTACGACATGTCTTCATCTGTCCATAAACACTAAACAACTTTATTATTTACTGAGAAAACTACAATTACTTGATATGACCCCGATAAGTGCTAGTTTTTGTACACTTTGGGATATTTAAGGAATTTATATTTTTAAAGCTACAATATCACAATAATAAACACTCAAAACCCTCGTTACTACAACACTTTATTATTCTACCCTTATGTACATTTCAGTTTCCAAATAACAATCCTCAGAAGGTTAATACACAAAGACTCCTTTACATTTCGGTTACGAAGCATCCATCCTCAGAGGGATAACACAAAAACACTTTTGGAATTGTATCCCTCTGAGGATAGTTACTTAGTAACTGGAATGTACATAAGGGTAAAATAAAAAAAAAGTGTTGCCGTTAAGAGGTTTTTGAGTATTTATTATAATTCTTCAATCACAGTGTATTCCCAATAAATAGTTATAATGTTGCATTTGGGTTAGCTGATTATTATAAGTACGCAAACAAAAAATTGTTATTTTATTATTTAAATAATAATAATCCCAAAGCAAAATTGTCTAGGCTATATCTCAAACCTGTTTAATCTTCAAATCCATCATAGCCATTGGGTTAGCTAATACAGCATCAAATTCTTTAGTGCTCGTTACACTCTCTGATAATGAGTGTTTTATATTGAAACGAGTTTGAGCAATAAATTGTTGATTGTGAGATGAGTTTCGTTATTATTTTATTATTTATTGCCTGTACTCAAAAGGAGGTTCAAGTTTCGTTATGCTCAATATCACAGATTTTAATTAAACATAACCTATAAAGTTTTAGCAAAAGTAAAAAGTGTTTACTTTTGCTAAAACTTTATAGTTTATGTTTAATTTATATATATATATATATATATATATATATATATATATATATATATTTTAGTTAATTTCATTTGTGTATTTTCACTGAGGATGACGACAAATTAGTCGTTGAAACGAGTTTGAAATAAAAAATTGTATATTTGTGAGTTGTACCATATTTTTATTCTTTAATTATAACTTTCACTCACAAGCCAGCTCGAATATTATTTATCACAGATTTAGCTTAGCGCTAACACTGAAGCTACTCTTTCCTCTAGAGTCTAGACCCTGACATCATTCTTGGGACAAAAAGAACTAGAAGAAAGCAGTCACAAAAGCTCAACAAAAACCTACTACACAGAAACAGTATATTTATTTGAAATAAGTAGGAAGAGTTTTTAGAAGCGTAAACAAACAGTATGGAGTGTAACAAGTAAATGTACAATAGAATCACTTCGGGAAAAATAGAATTGGGCAGGTGTCTGGAAGGAGGACTGTGTTTGGACAGGAGAACCTAGAGGAGGTTTCCACAAGAACGCGATACTAGCCTAGCTGCTTACTTGACTGGTAGATGACAGAGGCTGGGTACAATATATACCCTAGGTAGAAAGTACAAAATGATAACATTTAATAAAATAAAGTACAAACTCTAAATTAAAAATTTAATTATATTTTTTATGGCAAAAGTTTGGCTAAAGTTTTCAGAGTCTACCTGAACATTTGTGATAAACTAAAACTTCAAGAAGGCTGTCGTCTGCCGGGGCACGCATAAGTGACTGTCCAGTGCGGATTAGGCCAAGCGATATTTCTTACGGTGATTCTACTATAATCGAATATTGACAGTTCATTTTATTAAATACGTTTTCATTAGAGCACGGTTCCAAGCTTTGGAGCCTAACAGTTGTTCATATTGAAACAAATAAATTTTAAATAAAATGGTTTTACAAAATATGTTTTATTGTAATTTATTATTAGAAAGAGTAATACATTTAGTTTTAACCTTTACTTTAGTTTATAGATTTATATAAATACATCCGTTTTGAAATAAAACTGAACATAACATAACTGTTTATTTTAACACTCGATATAACTATTGAATAAATGATGATGAGCATCGAGTTAAGTTAATCTAACGAGTGCAACTTTTCAGCAACTATTTTGTTGTGCTAAGAAAAACAAAAAAAGGCTCAAGGAAAGTTTCTAGTCAAGTGTAGAGGGTTTTATGTTCTGCTTCCCCATTTTACTTATTTGAATTATAAATATAAGGAATTATTTTTCATAGCACAACACGCTTGAAAAAGGCGACAAACTAGTTCCCGAAACGTTGCAAAAAATAAACTTGTTTTTATTATTTATCCTAAACTACATTGCTCACAACTTCGAAGACGATTTTATTGACAATCGACTTTAGGAATATTGCAGGTGTTAAATTTTTTGTATTCAAGATACTTTGTATTTATTTACGATTGAATAAATAACATCTAAAAGATTTCAATTGCGATAAGAAAACGTAATCCCGGAGAAGAAAATGCAATCCTTCAGACTTACTTATTCCTGTCTTGATTGTAAAGCGGAATAAAATTATCGGGCTACTTGAGAAGTTATTGAATTCCCGTTAAGGGGGACGCCCCCCTACAACAGTCCTGAAGGGAAATAGATTGCAGGAAATTGAAAAGACATCTGCAAAATCTTACACCACGACTGGCAGATAGATATCAATTCAATGTTAAATTGCTTTTGTGGAAAACACGTACATTTATGAAATAACATACTCGTAATAATTAGGCAATACAAATCCTGAAAACTTATTGTTTTAGAACTAAAATAGTTTAACTTTCATGTTTTTTTAAATATATTATGGAATTAATTCAACTATTCAAAAATCAATTTCAATATTAAAATATTGAAATTCTCTCTCTCCGTTTGTCTGTCTGTCAGTCTCTCCCTCCCTCTCTCTCTCTCTCTCTCTCTCTCTCTCTCTCTCTCTCTCTCTCTCTCTCTCTCTCTCTCTCTCTCTCTCTCTCTCTCTCTCTCTCTCTCTCTCTCTAAATATATATATATATATATATATAAATGTTTATAAAAATATAATATATTTATTTAATATTTATATATATATATTTAATATTTAATATATTTATATATTTATTTAATATTATTATATATATATATATTTATATATAAATATTTTTATAAACATTTATATATATATATATATATATATATATATATATATATATATATATATATATATATATATATATATATATATATATATATATATATATATAAATATAAATGTTTATAAAAATATTTATATATAAATATATATATATATATATATATATATATATATATATATATATATAATACGTTTTCTTGTTTAATAATTTAAAACAGCATAGGTTACTCAAATACAATAATCTATGTAGGCCTATAGCTAACATTATTGTAATTTTCATTCCTGATGATGTTGGTACTGTTTACCAACGAAAATCTTTGGATATAAATTAATAAATATTCTTGTATTTGAATAACATATGTTGTTTTAAAAAATATATATATATATTTATATGTATATATATATGTATGTGTGTATATATAGACCCACACAATATATATATATGCATGTGCATATATATATTTATATGCATATAAAACCAAAGGATTTGCTTACACAAAAACCCTGTAAAGAAAACTAAATAGGCTACTAAACCTATTTAAAATGAAAATGATAAAATAAAGCGAATAAAGTGATTATTTTTATGAATAAAACCATCTATTTATTAAAAGCTAAATCCTTTAACGGGAATATTTTAAACGTACCTCCCTCTCCTCCCCGCATCCAATGCTGGGACCAAATATTCAATTTGTTTGAACTGAGCACTTCACCACAATGACTGTTGCGGTTTCCTGCACATGAAATGATTCAATAACCGAGTCATACAAACAGCGTTTCAGGCAACATCAGGCGACCTCAATTTTATAAAAATGAACTATAAAAAGACTACACTTGTGCGGAAAAAAACAAACCATATCCGATCCGACCAAGACCCTTCAGTATCCGACCAAGTATTCAGTGTTTAAATGTTTTCGAAAATAGAAAAGAAAAAACCAGAAATATGTTTTTTTAATTTTATTTAAATTCTTACTGAAGTCAACAATTTTTCTTTTTTATTTTGGTTAATTTTTTATTGTATAGTTACAATTATACATATATGTATATATATATATATATATATATATATATATATATATATATATATATATATATATATATACAGTATACAAGAAAACAGTGTTACATAACTACAATTATATATATATATATATATATATATATATATATATATATATATATTTATAAGATCAAATAATATACACTAATACAGGAATATTTAATTTATTGAATAATATACTCAAAGCTTTTCGTTGGTAAACATTACCAACATCCTCAGGAATTACAATACTAAGAAAGAGTATCATTCATAATATATTCCTGTATTATTTAATCTTAAAAATATTCTAACAGGAAAACACATTTGATATTATATATATATATATATATATATATATATATATATATATATAGGGCTACATAAGAGAGTATCAGTATATTAAGTGGCAAAATAGAAAGCAAATTTCCTTGCAATTTCCTATTATTTTTGTTTGTTACTATTTATTCGCTTTTATTCTTTTCGTTTTCATATATATTTTGTATATCATTTTGTATATATATATATATATATATATATATAAATATATATATATATATATATATATATATATCAGAATACAAGAAAACAGTGTTGCATAACTACAAATATATATATATATATATATAGGGACACAAATATATATATAGGGATATAAATTATATATATATATATATATATATATATATATATATAGGGACACATAAGAGAGTATCAGTATATTAAGTGGCGTAATAGAAAGCAAATTTCCTTGCAATTTCTTATTATTTTTGTTTGTTACTATTTATTCGCTTTTCTCTTTTCGTTTTCAATTTATGAAGCTGATGCTTGTCTATAGTTTCTTATTCTTTCTCTCCTATTGCTTCATTTTTATAAGGAACCTTTCCTTTATAATGTCATATACTCGTACATCTTTAAGTATACATCTCTCTAGTTATAGGGAAGTAGGCGCAGTGCCAAGTGCTGGATTTCAAACATGTAGTCACTCAGTTCGAGACCAACCGAGGGATCAACTTGTTTAAATTTAATTAATTAATGAATATTTAAAAAAAACTGTATGAAAACCAATTGTCATTCACTATAGGTTAAAAAATAAATCTCAGTTACTGAAGGATAGGTAAACACGGTTGAAACTTTGTACAAGCTATATATAAGGAGTGTATTAGCTAATAGAAGGAATTAGATAAAATCTCACATTTGTCGTTATTCTTTAGTTGAACAGCAAGTAATATTAATTACACAGACGGTCCATTGAAGGAACAATATTCTGCTGATCCCCAAAAATATTCCACTATATTATTCCAACGTGTTACACAATTCTTACAACAATGGCAATAATAGTTATAGTTTAAGGAACTGAGTCGTGGTTAGGTTAGGTGGTGAAGGCGTTATATCCTTATGTGGTTTACAACTTGGGAAACATTTATTTTCACTAGTGAGTGACTTGCAAACATTTATTTCCACATCTATAGATGAAAGTCGATCGCCCTTAATGGAATAACGTCTAAGCGACCCTGGGATAAACCACGCAAACTAACTAAATATGATTATCATAGCCAACCGTAACTCATTCTGATGGATAAATATCATTCCAATAAAAATAGATACAGTTATTATTACAACAGTAAATTTATTCTTACTCTCTATGTATTAAGTGTGCCAAAAAGGGATTAAATATATAAATCGTATTTGAATTGAATATATATTGAATTGTATAATTCAATAAATTATTCTTACATTTGTATTTCTCTTGTTTTTTCATTGTTACACAAGAATACATATTTTCTTATATATATATATTAAAACAACATAGGTTATTTAAATACAAGAATATTTATTAATTTATATCCAAAGCTTTTCGTTGGTAAACAGTACCAACATCATCAGGAATGAAAGTTTCTGATGATGTTGGTACTGTTTGCCAACGAAAAGCTTTGGATATAAATTAATAAATATTCTTGTATTTGAATAACCTATGTTGTTTTAAATTATTAAACAAGAAAACGTATTATATATATATATATATATATATATATATATATATATATATATATATATATATATATATATATATATATTCAATTCCAGTCAGGAATCTGAATGCACACACACACACACACACACACACTGCAACGAACCAAGGCAAATCTTTATTTTTATTTTTAACCACCTACCTACTGCTTAAAACGTACTTAAGCGCATGCAACGACACGCCGACCTGACTTGCTGTTCTAAGATCCCTCCTACTGTTAAATAATATTGTGAGGCTATATAGTCATATACGTGAGTAATTTTGTCAGCTGAAAAGATACATATTAGCATTAACAATCATCACATAGATTATACCTGACCATGTGCTATTAGCAACAGGTGATCTAGGTTAGCGCTGTGCAAAATATGATCCTGCTTAATATTACCTTTTTATAGGCTCCTGTGTTACACTTAAGCAGAACCAGCTAGTGGAACTCGTCCTTGGGCTTTATTTTAAAAACCAATTACCTTTTAATATAGCTCAAATATTCTAAATTAATTTACTGTCAGAAGGAAGCTCTCCTGTTGTAACACTAGGCTTTTATTTTATTACATTTATTATTTTATGAATTTAAATGCTATTGACATTTAAGTTTGTAACAGTTAATTTAATAGTAGGACAAATATTAAAGTTGTTATTTATATAAGGACACAGAATATGTTTTAATAAATTTAAAAGATTTCGCCTAAAACATTTAATGATTATAAAAATAAAAATTAACCTAATTATACACTGCTTGATTTCTACTGCCTTTCTCAATATGTAGAAAATATTTTAACACGAAACATTTATTTGAATTTAAAATTTACAAAAATTAAAATTTACCTAATAAATTTCATTTTAAATAATGACCTGCCAAGAGTTCTCACTACCTCCCTTCCTCGGTTCCTGGCCCAGAAATCTTGTTGAGGCAGGGTTATTCTTTCTTCCTCCCTAGATCCTTTGGATTTTCGGACAGCGAGACCCTGATAAGTCGTTACGAATATTTAGTTACATTTTCAGGAGAAATGGAAGTACCGATTGCCGATTCACGATTTATAACTTGCGTTATAAATTTGACGATGGAAACTTTCTTGTAGACGCCATCTGGCCTCTAGACTCTTTTGACTAGCCACTAACCGACATAGTAACGTTTAGCGCGCGCCCACATACACACACATACACATACACACAAACGCACACATACACACACACACGCATATATACACACACAGTATATATATATATATATATATATATATATATATATATATATATATAGACTATATATAAAGAATTAAGTCAAAATACAAATACAAGAATTATAATTGAATTTACAAGAATTGAATTTTTATAATGGAAGAATTGTAAATTCAATTATAATTCTTATATTTGTATTTTGACTTAGTTCTTTATTAATACACAAGAATACATATTGGGATATTTAAATATATATATATATATATATATATATATATATATATATATATATATATATATATATATATATATATAACAACATAGGCTATTAAAATACAAAAATACATATTTTATATATTTATAAATAATTTCAAAATTACGTATTCTATGTTAAATACTCATTTATCAATATGGAAATGATTTATAAACAGGAACACATATTAACTGGAATATAATCAGCCATTTGATAATTTTTTTTATTATCAAGAACTTTAACAGCGGCAACTGCTTAAACAACATTTCTGTTGTGTATTGCTTGTCTTTTAAGAAAGAAAGATATTTTGTATAAAATAAAATCTTAGTAATTGTAATCTCCATGAATAAGTCATTCTATCATAATAAACCTTCATTCTCCAGTAGCTATTTGTGTAGGATATGCGTCTACTCCACTCCACATTTTTAATGATTCATACTTCGATTTTGTATTTATTTTATAACAGATATATATTTACAAATTAAAATGAAACTAATATTGAGCGATACGGTTTTGTATAAACGTTAATCCCAACTCGACCTACTACATAATTGTTTGGACTATTTACATTGTGAAATTGATTCCAAACAATAAATGAGGAAAACAAACTGAATTGAAAAACGATTCAAATATTAGTTCTTTTCCTAGTTGTCTGTACATCCTATCTCAATATAAACACGCTGACTAATATTTGTTCCAATGTTAAAATAATTTAAAAGATTTATATGTCCCATTTTAACAAATAATCTGCATGTTTTTATTATTTCACTATATTTAAACTATATCAATGTTACATCTAAATAGCTTAGTATTAACTACTGATATTTGGGGATTTAAAGATCTACTAAATACCTCCTAAGGCCTTTTGTATGAATATTGTAAATTTAAAATATATGTTACAATTGTAAAGCATTGTTTTAAATGTATTGTTGTAATTTAATTAGTCCTTAATAACATTTGTTTTTATGGCAATAAATTATTTCAAAACCAATACATTATGCTCCATATAACAAAATTACAATCTATTGGAAAACACGTGTTTCTTTTCGTAGCTATTTCTTGATTTTCCAGGCAATCACTCAGAAGACACTGCCTTGGCTTTTATAATAAATTTAGTCTTCAGGTGCCATATTGTATTCTTCTTCAAATGGTATTTATTCACTCGACCTCCAAAAACATATAAATAGAATCACTGCTGTTGAGCTTATAAATTTGTTTGTTATTGCGTTTTAACTGTGTCACTTAAATTAAGCAGCTATCCAGTAATAATCATTACCAGTAGAGTATCACGTAATGTTTATAGATTCTGCAATCAGCTGTAAATCCATACGTAAAAGGGGCTGTGATTGAAGTAGAATCATGATCATATGATTTACAATATTACTGATGACAGCGAGGTGTAATTGTATACTACATGTTTTAAAAAACATAGTTTTCTAATATGATTTTTTCTTTAAATCAGAGTTTTTGTAAAACTATTATACTTTTTAATACACATTTCTACAACTAAACAGCTTTTAGTATCATCTTATATTTATATTGTTAAACATAAAATTATAAATACCTTGTTTTATTATGAATAATTTAAACTTCTTAGTATTGATGATAAGCATTGTATAATTTTATATACATTTATGTACACACACATAAACACACACACACACACACACTCACAAACACAAACACACACACACACTCACACACACACACACACACACACACACACACACACACACACACACACACACACACACACACACACACACACACACACACACACACATATATATATATATATATATATATATATATATATATATATATATATATAGAGAGAGAGAGAGAGAGAGAGAGAGAGAGAGAGAGAGAGAGAGATAGAGAGACAACAATAATCTCAAAGAGAACACATGTTAAATTTTCGCTTCCGGTTTATCTTTCTCTAATAATTTTCATAAAATCTTTACATTTTATTAAAGCTAGATGTAGGTAAACGTAGGCCTATTATATAAATTTGAAAATCTCAATTATAAACCAGAAACATATAAATTGTTAAAAAGTCAATTCCGACTTGAATCAGCAAAGAAAATTTTATTTTAATTTCTTTTTATTTATAATTTGCAATTAATATAAATGTGTATATACGTTGTCAGAATATCAATATTAAGTTTCAAAATACAAAGCGAATATCCTTGCAATTTTCCATTTTCCTTTCTATGTATAGCGTTGAACTATTATTCCTGTTTGTTACTATTTATACGTTTTTTTTCGATTGCATTCTGTTGTAGTTTTTCTTAAATTTCCTTAGCATTGTCGATGTTATAAATAACTTTTGTTTGTTTATATTATTCTTTCCTCCTTTTTTATTCCTAGAGCATTTTTATGATACTGTATAGTATTCATGGTAACAATTTAAGCTTGTACAATGGAATTTTCGACGACAACTAGGTGGGAACAAAAGAAAAATCCATACACATCTTTCAAAAGTAGATTTCTAACTATGGGATAGTTGGCTTAGTGCCAAAGCACACCTGACGTTGAACACGAAGATACTCAGTTCAAATCTGACCAAAATTCTCCAAATTTTATATTTTTAACATTGAATCAATATTTGATAAAACTGTATAAACATCAATTGCCATCCAATATAAGTTTTAAAAAATATATTTGAACTTGATTGGATGAAAATCAACGTATATTATTAACGGTTGAAAATATGTACAAGATACATATCAGGAAAGCTAATAGAAGGAATTTAAAAACAATAACACTGGTATGCATCAAATTTGCTTTAAGAATGAAAACAACTGATTTTATTTAATTGCGATGCCCTGAATTCAGATCTGTTTCTAATTTTTTTCTATCACGTCAGGTTTTTACGTAATTTTAAAAAAATGTATAATAATAATTTACACAATTACTGCACATATAGGTACCTATAATGAATTTAAACCTCTATACATGTTTATTTGTTTACCGGAATATATTTTATAAATAAACAAGGATATTAAAATTCAATGTAATTATAAGTTACAATTTAAAAAACTTACCTAGTGTTTACGTCACACTTGAGACCTTTTACCGTTTTGACATTCTTTTATGGCGGTCAGGGGAATTTCTCTTTAGGCACCAGCAGTAATCTGCCATCATTGTTTCATTCCAATTCCCCTGGTATCTTGTTTGCATGGTTTTATTGTCCTGGTGGAATCTTCCAACCATGTAGAAGCTTCGAGTTCATTCATCGAGAAAGTGAAAGCACTGTCTCTCATAAGTTCTCGAATTTGTGGTTCATCAAAAACACCATCTTTCAGTTTCGCGTCATTTTTATTTGGAAATTTTGTTTGAAGGTACAAATGGATATTGCTTCATTACTTAAGCTTGTCACGAACTGCTTCATAAGTCCAAGTTTTATATGAAGAGGGGGCAACAGAACTTTCTCTTTAGAAATTAGTGGTCCAGACAGAGTAAATTTTTTTCTCCTGGTGCGAGGTTCCTTCTTAGGGGCCAGTTTTTTTTCCCCCCAGTGCTCAGATCGTGCTCTGCTATCCCACTCACAGATTAAACAGGGATACTTAGTTAAACCGGATTGTTGGCCAAGAAGTATCGTCAGTACTTTAAAATCCCCACACACTGTCCAGGAATGCTTACAATACTCAATTTTATCTAGCACCAGTTTAAGGTTATTATAAGTTTCTTTAAAATCAACAGAGAAAAGAGGCAATGAGGGAAGTAAATTTCCATTATGAAGCAATACAAGACTTCTCAGTGAACTATCTACAAAAAATCTCCAATTAGCAGAATTATATTGAACACCAAGTGCCATAAATAAACGTTCTAGATTTATGCAGTATACAAGTTGAAGAGACTCACCAGTTTCAAAAGTGGGATCAGGATTTGACAATGGCTCAGATTCAGATTAGGAGGAGTCTGTACAACCCATATTCTGAGGAGGAGATGGAATTGGTACTTAAAAACTATGGGGAATTGGTCGAATTGCTGATTTCAAATTAGGATATTTTACTGAATGTTTGTTTTTAGTATTTATGCCATGAATGTTTATCAAACAAAACTAACAGTCACTTACATGATCGTGTGTTCGCGCCACACCATAGGAATACCGAAGGGTAATGATTTCCGTTTACCTTTCACCCACTGATTAATATTTGCACTACAAGTATTGCACACATAATGCGATGCCCATACCTTCACCTGGTCACCAAGCTGAATACCAAAATAAGCCTGATAAGATAGATAAAGTAGTGAAATATTTATTACCTAAGAACTGCATATTTATAAAGCCTATCAACACAAGTTTGTGTATAAAGAACCGAAATAAAGTGTAGATCAATACTAGGAAGTCCATCAGATTTTTTCATATAAGTATGAATTTGAGAAAATTTATTCTTATGATTAAAAAAATTGACGTCATTGAGAAAAACTAAAAACAGATCTGAATTCAGGGCATCTCAATTGACTAAAATCAGTTGTTTTCACTCTCGAAGCAATTTATTTTTAAAAAATTGCATACCAGTGTAATATAGGGTACCCGTACGTTAGCATCTCTTCATTCGTACTTTTATAACATAAATAATAATGCTAAAACATGTATACATGGCTATCCGAGACTTGACTTGTCAATCATCGAGTTGACTGAATCCTCGCGTTAAAACAAATATCTAGATCTACGTACTTTGTCATTGCTTTTCAATTACTGACAGGAGTGATTACAATAAGTGCTTGCATTGCTCGTTACATATCGAATCAGAGCAACGATAAGAGATTAATATTATTGTCAAGTAGTTCTTTGAACTTGTGATTGACAATTACATATATCGAAATAATTATCGAGTAATAAAAATTAGGAATAGTTTTATAAATGTTGAATAACAACAATAATAACTGACGCTTACCACGTGAACCATGTTTCTCCCCTACTAGAACAAGAGGGAAGTATTATAAATTTCACTAGGCTCTGCATTGACACCATTTTTTTTGTACCTATGATTAACTACGAATTTTTCATTTTCCTTCGTGTAGATTGACCCCAATAGATATTAAATCTCATTTAGGATTGCGTTATTTTAAATATGACTTATAATCCTTCCCATTACCTTACAGAGTTTTCTATCCCTAACCTAGTTCTATTTAATATTCAGAGACCTCTCTTCCACAGCCTGTATGATAATACCCTACCACACCCAATCTGACTATCAGATCATTCTCTATCAGACTGTCAAATCACACACTATCTGACTTTCAGATCACACCCTATCTGACTATCAGATCACACCCTAACCGATTATCAGATCACACCCTATCTGGCTATCAGATCACACCCTATCTGACTATCAGACCACGCCCTATCTGACTATCAGATCACACCCTATCTGACTATCAGATCACACCCTATCCGATTATCAGATCACACCCTATCTGGCTATCAGACCACACCCTATCTGACTATCAGATCACACACTATCTGACTTTCAGATCACACCCTATCTGAATATCAGATCACACCCTATCTGACTATCAGACCATTCCCTATCTGACTATCAGACCACGCCCTATTTGACTATCAAATCACACCCTATCTGACTATCAGATCACACCCTATCCGATTATCAGATCACACCCTATCTGACTATCAGACCACACCCTATCTGACTATCAGATCACGCACTATCTGACTTTCAGATCACACCCTATCTGAATATCAGATCACACCCTATCTGACTATCAGATCACACCTTATCTGACTATCAGACCACACCCTATCTGACTATCATACCCCACCCTATCTGACTATCAGATCACACACTATCGGACTATCAGATCACACCCTTGATGACTATCAGATTACACCCTATCTGACTATCAGATCACACCCTATCTGACTGTCAACCAGAAACAGAATCTATAAACAATTCATTTGAATGTTTATTTCGTCAGTAAATTTATTCGTATTGTATTTATTTAGTTATTTTTAAAATTAATTTGTAACAATATTTAAAGTAAATAATTTAGTTAATTAGAGCTTAGCTAGTGATAACTATTCCCAAAGGTATAAGGTAAAATAGTAAACTCAAAATCTCACCAAAAATTAGTTTTTAATAAACAAACACATTAGTTCACAACAGACTAGTTTCGGCGACAATGTCGCCTTCTTCAGTGTTTGGCTAATATAAGTAAAAAGTAAATACTTATAAATTACTCATAGATACTAAAGGATAAAACCATCATTAACTGTATATTTATTTTTGTGAACTGTTTTCTTAGGCTTAATTTTACATCCAGTTGGGTGGACAGTGGTTGAGAGAAGTTCTACAGAAGGTGGCTACCCTGCCCACGGGAAGTGTAATTTTCTTCAGTTCCAAGGCCAGGCGAAGAATATAATTTATTCAGTCATGTCTTACTCCATCAACCACCTTATTGTACTTTCACAAGACGGTTTAAGGAGTAGTTTGTGGCCCCTAAAAAGAGTAGGTGTAGTTGGGGTGTATGATTCTGCACACGAGGTGCTATAATGCCTCTGTATCTTGTACAAAGGGTTTTGTGTCCCTAGTCTAACCCTTCCTATATTCCCAATCATTCTATATCCCTTCCTAGACGGAAGTACTGTTTGATCGGTTTCAAACTACAACGAACGAAAATTTATCTTATAGAAATTAATAACTTTTTATAATATACGAGTTTAATCTAACTATATTTAAACTCGAAGTAAATTCTTATTTCATAATAAATATATCAGTGAAATTTTAAATATCGAAACACATGTCTCATGCCAGTAGTATAAAACCTGTGTTTTGTGACTCCAGTAGAGAGTAGGTGAGACACGCGTAAGCGATCCTAAGGAAGTTGCCTAATCCCAGCACCAGGATTGTGACCATTTCATCACTTCTTACGCAGCTGCAGCTTCCCTACAACAACGAACATCTCAGATACGCGACCACGTTCAAGGAAACCACCGTTCTCTCATGATTCAGTAGTTTTACCTTAGCTCTATACCTTTAAAGTAATCTTCTTCTATTAAACCTTTTATTTACTTCAATTCACAACTCCTTCTTTATCCCTCGTAGAAGATAATAATATAGTATAATATATAAAGGTTAAATTTATTTGCAGCCCTATTTAAGTGATAGATCTACAACAGTAAAATAGACAAAGTGTGAAGTTAAAAGTAAATTTATAAAGTTGTTTCAAATGATATTCCTAATTTATAAAACCTTTGTACATTAGTTGCTTGATATGATAAAACGCTCAAGACTAACGTGCAGTGATAAAAGTACATAGAAAGTTCCTGATGATGGAGATCTTCCAAAACGCGTCAAAAGGAATAAATGTGATCTCACTAGTAATGTTACAAACGTATAACAATTTAAATATTTATGTACGACACAGGACAAACGAGAATGAAATTAAAATAATAATTTTTTTTTTTAATTTTAAATAAAATTAATTAGATCATTATGAATATTAATTAAAGTTTTAATGTAAAATAATTTCATCTGGTTTTCATGTTAATTAGTTTTTACGAATATTATTAAATGATTAGTTAAATTCAACTCTTTGCAGAAAATTGAGTAATAGTATTTTATTTTTAATCAGAAATAAGTGCGGATTTTATAAAATACTGCAATAAACATATATAGTAAATATACTAAATAGTAAAAAATATGTTTATATGTTTTAGGTTAGCAAAACCAGTGGCATAAAAATCGTAGGTGTTCACAAAACCAGCTGTGTTATAAATAGTAGGCCTAACATCTGGTAGGTTACCATGGTTACCTGCAATTCTTAGCATTGACATAACCCCTGTCAACGCGTTTATCAATCAGAACTTTCTACCTGCCCTTAAGGAATTTTGTTCATACTGAATGGCTTTGAGTACGTTCTGAATAAATATGTTCTCCGAAACGCGTCTACAAGAATAATTATAACAATTCTAAAAATTAATAAAAACCATTAAACTCAAAGTAGTACTCTACAACCAATTAGAAACTTAATATATTGCACGAATTTGTAAAACTATTTATAAACAAATTCTCCAGGTAAACAAATACAAAGAATTTAATACGCATTATTAAATAGCCTACTAGAATTAAATGTTTCTCTATAAAAAGGTTATTGCAATATTTTTTAAACATTTAAAATATTTACTTACGCATATTTATTTGCTTACGCTTGCATTTCCCATCCATTTACGTGGCGTCAATTTGTTGTTTGTAATTATAAAACTTTGTCCTAATAAAAGGAAGATACCACGTAAGATTTGGCAACTCACATGTTTACATTTACTGTAAGTTGCCTCGACGTAAGTCGTGCTGAAACCACGTTACGTAGTTTTACCCGCGACTAGAGTAACGCGCACAGAGTGGCATCACAGACGCGACTGGACCCGACGCGGCGAAACGATCTGTGTAACTCACCGCTTCCGACTTAGCTTACGTATGCGCACTACGAACTGCGATTTGATTTACAAAGGTACAAAACCTCATGTCATGTAAATGTAAATGCGTTACATCGGAAACAGTTACAGTGTTCTGTATTTTAAATATAACATGAATAGACTCGAACATAATTTTCTTATCAACGTAAATCGTGCATAAAAACATTAAATGGTTTTAAGAAACATTTATAGAATGAAATATTTGGGATCTTCATTACTAAAAGACAGCTGTGTTATTTCCATAAATCTTGTAAATTCAATAATTTTTAATCTATAAATAATTAATAATTCGTTCATCTTAGAAATAGTTTGAATCTAAATTCAGTTATATAAAATCAGTTTATGAATTCACTATCTGTCATATCACCTGGACCTGTTAGTTTGTTGTATCTGTGATATCAATACAGGATTTATATCAAGATTACGCTTATATTGTTTTAAAACAAGCAATATATAAATTTAAGTAAATTCCTAAATAATCAACACACAAAAATTTAATTAAATTTCTTTTTAATATTTATAAATCTAACATGTATACATATGTCAGAATAATTAATATTATGAGGCAAAAAAAGCGAATTTCCTTGTAATTTTCTATTTTACTTTCTATATAGTAGGGTGTTGGACTATTAGTTTTGTTTTATAGACTACTATTTATATGCTTTCTTTTTTTCGTCTCTTGCAATGTATTGTAGCTTCTTTTAATATTTTTAACTAAAATATTATCTTCATTTATTATTGTCAGATACAGGGATTTTTAAATTCCTTCCATTAGCTCACCCTCTCCTCATATATATAACTTGTACAAATGTTCAATCGTTAATAAAATACGTTTTTATTCATCCAATCAAGATCAAATAAATTTTTTATACCTATAGTGGATGACACTTAATACACTATTAACTGATAATACAGTTTTTTTTTGAATATTTATTTAATAATTAAAGAATAAAAATATGGTACAACTCACAAATATACAAAATTTTTTATTTCATACGCGTTTCAACGACTAATTTGTCGTCATCCTCAGTGAAGATACACAAATGAAATTACCTAAAAAAATATATGTTTATAGTATTATATTTATATATAATTCATATATATATATATATATATATATATATATATATATATATATTTAATTATAACTTTCACTCACAATCCAGCTCGAATAGTATTTATTTATTTAATAATTTATAGGTTTATATTTTAAGTACGTTTTCTCAATTCCAAAGTAAATATTTTTTTATAGGCTTTTAAATAACATAGATTTTAATAATAATGTTTTAAATAAATTTTCTGATAAATAAACAAGATTTATAGAATCAGACAGGTTTATTAGTACCGAAACGACGTCAAAAACTGCGACGGAAGTGGTTGGCCAAATTACGAAGTAACTGATAAGATTTGTACAGACATTAGCAAAACATTCGTAATACGATTACGTCTATGTTTTTACTTTCATTCGCCTCGTATTTTAACGGCATTTTTTTGGTTTACTTTGCATGCTTTTCTTCTCCAGATTTGGTTTTTGAGATTACTTTTGAAATAATAAAAAGTATATTAGATTTCCTACATTTGTATTGGTAAAAGGGTTATACTGTTAACATGTTAACATATAACACCCATTTCAAATTTTAAAGTTCAAGTATTGCAAAATTTTATTGTTTCAACACCTTACATTACGTCAGACACATCTAAACATGTGGTTAAACCTCCGAAGCATGCGATCAATAGTTTAGTCTATCCAAAATGTATCTTTACGCAAGTGTAATTACTAATGCTTTCAATGGGATACAAAATGTATTCAAGTTACCGGCCAGGTTTACTTCCTCGGATCTAAGTAATAGGAGAGAGAACGCAACATTAAATCGCTTCAAAGATACACATATTTTGTAAAACAAACATACAAACGCACATACTCACAAACACACACACACTGCCGCGGCCTTCCTTGAACTTCACACCCTTTGCGTGGAGAAATTTCCTTTCCCCCGAAACGCGCGTTCCTCGGCGGGAGCCGTCATCCTCCAGTCCGACCGCGGTCAAAATATGATCTCACCCGACTTACTAGTTCCTGGTACCTGTGGTGTGGGGCTCGATCTGCCAGTGAATAAATTCCTGGACTTTGTTTTGAAAAACCAACCACAAATTTTTTACCTTACTTAAAAGTTAATTTATTTGTTATACCTTGGTTAAAATTATTTGTAACGAATTTTCTTCTTAATTCTATGTGATTTATTTAATCTCTACTCTTTTTATTGATTGGAAAAATTCTATAAATTTTATTTAATTAATTTCACCACAGGATGGTTTTAATAAATTCAATCACTGTTTGTTATAAATTGTTTAATTCTCTAAATTTGAAATATTATTTAAAATCGATTCTATTACATGAAGTTTACTTTTTCTGTAAATTTAACTCATTTTAAATTTCTTTTCTAATAAGCAATTATTTTTACATTAAATACATTTTAACTGATTTTTCAATTTATGTCTACATTTTCTTAAAATTTGTCATCATTTTACTTATAATATTGTTCACCTTCTTTAACGTTCATAGTCTATCCTTGAACAGGTCGTATCTTAAAGTTCAAATTCCACCCTTAAATTTACTCACATATTCAATTAGACAAGAAAATAATTTATATTAATTTGTTTTATTGCATGTCCATATAACCCTTTCATCAAAACAACAGGTGAAATTACTTCTTAGTAATACAATGTTTAAATTATTTTTGTGCTCCCACACATAATTCTGCTGGACTTTAGTAAGTAATTCCCTCGATTTATTTTTAATCAATTATCTAATCCTGTTATCTTCATATCGGATATATGGACATAGAACATTTTAAACTCTGGTTATAAAGTAAATCACTTCATATTCTTTTGTTTCAAGATTCTCTTGGTACTTATGACATTATCATTTAAATACATTACTTTATTTCTTATTTTGAATATCAAGTGGATAGACTAATTTATTCGTTAAATGAAAGTAACTTTAACCATTTGCTTTCGATATTTGATATTAATTACTGGAACAATATTTTATTTTATGACCACCTTTTATGAAGCTTTTTGAAAATAAGTCAATTGCTCATATATTCTCTTAATTTTAATTTGCTTTTTTTTATTAATTGATGATTTTACTGTTAATTCAAAATCTGGTAATTATTCTTTAGAAATTTTATAAATTTTTAAAAATTGGTTTATACTATTAAAATTTAGACTTGCCCCAAAACTTTCACTGTGATTGTTCCTCTTGTCCCTCGGAGGTTGTCCTGGAAAACTTCGTTCCCCTTCGGATGTTGTCCGGGAGTCCTTGGGTAGGGCAACAATCGCACTAATTCGGTTTAATACTTTTCTACTTTAATTCACATTTTACAAAAATAATAAAAAGTTCGTTCTCGCGAAAGCTCGCAAAGCAGACCATCTTCACGTCCATCTAGGGCTAGATGTTGTCTTTAGCCACGGAACATCATCCTGGAAACGCCTCTGGATGTCCTTGCTAAACATACGTCCGCTCTCCACTAAATCTTGTATGCTCCTCCCAACTCTCTCGTCAGGCGGTTCACCACCCCTTCTACAACCAGTTTATTTACTTTAGACAAGTCAGTTCAGACCTGCAAGGGTCGTTTTGTCTATTAAACCTTATCTTTTTGTTTTGGTTCGATTTTAGCTAGGCCTCGTAAGTGTTCCTTGCGGTGTGAATTTAGATAATTCCTTAAACCATGGTCCATTATCATGATTTGAGATGCTGCTACAAACTTGA